>JAJEKV010000050.1:5318194-5631642 GCA_021234155.1 Isoetes taiwanensis | reverse complement strand
TAAAATCGTTTGGTTCAGGTTGCGTGTTGGCGTGCCATGTTGGCAATGGCGGTTGGTGCGTTATTAATCTTTAGAATACATTTTATTCCCTGTGGATGTTGCCTTCTCTCTTCAAATCACCCTCCCACCATAATATTTGTTTGTGTGTGACTTGTACGATTCCATGTTGATATTTTTCTTGACGCGTGGCAATTATATTTTGACACCACTTTATTTTTTGAATTGAACGTTGCCTTCCCTCCCCAGGTCTTGCGCTATCCTTCATGCATTGCTTACCTTACTGTGCTATTTTTTCCTTGCGATTATTTCTTACTTTCTCCTTCTATAATTTTGTTGGTATGGTGGGCTTACAACATTTGATTTTGTAGTTGCCGATCTTCTTAATCACAATAATTTTTGCTCCACATTTTTGCTTTATTGACTCGTGAGTCATTTATAGGGTCCATTGCGCATGATGTATGGGCCATGTCCCGTATCCATTTCTACATGGTTTGGGCAGTTGTAGGGCACTATAGGATATCCATGCGCTTCGGTTTGGCTATGCCTTGTTTCTCGTGGTTTGACATGGTGCATTAGCCAGATTGTGAATTTTTCAATTTTGCTAACTTCGATTACATGTCTAGTTACTTCGTTGGTTAGTAACCTAGTTAAGCAGTTGTCTTGCATTCTTATTCTTTTCGTCTTCACAATGTGGAGTTGTTGATTCCTATGTTCATTTATTTCCTATCTTTTCTATATGTCATTCTTTGCCACTTATTGGTTCTCCTAGTTCCTTTCTGCCTAACTTAGTCCCTAGATTAATGAGTTCGTCGAGATGCTCTTAATACGTTCATTTGGTTTACTTCTTTCATAACTGTCACGCCATCGCATATTGATTTTATTTCTCTAGATTGGTTTTGCCTTTGCAATTTTGTCTTGGACTTTCTTGACATGTTGTTTAGCTTATTTAATATCGATCGGTCGTCCATGGAGTGTGTGTGTCATTTTGGGTACTGCATGTTCATTGTATCCACAAGGACCAGTTGTGGGTATGGGTGTGATCTAAATTGCACTATTGTTATTCATGGGTCTTGTTTATTGCATCATTCACCCTTGGTTTCGGTAGCCTAAAAGTGTTGTTATGAATTGTGGAATTCTTAAATTAGCGCTTTTCCAAACTTTATTCTTGGTGATTTCATTGTGTCTTTGGCTCTGGTTTGATACTCTTCTAGTGGTATATCCCACTTTAGAGCAAAAATTGCTGGTTTTGTTGCGGTTTGGTTGGCGGGCGGACGGGCATGCGTAATTCTTGTCTCGTACCAACTTATTTAACCCTGGGCGTTTTTCTCCTTGTGGGCGGCGTGTGTCTTTCACGGGATCCTTTGTAGTAACCGATGTTCATTTGATGGTTTCATGTGCTCCCCTTTGATGGATGTGTAGCTTGAGTGTTTTATATAAACATAGCTGGCCCCTTTGTCATTAGTCCAATCAAGTTCGATGGTTCCATTCTCGTGGGGTTTTCACCGGGATTGGTTTCTCTTCATTTTTTCTTATGCATATGCACACTATTGGATCCTAATTTTTAATGGGTTCCAATTTACATAGTCCCTCTTTTCTTTCGGATAGTCAATCCATATTCCATTATTTTAAATATCGATCGCGTTTATTGTTGCTTTCGAGGTTGTTAGGTTATGCATTATTCAATTTAACATTCTTGGGTTTGTAATTCCAGCATCTTTGAAGCATTCCCCGGAGCTTTATTGATACGTTGATTTGTAGACTGAAGCGTTGGATGGGTTGAGGTTCAGTAGTTTTTCTTTGCTCTTTCTTTCGCCAGCGTACGCCGGCCGTTTATGCGCCACTGTTATTTCAGTGAATTTAGTTTAATTTATATAAGTAAGCGAAATTTCCATCCGTGCACTAAGCGTGTCACCAGTTCCATAGGTTTAATATCATTAAGTATCATTACCAAATTCGTTCAATTCACTATATCATCACCAAACACCATTAAAGTCATCCTATCGGATCAATGTCCGCAGTCGGGTGGTGCAGGCATCGGTGATGTTTTGGTAGAGGCCGTTCTTTCACGATGCGGGCTGCAGTGGCGGATGGGCGTGGCGTTGAAACGCGGCGGGATCCGATTTATCACCGCTGCCCTCACGAACAAAGAGTTTTTGCCGAGCAGTCCCAAGCATTTGAAAATCGACTCGAGAGATTACTCATTAGAACCTATTCTGCGTCCATTTGAAGTTCTTATCTGCCCATTCTTATATGTTGCTTCCCGAGGCAGTATGGCGAGCCGGATGGCTTTGATACTAAAAGGTCGAATAAAAACAATAAAATGGGATTTTCTGTGTAACCTCTTAGATACAATCTTGGGAAGACCCATAAACTTTGATGCTGGCGAGTTGAAACCTCGCATTTTGCTTCAGTAGCCACTAACTACTTATGGAGCGGACTTATCTTGGAATTTAATTTCTCCGTAGATGAAAATCAAGCACTGGGCTCTCCGCAATAATCCCGGTTTTAGCGTGGATAACCCAAGTAAGCTCCAAGTCTCCCGCACCCTCGTTTACATTGCAAGCGTGCTAAAAAAATTTTGGTAATCTTATAGTGGTTATAGATAACTTATAGAATTTTAAATCCTATATCATACTAGATAGCTTATAAATTTTAAATCCTATATCATACAAAATTTAGCGGTAGCCCGAACCCGGTCATTTATTCCTCCCAACTTTTTGGAGTTTGCCCTAGAGCTCCCTAGTTATATTAAGGTTTATAGTATCCAAGTATATGTAGGCGCTAATATAGGATATCTTTGTTGGCTCAAAGCTGAGCGTTGCCCGATGGCTGGCGGTCAGCCCGAACTCTATGAGAACCCGACCAGGCTCGGGATCGATGTCCCCAAATTAATAATAGAAGATAAGCGACAAAAAACCTAATAATATCGAAAGCGTGGGATATATGTTTTCTTGACGACAAGCATGTAGTCAATTTTATAGGAATGCATTAGAACAAAATTGGCAATTTAAAGCGGGAAGAGCGAAGCTCTTCATGGGCGAATAGGCTAAACTGTGTTGTTGTTTGGAGGAGCTGATTATTAAGCCTCTTTGCTTACGCTGGTTCTTTGGTGAAGCAATCAATGCGTTGGCCAATTTCTAACCGGCTGACTATACATGGTGTGCACTTATTTTGGCTAACTGTTGGATCTGGCGACTTGATACGACTATTGAACTCCATAAAAATGCGCTATTGCCATATAGAGGAACCAAAATGCCTTTATCTTGCAATTGTCCGGAAACATGTATACTAAAGTCCCTCCTGTGCCAGTGCAAGTTAGTTCACAATGAATCATTTATATGGACTTCGGTCCAGATGTTTTCTTAGGAACCTCTCTTGTGTGTATGTATGTCAAGTGTGTGGATATGCGGAGGTTTCGCCTAGTTTTGAATTCTTCGCCAAAAGCAAAGTGTGGTATCATGTGGGCAATGATTGGATATTCCAGTGTGACAAGGAAAGTGATCTTCCTTACAATGTTTTCCACAATTACAATAATGCGAACATAGAACAGGATAAAGTCACATTTTCAGCGACTTGAAAGCTTGCGGTAACATTGGTATTTGTCAGGGTAAGGTCATTTCACGAGCAAATCAAAGGGTTTGTGATTGATATTTTGTTAAAACAACCCTAAAATCTATACAATATACTAATAAAATTGTAGAGGAAACATTTAGAGTCACTAAAATCCTGCAAGCAGAGCTGTAGTCTCCTAGGAATGCCATCATTACGGGTGTGCGGCAGTGGTGATTGTGCCCTATAATGCTGCACATATACATGAGGGGCATATGTCGGGCAAAATCACGTTTCAGAGTGTTTGAAAGCATGTGGAAGCATTGGTGCCATAGTGCATGGGAGGCATATTCATGAACAAGCTATTGAAGATGGGGTTCAACTAGACATTGTTGTGGGTAACACTCTTGTTGATATGTATGTGAGAATGTCGACACGGAAGAGCACATGAAATATTTTAAAAATTGCTTAAGCGTGATGTCATGACATGGGGTTCTATCATTCTTGCATATACAACATTGTGTATTATTCTTGCCTAAGTATTTTGAAAACATGCGACAGAGGGCATAAAACAGTGAGGAACTACAACTACGACATTCACGAGAAAATATATGTGTGGCATGATGAGGACTTAAGCGAAACCTATTGCGCCCTTTATCGTCCCTCCTTGGTTGCATTGTCGGCGGGACTTTGAATGGGGAATGTTTCATTTACGGATGCATTTTTTCCCTTAGGCTACATTGGCATGGAAGATAGAATTTTATGCCAGATCTATAATAGTTTACCTAATCTTGGATTGATCAAATATCTGATTATGGGATGTGATTGGAATCGTGTTCAAGAAACAAAGTGATTCTTAAGTTTCTTCAAAAGGATGTTAATGAGAGAACTAGAACTCCATGATTCTTTACCAGGTATGCTTGGTCTCTTCGATCTTGGAGTAGGGGAATGCGGGATAGTAACCATTTTGTTAACATACCTAGAGGCTGCGTCTAAGGAAAATCGACCCGACATGGGCTACACTATACAGATTTCTTGCCCTCTAATAGTGGAAAAATTAAAGAATATCTAAGATTTAAAATAAGCGAGAACATCAAAAGCTACTTTCTCTGCCTTATAATTATTACTAGACTCCTCGCTTTCTGTCCAGAAATAAAAGGGTGAATATATGATGTCTATTTCTTTTCTTTGTATTGTTGATGCTTGGGAAAACAAGCACAGGTAATGCGTTTGTTTGTATTGCACTTAGCTTTTCGTGTTGTTATTATCATGGTTCATTGGTTTGTGAATGGGCCCGTTACGGAGGTATTGTGAGACGGTTAAATAAGACAACATGTAAAGGTTCAATCCAGGAGACTCTATAGTGTCGCGGAGGTGAAGTCGCCAACTTTTGTCAAAAAGAAAGTCTGGATAGTTATGTAGGGTATTTTTGACAAGACTACTTGGCTAGTTGCATGGCAGTTTACGGTAAATTGAGTCTAAGCTGCGTGTTTTCTTGATTCACTTAGCTGAAAGCATATTATAGAAGTAATATAGTATATCATCCCCTAAACTTAGATGTTGTCACCTAAATTAGTATCACTTTTCCCACTATCAAATCTTGAACTACTAGGATGAATAATTATTTCATCTCATCTTCTTATAATGGAGTATCTCATATTAAATTCTCATTGAGATAACATTATAGCCAACCATTTTGCAGAGTAAAGTGTGGGTCATTTCATAGAATCTATATGTATTATGCGAAGCTTACCTTCACTTCCCAGTATTCATATAGTGCCTGCTTGGACCACTCTAGACCTAGACCACATCAAGGTGGGTGGGGTTGGGGTTGGTTGAGCTTGGGGTTGCATGCGGTGTGAGGGCAAACCAGGTCTTTGGGGTGGTGAGGACATTTGATGTCTGACTCCCTCTGAAGTTATGTAGAATTGCATCAAGATGTTAAAGAACTATACCAGTTATAGCTAGTCCAAGGAGGTGGATATCGACACTTTACTTTGTTTTCTTGTGTACCTTGATTTGGATGTGAGATTAACAGAGGAGGGTAGACAAAAGTCTTTCATAAGTTGTCAATTTAGAGGCTGATCTCATGGAATGTATGTTCTTTCATTTGTGCCCACCGTAGAAACTTTAAGATTTTAATGTGAGTACTGGGAGACTCATGGGATGAAGGTGTGAAGAAATTTTGACATTTCACTTATTCTTCTTGGTGTGTCAAGCAACTCTAGTCTTATCAATTAGGGCTAAAGTCTTAATGTTGAAATGCACATTTTGCATGCACTTGATCTTCTTAGTCATCAAGGCATTTTGACTATGAGATAATATATGACAAAGGTTGATTGCTCACAATGAAGCATGTCTTTTGCTTGTTGCGCAAGTTGGTTTGTGAAGGAAATGCTTTGATCCAGGGATGTCCCGGAAATGTATACAATATGCGGTGGTGCATATATGGTGGGTGAACAGTAGCTGTGTTTGCCAAAGGCATAGGTGGATGAAGTAACAAAGTTCATGGGTTTAGCGAAGAAAGCCGAGTATAAAATGAGGAAGCGGATTATGCACCAAAAGTGTGAGAATCTTATCAATCATGAGAAATTGTTTGTGGCTTTTGACCTTCTTGTATTTACTTTGAATGTAACTATATGGATAACCAAGGATCTTTGGATATTTGTAGATTACTTCATTCCACCATGAGGATTATTTCAAAGGTTGAAAGAAGCGTGAAGTTGTTATATGAATATCAATTAGACACACCGGCTAAACATGGAGCTTACCGCCCTGCGACATATTTTGAAGTGTCGCAACTCCCCATGATTTTGAATGTAGAGCAATTACCGAATATTATGACATTCCCTCTTTATGCCGTGTAATCCTCCACGATTAAGAACTAGGTACTGCCGTGGCTAAGAAAATGCTGTCCTAATATGAGCAGATTCTCAGGAATTATGAAAGTTTAAACGTGATTTTAAAATCATCATTACGGCTGAAACTGTCGGCAGGGTCACAAAGGTGGCCATTGTGGGTTCTGTTATTTGCATTGTTGTCGTTTATGAAGGCTTGAGATGGGAATTTAGTAAAGAGTTGTTGCGTTTCTGGCAACGGCAGTACTTTATTTGTTCACATCGGGTCCAATGAGCCAGTGCGGTTGCAAACGTCGCTGGGTTCTAAGGTATAGGGGTGAGAAGCAATGCAATGGGTGAAGTAGTATTTAGAAAAATAAATCAACCCGTTTTTTACGTCACCACTTACTAGGCCAAATGAAGTCATACTTCTTAACATGCTCTTATGCGTAGCAGTCCGCGTTGGTTTTGAGTGAATTGAAATTAGGTCACTATCTTATTTCTACCGATCGAGTTATTTAAAGCTAGCCTCATCGCGGGGATGTCTTGTTTGAACAGCTTGAATACTCTTTGCTAAAGGTGATAAACCTTACTATTTTTTGATTGGTTTACAAGGCGTTGCCTATATTGTGTCATGGAATGCAATGGATTCTTGGATATGCATAGATTGGTGAAGTTGGATTGGTTAATACAGTCTTTAATAATACATTATTATACCATTGCACCAGTGGGTGACACTACTTGCGGTCTTCAGATGCATGCAATCATCTGAAGCTTGAGTGGAGGAAGGTTATTGGTGGCCCTGCAGAATGTGGATCATTGCTTTTGTGTGGAACGAAATCTAATTCATCATAACAACATAATTGATCTTCTAGGTTCTTTTGGTTGCTTTAAAATGGCGAAGATGCACTTTAAAAGTAGCTTTGTGCCAATATTATTGGTTTGGTAGCGCTTACTTGTCGCTTGTAGAACACATAACAATGTAGAGCTAGGAAGTAGATGCTTTTTATGAAGTAGTTCATAATGGCCTTTGCCAATTTTTGAGGCGGAAAATATGGACACGGAATGCTAAGCAAAAGAGAAAATTGGAAATATGTTCAATTGGGTAGTATCAAGATTTAAGATAAAATTCAATTATTGCCGGAAAAAACCAATTGGCAAAATTATTGGCACGCTTCATTATTTCAGGCATCCTTTCAAGAATGTGCCAGCAAATGTTGTCTTCTTTGGAGAATTCAACTCGTGCAGCATGCTTGGCCATTTGGAGCAGGAAATATCCAGCCCTTGAAATGTAGTATTATGGAAACTGTTATTGGTGGAGATACTATGCATCAAGGCAAATGTCGTCTCATTTCCACATTTTACAAGCATGCAAAAGCATTATAGAATATGGCAGACACATCGGCAATAATGATCTTAGTTTCTTGGATAGATAGATAGATAGTATTTTAACGTCACGCCACTAGGCAGCATCCAACTGGACATGTGACCACACACCACACTACATTGCTTTGTTGGGCCCTGCCCCCAACCACTTTATATTGCGTCTGTGGGTTTTGACACCCAACAGTTCAGAGTGCGATTCTGGGCAATCTCGAACTCGAGACCTATAGTTGCTAGACCTAGTGTATTACCACTAGACTATTCTACGAAGAATAACAACTGTTTAATAATAATGAAACAATTATTGAAGTAACTATGATTCAACTCGGATGCATGGAAAAAATTAACGGCTAGCCAAATGGCAATCTTCTTAAGGGTGTAGAAATTTTTTATGTATGAAGAGGGATTTCTTAACAAAACGAAATAAATGCCAAACATAACACTTTGTTCTAATAATAGCCAAACTATTTGTTAGTATTACACTAAAAGTCTCTAGTTTGAACTTGGATGAAACCATAATATTTTCAAGCACATTGCCCTGAGGAGGGTCATTTCGCCCAATAAAAGCTCCAGGCAAGCAAGCCCATGCACCGCCAAGTCTGGAGCCACGAGTGTGCCGTCGAGTGTGGCGGCATTACCGGTGCCTTTACTGGCGAAATGCCCGATTCAACGCAATTACATGATGTAATGACCATAGGGTTCATATTACGAACAAAAGTGTCGAGTCCAAATAGACAATGAGCATATTCTTGAAAATGACAACCTGTGTTCATATCATTTACACGACTCTACACAAAACAAACAAGATCCAACACAAAAAAACGAAACATGAAAACACACTTTCGGGCCACCGGAGGGCAACCCCTCGTGCGCAGCACCTTTTTTTTTTTTTGTAATTGCATTTGATTAATTGTAAACAATGGTGAATAATAAAATATATAGATTAGATAAACATATATTTCAAGAGTGAGGTTGAAAAGTTCTTGTAGCATCCTTGGGAGTTGAACCCAGGTACAACCGTTAATGCAGTGCCCATGATATAGGCAGAACATCAGTGCCCGAAGGCGTGGGTGCTCTGCCTATATCATCGGCGTGGAATGTGATGGGCATCCTTGGGAGTTGAACCCAGGTACAACCATTATAATGAAGCCCATGATATAGGCGTAACATCGGTGTTCAAGGCACATGGGTGCTCTGCCTATATCATCGGCGTGGAATGTGATGGAATTTTTATTTTTATTTTATTTTTCCTTCGGTGCGTACCTTTTTTTATGGTAAGAGTTCTGTGTACACGACGTTTGTTGTAGTTTGTGCTAGGTTGCTTGGATCCAATAGAATTATTACATCTTCTTTTCTTCAGACGCGAGTGAGTGCTGTATACAATTGACCGTGTGCGAAAACTTCAGTTCGTAGGTCGAGGACTATTTTGTCGAGTGTAAGTCCTAGGCAGCTATTGAATGTTGTTGAGTAAGCTGGCAGAATGGAAGTTGTCGTCTATGAATGGTCCATGGTCGGTTATCTGGCTGAGTGAAGAAGTCTATTCGGGAGATGGGATGAACAGGTCCTTTATGTTGCGAATCGTCTGTAAGTAGTTTGACGGTTACAAATCTGTTCTGTATTGAAGATACCATCACTCTTGCATTTTTTACCAAGCCTCTATCTCTGTCCAGGGTTTTTGTTAGATGGCATATTGTGTTGGGCTTTAATTCGAGTTCGTGCTGGGGAAGTGCTGGGTGTTTGTAACCATTGAGAAAGTACGTTGTTGCCATTGGATGGTCTTCTATAAGTTGGTCGTTTTCTGTAAGCCTATCAATCAACTTTCAAGTATTTCCTTAAGTAGCTGGAAGCATTTGTAGAATCCAGTTGTTGAATTCATCAACAGTGATGTTTTTTGGTGATAGGAATGCCCTTTTCTCACAAATGTCTGGGTTGCTGAGTACGTATTGGTCATATAGAAATGTAATGGCTTCTTGAATGTTTGTAGTTGTTTTGAATAACGTTAGTGGAATGTTTTCAAGGAGTTTTCCTTCACCGATTGCATCAACAAAGTGTATAAGTTCTAGGTCTGCAGCATTTCGGACTGGCTCGTTGAGCTATAGGACATTGAAATGGTTCCATAAGGGTGAAGATCTGATGGATGCATTTATTGTCACGGTCTTTCCTGCCTTTTTAACAATTGGGGCTATTTGTCTGAAGTCTCCTGCTGCAATAAATATTTTTCCTTCGAAGGGTAGGACTGTGTCTGTTATTTTTCGTAGAAGTGTATCGACCACTTCAATTACTGCCCTGTTTTCCATAGGGAACTCATCCCATATGATAGCTATCGCCTCTTTAATTAATAGTGCTCTTGCGGAGCGTGGATCAAGTAAAGAATGAAGGTTAATGTTATTCTGTACTACGGGTATTTGGAAGAGGGAATAAGGTTCTCGGCCCAAAGATATAATAGGGATCGTTGAGCTATAGGACATTGAAATGGTCCCATAAGGGTGAAGATCTGATGGATGCATTTATTGTCACGGTCTTTCCTGCCTTTTTAACAATTGGGGCTATTTGTCTGAAGTCTCCTGCTGCAATAAATATTTTTCCTCCGAAGGGTAGGACCGTGTCTGTTATTTTTCGTAGAAGTGTATCGACCACTTCAATTACTGCCCTGTTTTCCATAGGGAACTCATCCCATATGATAGCTGTCGCCTCTTTAATTAATAGTGCTCTTGCGGAGCGTGGATCAAGTAAAGAATGAAGGTTAATATTATTTACATACACGGGTATTTGGAAGAGGGAATGGGGCGTTCTCGGCCAAAGATATAATAATGATGCTAGCGTACGTTTTTGTTGCGCGCATGGGAGGATTATTTGTTTTAATCCTCGTATGTAAAATGCAAAGGTGTTAAGGACGTAAGTCTTTCCGGTACCGGCTTTACCATAGATGAACAATGGGTTGAGTTGATTTTTACTTTTAAGGAGCTTTAGAATATCAGTATAGACAGAAGTTTGATTTTTTTTTTCATGTTTCCAAACATAATTGAACTTTTAGCGAGATATTCATGATCGTATGGAAATTTTGAGAGCTCATTTTGGATTTCTTTGGATAGGATATTGCAAACGGGTAAGCCAAATGCTGCAGTGTTTGTCGCATGTTGCACTAAGATGTTGTGATAGCAAGTAGAGCTTCGTTAATGGCAGTAGGTTCATCTCCTCGATATTGATCAAAAAAATCAGCTGTCATTTGCTGTTGAAATGTTTTCCATAGTTGCATAGCTGGTCCGCCATCAAGTATGAGAAGTGTGAATAGGAATCTGAGCTGTGACGGAGTTTGTAGGCACGATATTGCTTCTTCCATTGTTTTAATTGCCTCTGTTGCTAGTGCGATTTTGTTGACGTAAGGAATAGTTAGATGTGACATTTGCACTCACCTCGGGCGCCCTCTTTTCTTTGGTATCATCCGTTGTTCCGCTTTGTCCATTTCCATTTTCATTATAGCCAAAGCGTATTTTGGATCTGTATTTTTTCCATGAACATGCAGTGAGTGCATTTCTTTAATATCAAGAGAAGATTCATGGAGAAGAAATTAAGTGAAAGTATTGGACTTACTGTATTTTATAGTTGCTGAACACTGTCGTAGGTTATTCGATTACGATATAAATATTTGAAATTGATGTTGATCTAAAGTTGATATTTCTGTTTAATATTTTAGATCATGGCGAGTACAATAGCATTAAACAAATATTTATGTAATAAAGCTAAATTTGAATGGTGTACTTACCAAATTCTAGATGGCTTGATGATTCCATCTGTTGTTTGAGCACGGCATGAATGTTCAAGGTTGTTGTAAATGTTGCTTATCGAAAATTTGAGGTCTGAGCCTAATGTTTTAATTGAAAATAAGATAAAGTACTACATTAAATAAATATTTAGTCAACAAAAGCTAAATCAAAATCTTGAATTTCAGAACGGTCGACGATTCCACTAAGTGTTTAATCACAGATCAATGTCTGATGTAAAGGTTGCTTGTGGAAAATTTGAGGTCTGAGCCTAAGGTTTCAGTTACAAATAAGATAAATTATTACATCGTGTAAGCTGGTAAAATACAGGAATCAATTTGTAATACGTACCAAACTGCTTGTGCTACATCTAGATGCAGAGCCGATGGATATATCTGGTGTGTGGATCGATGATGAAGGAAACGAAGAGTATCTTTGTTGGTGATGCAAAAAAACGAGTTGGGCGCTTGAGAATACCGTGGTACGACTTGATACTATTCGATCTAGAGATTATTAATTGTGTAGAATTGTTAAATATAGCAAGTTTTGGCTTTTGCAACACGTTTCGAAACAGTTGTCCTGAGAAATACCAACACAAGAAATCAAATTATGTGGGCCGATTTTTTGTTATTTTGAGCATTGGATAATATCTGTTTTGCTCCCAAGATTGGATGGAGTTCTTTGAACCTATGATTTCTTTGTGGAATTTAAGGATATTGTCGTTGAATGATTTGGATCATATGGATTTCGATTTCCTTACTGTGAGAGATTGTATGGGTCTCACTGAGTATATAAAGCATTTGCAGAACTGAAATGTAAACTGGAAAATTTTGCATCTTGCTATTCAACGGATTTGATTGTATATATACTTTATCTAGAAAAGATAGAAATATAGCAATCAAGGTCAGACTTGATGATTTGGCTAAGCTTGTCTGACGTTACTTTCTACATCCATGAGTTTTAAACATTTTTTCAGTTTCTTCAGTGCCATGATCACATGCTCCAGCCGAACAAAAGTATAGTGAAATCCTGATGTCATGTTTCTCTGGCCCATAAAATAATGTTCAGACATTTCATTCAAATCAACACAGAGAAAGCCAAGTTCGTTGGCAAGCTGGGCTGCTCGTAAACGTGCAACCTGCGTAGGTGTTGAAGCGCATCCGAAAGGAAGACTCTCAAACTGTGGCAGCTCTTATCTTTCGTTTTTGTTCCAAGTGTGGTCCATCTTCAGTATCTATAAACAGATTCAAGAGATCAATAGAATTCGGCTCAACACCTGAATAAATAAATATTACCTGTAGCATTAAGATCCGTGGCATGAACATTTGGATCTGTATCTGCGGCTGCCATGTCCATGGACGGTGGTAATTATGTTTGCAATAATCCTGATAGGCACGACATGAAGACTAATTTTAGCAATAAGCCAAGGGTTACCAAACTGGTAATAAGTATCTACAGCTGTCATTAGTTGTGTAGCTTGGGTCATGAAAATTATGGGCATGAATATTGTGAACTGATTAGGGATAAAACGAGTTTACAGAGTTTGACTTATACTGAAGTAGTTGTTATATATTATATTGTGATTGTTACAATCTGAAGGAAAACCTGTGATTATTTCATATCCTTTTTCAAAAATCTTTTTTTTTTTTTTTTGAAGAACTGTGTCATCAATATATTAAAAGAATGGTAATATTACAAAGCAAGTGAGGAGGAAGGAGAATCGCCCCAAAGAGACAAATGATACCTCGACACTCCACAACAAACTCACGTAAAAACCGCAACTCCCATCTTTGTACAAACCGACCATCACCATCTACAACACCCAAGAAGTCCCGCCAAATGGCAAACTTCCGCTCTACTAATCCAGGGAACACCGAAAGCTTTGAAATAGCTTGTACACGAAGTCGAGGAATCAGAGAGGCTGCAGGCTGCTGAATCCCCTGAAAGATCCACAACCGCCGCCGCTTCCAAATCAGCCACACCAACCAAGCCACGCACAGATGCAAGGCTTGCTGCCGCAAGAGCGGTCAAGCACCAGGATACACATGAAGCAGCAACTGCTGGCTAGTCAATCTCACCTGAAACAGAGCCCTAACCCAATCCCAGGCAGCCTGCAAGTGAGGGCATAAAACCAGACAATGCTCCACAGTCTCACGATGAAGGCCACAACAAGGACAGAGAGGGCTCACACCCGACCTAAACTGACTTGCTGAGCATGATTCTGTTATATTCGTTGACAAAGTACTTCAACAGCAAAACTCAAAGGAAATTGTGATGGCCAGGTTTCCTTTAGATTTGCAGAACAGGTAATCCGTACGCTTTCATGCAGATTGTGATGATGAATTATGAAGCTTATCCATGCAGATTCTTTTCATAATTTTCCATGCTTAAACATATCATCATTATATTTATAGTCAGATAATAATGAAAACAAATGTTCTCATGGCAAACAAAGCAGTTCCTCATCTCTTTTTACTTCATGACCAACTGAGAATGGTACATATATCATTAGTTGTACATTTTTCTAGTTTTAAGTACATTTTTGAGGTAAACTCTAAAAGCATGCACTCATCCTAGTATATTACATTTGAGTGCAACTTATGTTGCCTTTGCATATAGTGACAAAGAATATCGAACTCCCTCTGAATCTGGTAGCTTGAAAACTATAAATTATTGAGTTTGAGTACTATCCCGGACGCAAATGGCCAGGATTATAATTTGGACCACTGATTAGTCTTCAAGAATCATATATTGGCTATAAGTGAACCAAAGCAAGAGGCTACCTGCAGTATCTGCCTGTCAGAAGCAAAATCTAACCTACTCTCAACTTATTGCAGCAGCAGGCCAATATTTCTAAGGATTCAGGGTGTCGAATCTTGCCGTCAAATCATGCCGTCATAATGGCTGCTATCATGTTCACTCTATGATCTTGCATCCTGTATAACTGATCGAAGAATGGAAATGTGCAAAAAACTTTAGCGTGACAATGACAATGACAAACACTAAATGCGAGATTTAAATTTATACACCCTCTTCCTTCAAACAACATCTGTGCGTTTGTGTTGCAATTATTTAAACACAATAAAGTCTGCTAAGCAGGTGGCAAGCTTCTGATGACAGCATGATATTGGTAATGTACAATAACAGGCCACATTTGCATAAATGAAAATCAGGCTTTAAATTTTACATACATAATCCATAGGATCAACTCATTTCTCTAACTTTCCTTAAGTTTTGCAATATATTGCAGCAGCAAATTGCTTTCTTCATTCCAATCTATTGGAGTCACTTGGCGGATCGTAATTCTCTGTCTTTCTTGATTCATATAGACCGTTTCAAGTACGCTCAGTCGGAATATCTTTGAAGTCCACGTTGCTTTCTTCAATTCGTTCCCATACAATTTCTGTTCAACATCCTGCACATCAGTTTTGTTAACACGATCTATAAATACATCTGGTACTCTAGAACTAATGCACCTAAATTGACATACAACCTTAATTAATTGCAAACTTAAAAGTTGATTGCTCCATAGTATCAAATACGGAAGTGATATCCTCAGTTATGTTATGATGGTCGATTATGATTGTTTCATGCGGTGATGTATAGACGTCTGTTTCATATGTGGCTGAATATGGATTGTCACACCAGTGATACTGCAATATGGCTGAAAATCGTTTTTGTTCTTTTTGTTCTTTGCTATGTCTTTTTAACACAGACTTTCCATGTCTACTGGTGTAGAAACTAAAAATCAGATTTCCCAGATGATGTTCAGTACGTGTTTCCAAGTTTTAACAGAGACAATGATGAATTTAGAGGATTAGTCTAAAAGAGCTCAAGCGATAGAACATGGCACAACGACCCTGCAATTTAACAGCAATCCAACTAGCATCCATTGTTTGGAATCTTTTAGGAGAGGTAACGATCAATTTACAGAATTATTCTAAAAGAGCTCAAGGGATAGAACACAGGACAACTACGCTGCAATGTAACAGCAATCCAAGCACGTATTGCTAAATTGGTGTACCACTTACAAATTTATCTAATTAAATTGTTGGATTGTAGTATCTGACATTTCAGGTGATACAGATCGTCTGCACTATGACCCAAGATTTCTTCTGCCTCATCGTTGAAAGCGGTCATCGGCGTTTACGCACAGTCTCGCCAGATCTAGCGAAAGAGAATGTCTTGCATAGAGAACTAGATAATTTAGGTAAAGAAGCTTACACATTCAAATAAGTATTTTTTCACCTTTTGTGGCTCGAGACGTTCCTCTGGCACGTTTGACACCAAAAGTTATCATCTTGTTTGCGTACCTTTTTTTGTGCATGACCTGCATGCCTCATACCATAAAGATTGGTCCGGGTCAATGTAACTTATCGATGCTTTACATTAAAATATGCAGCTTGTACAAACAACAAAAGAAAAGTCATTGAGAAGAATACTACGCTACTCATACTACATCATTAAGATGCTCAAGTTTACTACCTTTTGGCTGTGAGTGGATATCACATCTGACAGGCATCTTCGATCTTCCATAGGGTTCGCGATAATATGTCGCCGAGGCAAAGCTAGCTCCAGCTGATGCATATGCTAGATCATTTCCACGCTTCTCGTACCTTCTTGTATACCTCCCTGTTATGTATCCCTTTTTTTAAAAACAATGTAAGATGCACTTACTTGCCATGAACATAGTGCCTCCGCTGGACCGATATGTGGATCTATCTCCATTATTGTATCACTTGTAGTAGACAATGATACTCCTGCTAGTCGCTACTTAAAGCATACCCACCATACATTCAATATAACGAATTGGCATACAAACCTAAGAAATCAGTCACTATATCTGATATTAGTGTTATGATTGGCGCTTGATCTGCAAGCTCAGCTAACGATTGTCCGTTTTTCAAAGCTAAATCACCCCATAAGCTTGCTCTAATACTTCTGCCACTGTAAATGCAAGTTCAGCTTAATATCGCACATGATGTCAAAGATCTCAAATACCTCTGATCCTGAATTGTAATTTCTCGCTTAGCTACTTCTTAACAGTCTGCCTTCCTTCGGATACTCACTGTAGGCGATACACTAGATACGATTCCAAGAACATCTGCATATTCAGTAAGATTCATTATGTTAAATGTGTACCTTTGTTCAACTATTGCTCCGTTAAAGTCAGACATTAAAACTTATTTTATCAATCAATGATCTTGCATTTATGTGTAATAGCAAGTCGTCTATCCCGACAAAATTGTAACTCTCTTCAGGAGTCGTATCTACGTCATCTTTATTCTCCGTGATCTGCCTTATGTATTCAATATCAGCTCATAATCATTTTCTAACCTTGAAAACTTTTTGTTTGCAGGATGCACTTTGCCCTTCGAAATATGGTACATCTACATCCAAAAAAAGCATCAGGATCTTTTGTACAATAGAGCTGGTTTGTCAATAACAAATATGATCACCTTTTCAACTTTAAATGTATCACAAAACCTTACTGCTGCATCATCGAACATGCATGCTTGAATCGATGTATTATGCATTACCATCAAATCAATCTCTAAAACTCATATATATGAACTATGAACTAGCCGATAACAATGTAGGTTAACGATAGTTCATATATATGAGTTTTAGAGATTGATTTGATGGTAATGCATAATACATCGATTCAAGCATGCATGTTCGATGATGCAGCAGTAAGGTTTTGTGATACATTTAAAGTTGGAAAGGTGATCATATTTGTTATTGAGAAACCAGCTCTATTGTACAAACCAGCTCTATTGTACAAAAGATCCTGATGCTTTTTTTATTTTGGATGTAAATGTACCATATTTCGAAGGGCAAAGTGCATCCTGCAAACAAAAAGTTTTCAAGGTTAGAAAATGATTATGAGCTGATATTGAATACAAATTCAATTGTAAGGCAGATCACGGAGAATAAAGATGATGTAGATACGACTCCTGAAGAGAGTTATAATTTTGTCGGGATAGACGACTTGCAATCACACATAAACGCAAGATCATTGATTGGTAAAAGAAGTTTTAATGTCTGATTTTAATGGAGCAATAGTTGAACAAAGGTACACATTTAACATAATGAATCTTACTGAATATGCAGATGTTCTTGGAATCGTATCTAGTGTATCGCCTACAGTGAGTATCCGAAGGAAGGCAGACAGTCAAGAAATGGCTAAGCGAGAAATTACAATTCAGGATCAGAGATATTTGAGATCTTTGACATCATGTGCGATATTAAGCTGAACTTGCATTTACAGTGGCAGAAGTGTTAGAGCAAGCTTATGGGGTGATTTAGCTTTGAAAAACGGACAATCGTTAGCTGAGCTTGCAGATCAAGCGCCAATCATAACACGAACATCAGTTAGAATGACTGATTTCTTAAGTTTGTATGCCAATTCGTTATATTGAATGTATGGTGGGTATGCTTTAAGTAGCAACTAGTAGGAGTATCATTGTCCACCACAAGTGATACAATAATGGAGATAGATCCACATATCGGTCCAGCGGAGGCACTACGTTCATGGTAAGTAAGTGCATCTTACATTTTAAAAAAAAGGGATACATAACAGGGAGGTATACAAGAAGGTACGAGAAGCGTGGAATGGATCTAGCATATGCACCAGCTGGAGCTAGCTTGCCTCGGCGACATATTATTGCGAACCCTATGGAAGATCGAAAAACAAAAAACTTTAACCTATACATCAACGTAAACAATCTATCTTACCTGGAATCGTTCCTTTTCTTCTCCAATTATCCGTTTACTTTCCTTTCGTCTTACCCCAAGTCAACAGTATCCCTACCAGAGGAAAACAGTATATCATGATGTAAGCAAACCATCCAAAGAAAACAGCAGCAAGCACTCACTCTGTTTATGCTCTTTGTTTGCCTATGATGATGCTACATAACAGACCAATAGTCAAACAGATTATTTCTAACTTGTAATATCATGTATATTCTAACAGCTAGTGAATCATAGCTTGTTCACATTAACCACAGTTTATGGCATGGTAGAGCGAGAAATATTGTAGCAGAAATTCCTCCCTGCCATCATGTTGGATGCTGGGGTACAGATAGCCCATCAATACTTAGTGGGAAAGTTAATAATCGTTCAGCGAGGTGTAAGAATTGTGAGGGAATTGCTTCCATAAACAAACTACGCATCCAAAAAAAAAAAAAACTCCTTCCATCTTATGCCCAGGATGTAGATGGAACACACGTTCCCTTCGAGATTGATGTACACTCTACACCTTGGGCGCAGCACCACAAGTCACACATGGGTTCGACTCCTAGGGGTGCATTAAAACTTAACTACAAATATGAAGAGGAAATATGACAAAACGCAAATTGTCTCTATTTACACACACGACCACTATCCAACTATTAGTAACAATACACCAATGCACTACATATACACTATACACACAACCACTACCCAACTATTAGGCACATTTCCATGCATTAGAGGGGGTTGAGGGATAGGTGCTAGGCGCTTCACGGACCGTTTTGACCTAAACAGTTTCGTAGAGGGGCCATGGCCCGAAAGAAAGCAGGCTCTCCTTCGAGGGGAGAAGAGAAGCAACGGAATATGAAGGTGACTCAGAGAGTATACTAGCATTAGTGAAGGACCTGAAGCCAGAAATTGTAGGCCTCAGGTGCGAGGTAAAAGGGATTGAACTACCTTAGACGAATTGGTGATCCAAAACGCCAATTTGAAAAATCAAAATAATGAGCTTTCAACATCCCTCCGAACACCAGTACAGGATTACTCAGCCCAGATCAAAGAATTAGAAAGCAAATTAGCATCCCCGGTAGCAGAAACTACCAGGGAGCAAATGAGGATACATCAACAGCAGATGGCCATAGAAAAGGTTGATCAAGATGCCCGAGCAAAGAACATAAAAATATCTGGCATCATTGAGACTGAAAATGAGGATATCGACAAAGTTGTAGACAGATTTTTCACTGATAAAATGCATCTTCATGAGCTACAACATGTCTATACGAGGCGATTGGGGAAGCCATGAGCATACAATAGAGCAATCTTGGTGAAATTCCTGAGTGTAGAAGCAAGAGATCGTGTGATGATAAACCGTAGTGCACTGAAAGGGGAAAAGATTTGGTTAGATCATGACATGACACCAGCTCAATTGGAACACAAGAAGAAAGAATGGAATAAGGTGAAAGAAGCAAGAGAACAGGGGTTTGTAGCATATATAGATAAAGGAGGAAAAGCTGTAGTTTCAAACAGAAAACATAAATAGGGAGACAGGGTCTTGAAGGTTATCATGTGGAATTCACATGGTTTGAATCAAGCCAAAGTAGCAGCTACACATGAAAAGTGGAAGCAGGGGGACTACTGTTATTTGTTGAAACCTGGGTGCACCAGGCAAATGCCTTGCCAGAAATACCGGGGTATGCTACAATTGCAAATGCTTGAAACGAAAAGAGGAGTATGATAGGCCGGGGATATGGGGGATTAGCGATATATAGCAGGCAGGGGATAGCACATGACATAAAATTGATAACAGAAGATGCTAACAAACGGTATATATGGCTCAAAATTAAGAAGCTATATTTATGCATATGCTATTTTGCACCTCTAAATTGGCAGATATATAGCAGCCACGAATTTGACAAGTTAGATCTATTTCAGGCTTTGTGTGGAGACATTCAAACTTTTAGTAGAGAAGGAAAAGTCATGATACTTGGAGACTTTAGCGCCAGGATAGGGGAAAGACAAGCAAAGACCTATGACAATATCATGGATGTGCATCTACATGAGTTAAATGAACCACTAGTCTGTAAAAAAATTCAACCCCACTCAATTATGCCTCGATTTCACTTCCTCAGAATTCGAATTCAGCCACCTCTTTGATATAGAAGCCAACTCAAACCATCAATCATATCCAAATTCAATCTAAATTACTCCAAATTATAAAACAACCTACACCTACCCCGGGCTTCAATAGCAGCTTCCGAACCCCAATTCCCATGCTCACCCTGTTCTGCTCTCTCCATGTCTGCAAATCAATTTGCAGACCGAGTCCCAATTGTCGCCTACAGAATCCTTACACAAATGAAACGGCTTCACGTGCGCTCCATCCCCCAAAGGAAACAGACGTCACATCGCCGGATAGCCTCGCCAGAAAATATAGATAATTCCCAAAATATTTCCTTTCCTGTTGGAACAATTTTATATTTAGTCAAATAGATAACTTATATAATTTTAAATCCTATATCATGTAGATAACTTATAGATAACTGACACCCTCCACGAAGAGGACTAGCTACAAAACCTTCTATGGTAAGAGATGTAGATGAGGAGGTTAACCCTCTCCTTGAGGGGATTATGGGAAATAACCCTCGAGGCCGGAGGCCGAGAGGGTTATTTCCCATGATCCCCGAGAGGGGAGGGTTGACCTCCCTTAAACCCCTGTCCGAGCAGGTTATGGCGCTTGCAAACGGCCAGAGCATTGGATTGCACAGTTTCAGGGCATTGGGTTGCAGAGTTTCAGGGCATTGGATTGCAGAGCTTCTTATCGCTTTTGATTGAGGAATGTGAACTGCATGTCTGCACGCAAAGCCTTTTTTACCAGATTCTCCAAGGGAATATGAATCAGATGACTCTGCACCCAGCTTCACATACTCTAGAACAGATTCCCCGGCAGCTAACATAGAGTTTATTCTGATTCGCAGAAGAAAAAGAAGCCAGAAAATCCTTGAGAAGAGCCCTCTGTGAAGGAGAGAAGGAGCCATACCAAATGGCATACATATTAAGCGCTCCCTTGCCAGATAGAAGAGGGCCTTTGTGATTATTAAGCACCACAGATGGCTGCTGGACAAGCTCTGAGAGATGGCGATCAGATTACAGGCACAGACCAGAGCAACAGAGAGAAGGATTCGGAAGCCCATTTCGCAGATGAAATTGCGGGTTGGTCTTGAATCAGAGAAAACGAAATAAGAAATACAATTTGCAGAAACGGCCTTAGAAATTGAGAAAAATTGGAATACCAAATTCTTGCTTGAGGGATGCAAAAGAAGGATGGGCTCGGCTGAACTGGTAAGAACTGAACTGCTCGGCTGAACTGGGATCTGATGCCGAAAGGAAGCTGAACTGGTAAGAACAGAGCAACAATTTCTGATAAGAACAGAGCAACAATTTCTGATACAGACTGATAATCTCTGGAATATTCTCTTAAAAAGCATATTCGTGGGATTATGGGCAATAATCTCTGGAATATTACCTCAAAAAGCATATTCTAGTAATTATGCAATATAACCCTTTCTCGATCCAACGGTGGGCAACGGTTAGATTGGCTTAACCTGCAAGGACAGGGGTTTAAGACATCGAACACCTGCTTGACAATGGTTTAATAAATTCATCTAATTTCTTCTTGTTAACCGTAAGCGCTTTATGGAAACTTTAGCATGTTGTATTGTTGACCACTTGACAACCGTTGCCCCTTCAAGCTAAACACTTGTAGAAAAAAATTCACTACTCAAATGGCATATATTTGCACATCTCATAATGCAAATGCATGGTGGTTATCTAACAACTTTATGACACAATGCACTACGTCTCCCCTTAAAAAACAAGATATTTCATTACCCATAGTTGGATCATTTTGCCTTCATTTATTACCATTTGCTTTAAAAACCAGAAAATTCCTTGGTATCAGTGTTGGGCAAAGTCCGAGGAACACACCCGGTTGAAATTACAAATTTTCTGGTTAAGTTAATATATCGTAGGAATTTTTCTGGCAAATTTTCTTATAGTTTTCTATTAAGACAATGGAAAATTCCGGCTCTAAACATAAGATATCTGATGGGTCAAAATAATCTTAGGAAATTTGCCGATGGGAAGTAAAACGTTTGCCCAACACTGCTTGGTATGAAGGCTTTGGACCTTTAATGAACTTGATAATATTTCTTTCCTTCTTAAATAACTTCCCCTAAAATAACAAATATCTCAAAATGCTTTCCTCCAACCCTTGCCATTAACTTGAAAACTACCCTCGATCAACTTAAACAAGCCCATCTATGCATTCCCATAACATTCTCAATATCAAAGAATGTTAAAATATTTGCACCATGCTCCATTTGCTTCATATAAACTTAGAAAATAGATCCATCTATAACATTCTAGAAATTTGACAAATGTTGAGAGCATTGGCCGAGAATAACAACAATATTTCAAAAAATCATTTCTTATTACGCTATTTCCTTCTGGTGTCACCAACCTCACTTGTTTTGATTACCTTGAGGTATTGGCTTAGTCTCCAATGATTTAAGGCAAATTGATGGTTCTCAAGAATGGATATTCCAAAATCACTCTTTTGGTATCACGTTATCTTACAAGACAACTATGTATTTAACAACTACAACTGTTTGAACATTAGCATTTTTAGTTTCGTATAAGAGGAACTTCAAAGGTGTGGACTTTGTCCGCAAATATCATGAAGCAACCACGTTGGCTGGCTATGTGGAATTAGCTTTTTTTTAGAAAAATATTAAAGGTTTCAAAAACCAGCTTTCTACAAAGTAAATACCACAAAAGGTGCTTCACGCTGTCAAAGGTATTTCAAACCGTTTTTTATACGAAGGAATGGTAGAAGATGGATACTTTCAACCATATTAGTTGTATTTGCACCGCTGATAAAATAGGTAACTAACTAAGAAAATAAAAACCTAGGATGTGTATGTGTTCATTAACAAATGAGCTTCTGCAATGGCTCCTAAAATGGCAGCAAATGGTGTAAATGGTCAAAATTTATGCTCAGCATGGATGGGCAGGAATTCTGCAATAACAATATCCATCATCATAATACTGATGTTCATAACGCTAGGCTCAAATCGAAGCATCCTTTCTAAAAAGATTTCTCAAATCCCGCCTTGCCAAGGAAGATATGTGCATATGTATGATCTGCCTGCAGATTTTAATGATCTGCTAGTAGAAAAGAACTGTGCAGAGGTGAAATGGATATGTAAATCCTTCAGAAATAATGGAACTGGAGACAAATTTGAAGATGCAGCATATGAGAAGCTAGTCCCAAAAGATGCATGGTTTAAAACAGATCAATATGCCTTAGAAATTCTGTTCAGGGAAAGAATGAAGATGTACGAATGTCTCACAGATGATCCAGAAGTAGCAAATCTGTTTTACATCTCATGCACAAACGAAGGACAAACTAAGCCAGAGATTAATAGGCTGGTTACAGAGCAAGCCTTATTTTACCAGGAAACAGGGCAGGGATCATCTTTTAATTATGGGAAGAATAGCATGGGATTTTTCTAGAGGAGAAGATAGTGAAAACTGGGGCACAAGCTTGCTCAATCTAAAAGAACTACAAAATGTAACAAAAGCAGGAATAGAAAGAAATACCTGGGGAGGAGATTCACAGATAGGAGTTCCATATCCAACAGGATTTCATCCTTCGACACCAAAAGAAATGCAGCTATGGAAAGATATGATAAAAAACTATGACAAGAATACTCTGGTTTCATACTCCGGTGCTCCAAGGCATAGCGTAGATGGATGGAGCGTGCCCCGCCTGCGCAACATACTCATAAATCAATGCCAGAATTCAAATCTGTGCGAAAATCTTAGATGCGATCAAATAGACTGTGTAAAAAACCCTCATCTAGTTACATTTCTATACCTAAAATCTTCTTTTTGCCTGATGCCGCCAGGGGATAGTCCGACAAGAAAGGCCATATTTGATGCAATCCTTGCAGGCTGTATTCCGGTGCTTTTCTCGCCTGATTCGGCGTATAATCAGTACCTATGGCATCTGCCCAAAAAGCATAGCTCATATTCAGTTTTCATACCTCAAGAACAGCTGTTGAATTCTTCAGCGCCTCCCTTCGACGTGGTTGGGTATTTGGATTCCATACCTGCTGATGTAGTAGATGATATGAGGCAGAATATCGTGGATATTGTTCCTCGAATTGTGTATTCGAAGCCTGGGTACCATAGCTCTGATCCTGCCTTGCATGATGCATTTGACACTACTGTGGAACATGCAATTAGGAGATCGGTCCAATAAAATTCATATTACTTCTTTCAACTGATGAATACAGGATTATAAGACCGTTTTCACATCTTAGTTGTATGCATTTTTCCAAGGATTTTTTCCATGGGGTGTATTCTCCCATAGGCACATAAATGCTACCCTTTTTGTTGAAGAAATTTAAGGATTTATTTAAGATAAGAAATTTATCGTGGTGGCCTTTACTAACTGACTTACCATTTGGGAATTTGTGTGTAGTCAGTATAAATATAACTTACCTTTTGGGAATTCGTATGTAGTTAGTATAAATATGACTTAGCGTTTGGAAATTTGTGTGTAGTCAGTATAAATAACATACCACCATATTTGATGTTGAAATACATAAGACATCTTAATGCAATTCTAACCCTATCACCATGGCAAATTCTAAATAAAGATAAATAGTTGCAATACTGCATCATCATAAGAGGAGGAGGAGAAGGAGGATCTCACACACTTCAATGAGTTCACACACTATAGAATGATGGACAATATCTAGTGAAAATCTAAAAAATATCTCGAAGACATCAAAGTGCTCACAAGGACAAACTGAGCCAGAGATTAATAGGCTGGTTACAGAGCAAGCCCTATTTTACCAGGAAACAGGGCAGGGATCATCTTTTAATTATGGGAAGAATAGCATGGGATTTTTCTAGAGGAGAAGATAGTGAAAACTGGGGCACAAGCTTGCTCAATCTAAAAGAACTACAAAATGTAACAAAAGCAGGAATAGAAAGAAATACCTGGGGAGGAGATTCACAGATAGGAGTTCCATATCCAACAGGATTTCATCCTTCGACACCAAAAGAAATGCAGCTATGGAAAGATGTGATAAAAAACTATGACAAGAATACTCTGGTTTCATACTCTGGTGCTCCAAGGCATAGCGTAGATGGATGGAGCGTGCCCCGCCTGTGCAAAAATCACAAGGGGGGTTCACAGTTTTGGGCGTATAACCCATCTGCATGCACGGGAAGGGGGTTTTTTGGACCCATTTTCGTACATATACGATTAAAGGGGGTCTTTTTTCCGGGTATTTTTGCATTATCCTAGGTAATTTTTATTCGAAAGGGGTCAAAATTGGGGTTTTTTGCCACCCCATGCACGCAGATGGCATATCCCCCTTATACATGAGTGATTCCCCCTTGATAAATCAATGCCAGAATTCAAATCTGTGCGAAAATCTTAGATGCGATCAAATAGACTGTGTAAAAAATCCTCATCTAGTTACATTTCTATACCTAAAATCTTTTTTTTTGCCTGATGCCGCCAGGAGATAGTCCGACAAGAAAGGCCATATTTGATGCAATCCTTGCAGGCTGTATTACGGTGCTTTTCTCGCCTGATTCGGCGTATAATCAATACCTATGGCATCTGCCCAAAAAGCATAGCTCATATTCAGTTTTCATACCTCAACTGTTGAATTCTTCAGCGCCTCCCTTCGACGTGGTTGGGTATTTGGATTCCATACCCGCTGATGTAGTAGATGGTATGAGGCAGAATATCGTGGATATTGTTCCTCGAATTGTGTATTCAAAGCCTGGGTACCATAGCTCTGATCCTGCCTTGCATGATGCATTTGACACTACATGTGGAACATGCAATTAGGAGATCGGTCCAATAAAATTCGTATGAAGTACTTCTTTCAACTGATGAATACAGGATTATAAGACCGTTCTTCACATTGTATGCATTTTCCAAGGATTTTTTCCATGGGGTGTATTCTCCCATAGGCACATAAATGCTACCCTCTTTGTTGAAGTAATTTAAGGATTTATTTAAGATATAAGAAATTTATCGCAGTGGCCTTTACTAACTGACTTACCATTTGGAAATTTGTGTGTAGTCAGTATAAATATGACTTACCGTTTGGGAATTTGTGTGTAGTCAGTATAAATAACATACCACCATATTTGATGTTGTATGAAACACATAAGACATCTTAATGCAATTCTAACCCTATCACCATGGCAATTTCTAAATAAAAATAAATAGTTGCAATACTGCATCATCATAGGAGGAGGAGGAGGAGAAGGAGGATCACACACACTTCAATGAGTTCACACACTAGAATGATGTACAATATCTAGTGAAAATCTAAAAAATATCTCGAATTGACATCAAAGTGCTCACAAGTTTATATATGCCCTATAAGCAAGTAATCAACATAGAAAAGCAACCTTTGAGCTTGCTCCCGAGCACCGCATGCATCTCAACCATCGTGCCATCCACTATTTGTCTTAATCGTAATGTTAAAGTAGGCATGCCTTCTCTAAGTTCTTGCAAGGTAGATTTTTCCCCTTTTCAGCTGGCAGCTTGCTTGCCTGACGCAAGTGTTAACCACATCTTAAGCCACAATCCCACTTGCCAATGCAACATATTAGAATCTTTAGCTCCATGTTATTCTAATCTCGATGGTCCCATTCCATGTCCCTCGTTGGAAAGCACCATTCTCTTTGTTATTCCTCGACAGAAATGCAATCCAATATTGATATATGTGCAAGCCAATGCTTCTCTCATCAAGAACGCTTCTTCAAAGAGCATTGAAAATCTTCTCTCAAATTTTGCTTGAGCTCCACATCTCCAGATCAAGATCTAGTTCCTAACATTGGACAAAACAAAAGCAGGGGTGTATGGAAAGCATTGATGGTGTCATTTACTGGGGTATTTGAAAATGGAGTTAAGGGCTTAGAACTTTGAAACTAGAATTGAGGGTATAAAACTTCTTCTCCATATCCTCCCTCAAAAAAAAGACCAAAGGCTGTATAAATACCGGAGGAATCTATGGCGTCGTTGCCACTTCATCTGCCTATTAGAAATATAACATGCAAGGAATAAAGTGACACAGCAAGACAGAAAGAACATGAGAGAAAAAACACAAGTTAATCCCAAAGTGAATGTATTATTTATGAAGAGTATATGGTCTTATATACAATAATGAAGGGTTGATAGGCAAAGACCCTTTCAACTCCATGAACTATCAATAGACAATGAACTATCAATAGACAAAGGCTAAGATTGTATGGACATATTATAAATAAGTTCCAATATCCCCCCTACAACTTTGTAAAATAAAATAAGTAGCATGTACCTTCGAGGGTGAGATCAAATGCACAATGTTGCAAGATGTATGCCCCCCTGCAGTTCATCTCTAGCTCAAGTAAAAAAAAACTTTTGTGGGAATCAAAAGGAAAAACCCCGAGCTCTCTCCTAGTATGAGTATACTCATATGGGAGCTAGTGTAACTCCCAAAGCTATGTTCAGATAATGGCTTCCCAGGAAGTGCTTTTGTAAACATATCAACACATATTAAATATGAAGGACAATATTCAATCTTAGCTATGCCCTTTTTAACAGTATGTGCTTAGATTTGGAATTCAACACTTGGTCCTTCGCAAGTGAATTAGCACCCTGATTGTCATAAAACAAATTTGTTCTTTGATATGGCGGGAGGGAATCCAAAATCTGCAAGGTGTAGGCTCGTGATAGTGTCGTCGCAACCAAACTAACTTGCGATAAGCAAATGAAGCAGCCACATATCAGATTATGTAGTAGAAGTTGCAATACAATTTTGTTTCTTGCATGCCCATAATTGTAAATAAGTTCCAACGGTAAAATAATTTCCACTTTTAGATCGCATTAGATGATCAGAACTCGCCTAATTTGCATCTGTATAACCTGTTAAGGACATAACTCCTTGTTCGCCATCTTGCTTACAGTATAGAAGTTCATAGTTGGTTGTGCCTTTCAAATATCTCAAAACACGTTTCGCAGCAATCCAATGTTCTTTACCAGGAGAAGATATAAATTGACTCAAAAGATTAGCTGCAAATGAAATATCTGAATGAGAAGCATGTGCAAAGTATTGAAGAGCTCCAATCAAACTGGTGTAAGGAATGTCTTTTATTGCATCATGCTCTTGATCTGTCTGGGGACAATGCAACTTAGACAAATGCAAATTTTTTAGACTAATAACCATAGGCGATGCTACAACTTTGCAATAAGACAAACCAAACTTGTCCACAGCCTCTGGTATAGCATTTGTATGGCTCAAATACATCCATCATTTTGAACGATACGAACCATTTGCTCCTTTCCTAGAAGTGCAAAACCTTCGAGCTGATCCGTGTAAATCTCTTCTGTGATATCTCCGTTAAAAAAAGCAGTCTTTACATCCATATGATGAATTTCCAAGTCAAATTGCACTGCAAATGCTAACAGTGCACGAATAGTGGTCAACGCATAACTGGAGAAAAAGTTTCTTCATAATCAACACCTCCAATTTGTGAGTATCCTTTAGCCACCAATAGAGCTTTAAACTTATCAAAAGTTCCATCAGCTAACATTTTTGTCGTAAAGACCCATTTACACTTGATTGCTCTTCTCCTAAGAGGTAATAACCATCATTCATTTAAATTGGATTTATGTCAGGATTTTGGACCATTTTGGCACTGCAACTTTTTCCCGGGTTAGTAAATTTGCATCGAGAACGTGACTTTTTTTTATAACAGCACAACATGATTGCATTAAAAATTAAAAATATTTCACATATACATGTCAAGTTACATATTGCCAATTACTTCTCAGAATTGACCCCTAGAGATATCATAGCTTTCTTCCTCACTTCCACAGGTATTGTAACCCTAGCAGTCTTGCCTGGGATGACCTTTGGGGTCCATGAAAACAAAATAGTATCTAACTCAACCCAATCATCCCCTTCAATAGGGTTTCTCTTCCATTTCTTTGTCCAACAGTCTCTATACCTTTCTTCCTCTGCCACTGCATTTAACTGGTGCACTGGACACCACCACTCCACACCGAACTTTGTTCACATTGCGGTCACCTACTTTCTTTGCAAACCCTCGAGATGGTGTAACCCATCCACACGTGGTATATCTCTTTGCGCCTCACGGTACTATAAGTGCAAATTGATGGCAAAGCAAGTCATCTTTGGGATCATAATCCTCCAGCCCGAGATATTTAGGCCTTCCTTTCCTAGGACCAACATAGTGTTTTTCAGCAGCTGGAGGAGCCATGGACTTGCGAATACTACTAACCACATCATCCGCTTCCTCAGGTAATATCAAGTCTCTCCAACTAGTCTTAGGTAGCCATCCATCTTTGAGTTCATCGAGGAGGATGTGTCTACTTGTCCCAATAATCCATGTACCGTGTCCAATAATCTATCAATGCAAGGTTGGTATCATCGGGGTTATTTTTCCAATACTTGATGTATTCTAAATGCCGTCCAATGTGCTTTGCAATGAATCCACCTCCGGAAAAGGCTTAAGAGCTTTTGGTTGACCCCTTGGAATCTTAGGTTTACCATTTTCATCTTCGTGCCATATAGGTACTCCCTCATCTGGCCTCCATTTATCATCTGAAGGTCTCATCTTCCATTGCATGATTGGCTTATTTCCCATGACCCAGAAAGTGTACTGAAGAGGTCTAGATTGACCTTCCATATCAAGAGCATAACCTTGATAAAATTCTTCCAATCGGGCACCTCTTGTATGATCAACCCTATAGGAGAAGGTGAAATGCATTCACTAAGAACTTCCATTAGTCTAGGAAGATTGGTCACGGTTTGAGATTTCAAGCACAGCACTATACTTCCCAAACAATGCATCCACATCCTCATGAGTATGTCGGGGCATTAAGAACCCTAAATTCACTCTTTCAAAGACACCCACGGCTGTTAAATAAGATAGGAATGAGAACATATACCTGTTTTTATTCTCGGTCCAGCACAATTGTCAAGTTGGAGGAGGAACCTTGGTGGTAGATCTCGAGGTTGGGGACGTGAACTTGAGGCTCCAACATGTTCAAGCACCGACTTCCTAAACCTTGCCTTAGTAAACTTCTCTAAATTATTAGGCTTTCTATCCAACAATGCAATCAAGAGTGGTTGGCTACCACCTCCAGGGGTTGTGGAGGTCACCAGAATAACCACTCTCATAGTTCCTCAAGCACCTCATCACACTTCCAATATGAAAATCAGGACCATCACTCCACAATTGCAAACTAAAATGGCCATAATAAATTGGCACCGAGCCATGCACTATTGCACCTGTCAGAGAGACTTGCAAATGATAAGCTCTATTGATTTGCTTGGGTATATAACTATACTGTGGCAAACAAGTCTTCGACTGATCCATCTTGTCATGTATAATACAAACATAGTTATTGGGTTCCAAACATGATAATGTTCTCCACATCCAATAAGTGGATCTACATGATAGTTGTCTGTCATGTGATCTTTCATTTGCTCCCTTATCTTAGCCCTTTGGCTTGGTTGCTTGGTCTTATCAAGAATCTCTTTCAACTTAGCACACAAGTTGTTCGAAGTGTCTATAGTGACATGCTTGAAGTGCTTGCTCCATAGTCTACTGAAGCTGGGTTGAGATATTGCAGGTACCCTTAGTTCTCGAAGCAAAGCATTCACTTCCTCCAATATGCTCTTCTGGGTACAATGGGATGGCAATCTCTTCTCGACAACTATTTTTCCCTGTTGATCTTTCCTACTTTTATGTGGCATATTCTCAGCATTGAATTCAACATATTTTTCAAAAACCTCCCTAGCAGCCAGGATCCTAGAAGTTGGCCTCAACATGCCATTATTTCCATGTAATGCAATTTTACTCCCCTTTGCATGACTTGCTTGCCAATTTTGCCAAGATGAAATTGGAATGCCATGAATATGTATCCATGCAACTTTACATATTCATGTCCCTAGCAGTGGGTATCTTTTTTTCTTTGGAAATTTTTCATCTTGAAGTGCAAGCTCATGAATGGAGTACATGTAAGTCCTCCTCTCATCACAAGTAAACTCTTGGAAGGTGGCTCTTGCTTCCACCAATTCATCAATTTCAAACTTTGAACACAATTAGCCCAACAACATTCCATTCCCCTTACCTTAGTCGAGCTTCACGTGAACAATCACTACTTGACTTGGACCTCTTGCTAGGATAATGTTTCACCACCGAAAGTGTGCCCTCTTCTCTCAAAAATGTGGTCCCGGCAGCTATTGGAGGTGCATTAAGAAAAAGTGTCATCCACAACCTTCCGCTCGGTAAAAGGAATTCTCCTATAAACTCAATGGGGCTATAGGCCATGGCATGATGCATGGAACCTCCAATTGTTTAATACAAGCAAAGGCAATCCTCGGTGATTTGATCCTTTTTCCTTCCATTTTTCCTCTAAACTTGTTATGGCCACACCCACTTTATCCTCTCCTAACCTTTCATCATTGACATCCGGATAGGATCAGCCTAGTATGATAGTTCCTTCACCTACTAGCTCCTTATTGCATTGGTGCTTCACTTTCACCTTCTTATTCTTCCAATCCAACCCATCAGAGAGGACAATTTGCTTAGTAGTCTCGGCCTCAACACCCTTTGGGAGGTCCACAAAGATTGACCTACAAGAACAATGTTTACAATGGGGTAACAATGTGATAAGAACATGTGGTAACAATGTTGAAACATGTTTGGGGGATAGGCATTACATTTTTACCCTTTTTAGGATCCACACGCTTCACCTATATAAAGTGAAATGTCTTAATATTAGTTCGAAAAAAGGACAAAGTAATTTTGAGAACCGATTAAAGGGAACTTTAAGAAATACCAAGAAAACCATTAAATGGACAAATATATGTTGTAAGTGCAGCCAAAAAAATAGGTTGTAAGTATAGCTGTGTGTAGGTAATTATTGCAAAATTAATGGTAACATAGGGTGTATGCTAGTAGTACTAATGAGGTAAGTATAGGTCGTGAATCTAGATGGGCCAAAGTTGGTTGTAAGTATAGCTGGGGTCAAGGTAATTATACAAAATTAATGAAAACATAGGTTTTAAGTATAGCTGACATGTGGGTAATTCTATAGAGAATTATGATAACCTAGGGCGTAATTAATTCAATAGAAGTAATGATAGGTAATTCGTATATGATATTAATGTTGTATGATGTGATGGAATCATAATTACAACCGCGCCTATAAGAAACCCTCCATTCTTTCAACCGCCAATCCTTTCTTCCTTCTAGCGTTAATCCTTTCTTCCTTTCTTCCTTCTACCATGGTGAGCCATGCTGCCCGGCCTCGTCCCGCTCCATCATGGGACTCGCCTCCGAGAGGCTTAAGAGGCGATAAAAAAATTGATAAAGAAATCCATTCCCCCTCCAGATGATCATTGTGGCTACTCTCCGCACCACGGTCCGGATAATTGCGAGGAGTTATTTCTTCGTGGCAAGCTTCGCCTCGAAAAGATTATCGAGCACCAAAGACCAAGCCTCGAAGTCCCCCCATACTCCCCTTGATTCAGATGAGGAGATGGAGAACGAGATTGAGAAAGAAGAAGAAATGGAGGAAGCAGATGAAGAATGGCGGGAAGAATTAGAAGAAGAAAAAAAGCAGATGATTATGGACGCCCTCTCCTCCTCCGATGATGAAGTTGTTGCAGAAGCCATCCTTGAGGAGATGGAAGATGAAAGCTCAGAGGAAGAAGAGGAGGAGGTAGAGGGCTGAATTTTGTTATTTAGTTTTTGGTTCAGAAGAGCGAGCTGGGCATCTCCAAAAAAGGCCTCAAATGAGGATTATGAATGGAGCTAGGCATCTCCTTAAACTGCCTAGAACTTCTGTAATTTTGTAACACAGAGCTGGGCAACTCTAATAAAAGGCCTTATGTAAAATTTTTCAATGGCAATACAAGGATTTACTGGCTGCAATATGTTTCTTTAGTTTCTACTCTAACTTGAAAGCGTAATCGTAATTTCGGCAGGCCGCTTTTGAATTTCGCAACTCTAATAAAAGGCCTTATGTAAAAATTTTCAATGGCAATACAAGGATTAATAGTGGAATATGTTTCTTTAGTGTCAACTCTAACTTGAAAGCATAACCGTAATTTCTTCGTAAGTGTTGTTTTGAATTTCGCTCTTTCATTCTTAGTTTTTGAGAGAGTCGAAGTGAGATCACGCCAGCGCGAAATATGTTTGTGTGCAAAATGTTTAAATTGTCAAGCGCCCAAAGACACCGCATGAATTGCATACGAATTAGCTTTATGGAGTCACGCCAGCGTGTATATTGACCCCGCACAATGTAAACATTTTGCACACAAACATATTTCACGCCTGGCGTGATTTCACTTCAGCTCTCTTGAATTTAAAAATTACGATGCCTTCAAGAAATTACAAGATCGCTTTTAAAGTACAATACGTGATACACGCATGGCATTTAAATTACAAGTGAATGGTATTAGCTCATGGCTAAATCACTAATTTGTTTTTCAATGAATTCGCGCTGGCGCCAGATTCAATCGAACATACCGCCGTCGCAGTATTCAACCGAAGTTCCTCCCGTACAAAGATAGGCTACAAGCATAAGCTTATTCAATGAGTAGTGCCGTGCTATGGAGGGGCTTGAAATGGAGAATGCTAAGATGATAATTAGAGTTGCGCACCTCGAAGCCATTTTGGGTAATATCCCAATAGCCGCACCATCTTATTTGCCGTAATCTTGTATGCCAATTTATCTTTTTCAACAAAGATTTGAGACTATTGTGCCAAAGATTTGAGACTACCGAGGAACAAACACACGATGAATAACACATAGATAAATAAACACGATGTAATTAAAACAATGTAAAGAATGCCATCCATGTAAAGAATATCCCATCCATGTAAAGAAAAAATGTTGTTTTTGAATTCTCGAATGCTCGGGTGCAGCAGCCTTATAGTTTTGCAATATTGAATGAATGGTCTGGCATGGAAGCCTTTTAATTTCATACATATGACAGAATCAGCTTGTGCATTTTAGTATGAGCACTCAATCTTCCTCTATGTCTTCCAAGTAAATGAAACTCACCTTCTTTAAGCGAATTACTGGCCATGCAACAAAGGTTCCGATGCTTTCACCCACTGTGTCTCCATCAGGATGCCTTCTGGGTAATGCTTCGTCGTTGAAATGGCAACTGGTTACTAGAATCTTCACATGATCATTTCCAAGAGGAACTCCATGGCAGATTGCTTCCGGATCGACTTATTCTATCTTGCAATTTCCCACCCTCCTCTTCAAATTCGTCATCAACATGTAGCATTCTTCTCCAACGCTGTTCAATGTCGCAAGATCGTGGGATTAATTTGGAGCTTGGGTTCTGGAAGAGTAGATGAACTTACATGAAGGCGCTCGACATCGCCAGCGCCGCTTCTTCCCGCTTCTTCCGAAGTTCTTTCGAAGTTCTTCCCGTTCTTCCCAGTTCTTTCGAAGTTCGAATGACAAGAAAGGTCAAGGCAAGATTAGGTGGTAGTTTCAAATTATCCGTTAATTGTACCGCTTTTAGCTAGCCGAAAGTGAAATCTAATTATGGAATTTGACAATACGGTGGTCAGAGAGCCATTTATCGCTTCAGACGATCGAAGGCCCCGCCCATTAGACCCAAGCGTAAGATTGCTAACCGCCGATTAAAAGTCGATCCGCCGAAATTTAAATATCCGCTCCCTTCTATCGGACCGTCGATTTAAAAGTCGATCCGCGATATTTTAATAACCGCCGCTTCTATCGGACCGTCGATGAAAAGTCGATCCGAATGAAACCCGCCGATCGAAAAGCCAACCTAATCGCCTTTATGGAAATCTATATAAGTTTTGAATTCCATTTCTTGCTTTTTGATTGTCGACTTGCTCCAAGACGCCAAGAACTCCGAGGCGCCAGAACTCAAGAACTCCGAGGCGCCAAGATCATCGCGAAGATGCCGCCCAAAGGTCATGGCCGCTCCAAACTCAGCCGGCCGCCGAGAGAAGATGCTCAAGGTCAAGATTGTCATCATTCGCGGTGTTATTCATTCATTGTTCATTGCTCAGATTTGCATCGTATTTGCTCAGATCTTCTCGCCTATGCTCCCCGCTCTATTATTTCAGTAGTGTTGACTTAAATTTCTATAGTCGTTGACACTCCCGTCTATCATTTCTTTAGCTGCTCATTTCTGCTGTGACTTGTATTTGCATCTGCATAATAAATGTTCTTCCTGTGTTAAATTGTCCTGCTCGTGATTAAATGTTATGTCTATAATTTGTAAAGTAGTATGACCGTGTTTAGTTGGCCTCGCTTTCGATCAGTTCCGGCTGGTCAAGATGCCGTAATTGGCACGCCTTTATGAGTGCATGTCTCAGAATCGGGATTGTATGCCATTTTGTGCTTTAGCCTGGCCGGAATTGATGACCACCCGAAATCGCGTTAAGCGTGTATTGCACCGTCGTTTGCAGGGAAGAAGAGACAAAACCGAATGACTGCTCCTACACCTCCTCCTAAGAAAGCAAGAGGCTCGAAGATACTCCAAATGAGCTCCAGTTCACGTAAGAAGGGAAAGCCCAATGAGGACGCAGAGATCCTATACATTGTCGATGGATGATAGCGGATCCATTATCGAAAGGCATATGCATCCTCCATGCCCCGAGGAGAAGATGGATGACAGTGCGGAGTGGTATGTTGATGTAGGCAAAACAAATGGCAAGGTGGATCTTGTGTTACACTCCAGAAAGAAAGAGACCGATCTTATGAAGAAACAAGGTATTCTTATCACTTGTGAGGAGCAGGATGACATCTGTTGTCAACTCCTAGTGGAGGTTGTGAAGAACCACAAGAAAGATCTCGTCAGATTTACACATGCCAAAGCAACTGCTTTCAAAGATGGTCTGATGAAGAAGGACGTGAGTGCTGAGTCATGTTTCAAGTACGGATGGCCTCAAAATACCGCCCCTCACTCCGGTTTCTATTAGTGAAGGGGTGTCTGCAAAGTGAGGAGAGCTTTATGAGGACCTTCTCCAAGTTACTACACCGAGGAGATGAAGCATCAAAATGATATCGTGGATGTAACGAAGATTGCTGGACTTAGGAAAGGACATCCCCACGCAACAGCTTGATGGCATTTTGGCATAAAATGACTCAAAAGAAATTGCGTTTGGAGGCAATGAGTAGGCTAGTCAAGTATGCGCACAACTACCCACTTGACCAATCTTTTACACATCCCATCCATGTTGACCGCCCGGGTGAGATCACATAAGTCAAGTCTTGTTAGCAGGAGGTATGACCCCGAGCATGCAAGAGAAATATTGAGGGCAATGGTGAGGAATCCGTGCCAAGTTCCTATGCCACCGACGTGCTTCCTTGGGATAAGAAAAAGGATGCTCCACTCCGATTGGACAACACTAGAAGAGCTAACAAAGTGGAGAACCCTAATGTATGCTTCCTTATAATTGACTCCGGACAAGATTCTATTGAGGCACAACGGTCCCTATCCAACCGTGCTAAGCAAACCGGACAAACAATGTATCCGCTACATTACAACCACGAGGAGGTGTCGGTTTTAAGCTCCCCATACCCCCCCGCAGAGGACCCGGCAGAGATTAGTGCAACATTGAACTAAATGGGCTAAGTCTTTCTTTATAAAAGGTTAGTATATTTGGTGGAATAGAGTCGATATATCAAGTAGCAATAACAAGAGTAGAATAGGTCAAATGGTGTCGCCACGCCGAATTGCCAATGTAATCGCATTTTCATCAGCGGATTGTCAAGATGAATACACGCCAGCGCCAATGCAACGATGCCTTGCCAATTCGCTGGCGTGTATTCATGCCGCTTATTCGCGATTTAATACACGCCAGCGCGAAATTGGCGTGGCGTGTATTCATGCCGCCAATTCGCACCGGGCGTATTCGCCCGCGAATCGCCAAGATGAATACACGCCAGCGCCGAATTGGCAACGCATCGCCTGATCAAAATGCAAGATATTAATTGGCGTGGGTGTATTCATACCGACACGCGGACGAATACACGCCAGGCGCGAATTGGCAGCATGAATACACGCCACGCGCGAATTGGCACGGCTGCCTTTGACGTTTCCTGATTATCCTGTTTGCTTGATCTAAAAAGCGGTTAACTTTTGTATGCCCCCGCTCATATTGGTGACATGCTTTCCTTACACGCAGCCCTTTACGTGGAACAACTCCGGCCATGCCCGCCAAAGAATGGATAGAATATGGAAGACCCCCGCAAAACAAAACAGGGGAGGAACAAAGTTTGAGGAGTTTAAGGCATTGAAAAGACCTTGGCTCGGACTATCATCCAAGATAGGAAACCAAGAGCCAAAAACGGGGAAAAAACTGGGGGAGGAAGCAGGCGAGACGCCCGGGCGGCTTCCAGAGGTCCTACAGATGCCTACAAGATCGCTCTTCGCTAAGGACGAAGTCGGGCATGGTGGAACGAAGTTCGGGATGCTTATGCTCGTAAACAGCTACCAGACCCAATGGAACGAAAGTGCCTCCTCAAGATACTTCAATATTTGATCTCAAGACTACCGAGATGAGGAAAGTACGTGGCCTCCAAGATGATGAAATCATTTGGTTGTTAAATCAATGCATAAACAAAGAAGTTACGTAGACAAGAAGGCTTCTTCATTAAGGACAAAATGTCCTTCATTGATTGTTGCACTCATATAAAGAACATGCGAAGTTATGAAGGTAGCAGTTGGTGAAGAACTTCGAAGCTATCCGGTGATGTAACATTGTCTCAAGTCGGCCTACTAGACAAGTATGGCGGTTCGCTGATGACATCAAGAAATACGCCTTTTGGTCGGAAGGAATTTCTGCAAAACAGAAATCAAAGAACCAACAAAGACACCTCAAAGCTATATGATAAGGTGATGGTCGAAATGAGAAGAAAGGTTGCCGCCCCGAAAAGATGTTGGTGGTGACTTACCCACTCCAATACCTGGTCTCTCATCGGCTATAAAGGTCTCCCTACCCGATACAACAATAGGCCCTCGTAATATTTCTCTGCTTGTATTGGATAGCAGGATCGCAAAAAGGAGAGAAGGGATGACTCAACAGGAGTACAACAGTTTTTTTAGTAGCTGCATAGGTTTAACAACTCAGAAACTCTTTACTATTGTCATCATATGCCCCCCAGGAGAGCCTCATATGCATGCTTTGGTGGCTTCATACGACTTAGAATGCCTAAAGGTCGTTAGGGAAGGCTCTCTTCTCTTTGAGACAAAGGATACTGATTTGAGGATGTAGTATAAAAGCGCTTGTATAATCTTCATAATGATATCCCTTGTGCCAGATGACGACTATGAGGTAGCTAAGAGCAAAGGGGCATCGGATAAAGGTGCATGGCAGTGTTTTCTTTTGGATGAACCCAACTTGAAAAATGTCTTCTACAAAGCAAATGATGAGGATGAAGCAAATGAATGCGAGGAATTTGATGTTCCTAACCTCTACCGCAAAGACATCACTCCGAATTGCCGACAAAAAGAAAAGGGACCCTTGAATAAACATGGGTTTGCAATCAATCTGGCAAGCTATCTTGTTGAGGCATTTGCACCACTTGATACCACTTGCTGTGAATTGCATGTTGGAGGGTATATTGGTAGAGAGGCCCTGAAGATATCAAGAAGATGTTTAAGTTTCGTCAACGATGACCAGTCCAGGGATTTCCTTGAAGTGTTTTTCGAAAAGGTACTAGCCACGGCTGATTGGGGTCCCTATCAAAGATAAAACCCGTTGGCTTTGGTACCTACTGAAGGGCGTAAGCGTAATATTAGTTCACAAAAGCCTCCGAAAGTGCAACTCCAGAATGTTCAAAAAGCAATGCAACCCCGAGGAGAAGGCCGAAATGCTAGAGCGGGAACGTGAGACCATGGAGAAAAATTTTACGCCCATGCTTGATAACATTCCAAGTGGTAATGTCCAAGCTTGGGGTATGCGTCTTGGCGGTTCGATACCGGCCGGGATGATCATGCAAGCTCGATGCAACCACCGAGGTTAGGAATCAAACCCCGTGGTAGCTTTCATAGAAGAGAACGGTCCGAACTTAACGGCATGCGTTCATGCTTCCGACAAAGAAGCATCCGGGGAGTGAAGTAGACGCTAAGATCGCAAGGCGGATGACGGCGACGATGAAAGGTAATTCACGCCAGCGCCGATATGTAGCTTTGTTATGAAGGATAAAACGCGCTTGGCGGTATTGCGTAACACTTTGCATGGCTAACTCTTTGTTTTCCATGGTTCGTGGCTCCACCGCTTGTGACAAAATCATTGTCTTCGATCCGAATGGTGTCCCGTGTGTAAAACGCTTCCTAAGAAGCTTATTAACAAAGTGATGACTTCGAGCAAGTCCCTCTAGAATCGAATACTAAGTGGATCTATCCTCGCCCACACTTAGAAGATATGATGAATGAGGCGTTGATTGTTTCGAGTTGCCATCCGGTCCTCAATGGAACGCAGAAATGTTGATGAAGTACTTAGGGTGTTACCAGGCATGAATCGAGACTTTGTGACGATTTGGGACCAAAGTAAGTGTATAAAGTTTCCACATCCAAGAGATCCGGATGACAAACCGGTCTTCGTGAAACATCTTGGTACTATGATGGATCAGCTTGGCATTCAAAAGAAAGAGGACATCATAATAGTAGATGATGATGCTCTTAAGTGCTTTTATAATCAAGGTCAGGCTCTAAATCCACCAACTTATACTCCACGAGATTACTCAACAGGTGAGTTTCTAGTACTATTCATGTCCATCATGAGTGGCTTGGCTTCTGGTAAAACAGTATCAGATGTTGTCAAAACGCATCCAGAACTAGATCGGACTAAGGAGATGGATCCCTATCTTGAGAGTTATTTGACAAAGAAAGGACTAGTCCCTCCATGATGTAATCTTCATATCAAGTGAATACAATGTAAAAGTGTTCTCTCAGATATTGATGTGTTGTTATCTACAAATGCTAATCAAACACCACATTCTTCTCACTAAAACAAGAAAATGTTAAACCACCCACTACTACAATGCAAAATTTGCAACAATGCAAAACAGCATGTCACACAACAAAACACTATATTGAGAAAAGGGTATGCAAAAGTGGCGTGCTTTTGGAACAGACATAAATCCAATTTAAATGAATGATGGTTTAATTCAATTATAGTCCAAGTAGCTTTAGAAAGCAAAGGATTATATTCATCCTGCATGGCAATTTTCCACATCTCATGATTTGGTGAAGAGATAGTTTGCTCATATATAACAGGATCATGAGAAACAGCCAAGGCATGATAATCAAGAATCTTCTGAGTAGGAACCCAAGTTCGAGTTGTGTGCCTTGGACTTTTCTCTGGATTAGGCTCAACATTTTCTGGAATGACCATCAACAAAATTGTCAAGAGCATCAATGTTGGAGCAAGAACATCAACATTTGCATGAGGGGCTTCTACATTTTCACTTTCGTTAGCAATGTGCAAAACTGGAACACCGGCTTGACGAACATCAGGAAATGTACTAGTAAAATCATCATTTGGAAAATCAGTTCTAGAATACTACTTGATTGATTTACTGAGTCTACATCATCACCCATTGCAGATTCTTCAAAGATAGCATTATGACTAACCGACACCTTACGTGTCTCGGGGTCAAAAAACCTATAAGCTTTAGAATCTGCAGAATGTCCAATAAAAACAACCTTTCTACCCCTAGGGTCAATTATGAGGAACAAGTACATAAGCAAAACATCCAAAGATTTGCAAATGAGAAACAAGAAAGGAGGAAAAGAAAAAAGAAACAAGAAAGGAGAAAGTGGAAAGAAGAAAAGGGGGAAGAGGATGGGGAAAGAAGGAAAAAGGGTACATAAAAAAGGTTGAGAAAAGGGATTGGAAAAGGGAAAATGTAAAGGAAGGGGAAAGAGAAAGGAAAGGGAAAAAGGGAACAGCGCAAAGCAAAAGGGTGGGGAAAGTATGAAAAGGGAATGGAAAGTTGAAAGGAAAAGGGAAGCGGAAAAAGGAGAAGGGAAAGCAAAAAGAGCATGAGGAAAAGGGGAGAGAGAAATGGGAAAAGAGATGGGGAAAAGGGCACGTGATCAAGAGGAAGAGGGTGGGGAAAGAAAGAAAAGGGCACATGAAAAGGTAAGCAAAAGAGAACGAAAAAAATGCATGAGAAACGGGAAAGAGAAAAGGAAAAGGAAAAGGAAGAGGAAGGGGAAGGGGAAAAGGAAAGGGAAAAATAGTAGTGGAAAAATGGGAAGAGCGGGGAAAGATAAAAAGGAAGGGAAAAAGCTGATAAGAAAAAGAGAAAGAAAAAAAGGGGAAGGGGAAAGGGAAGGCAAAGGGAGGGAGAAGGGGGTTAGAAAAAAAAACGGGGAGAATAAAAAAAGAAAGAAATTAAAGGTTCCTAATTTATGCCCAGCAACGCTGGGTACCATTACTAGTCATAGTCTTAACACTATTTGATGGATCAATTTTTCGGACTTCTCCATCTCTACCAAGCAATTCTAGCATAGATTGCGTATCATGCCTACAAAAATAATATTAATACTAAATACTTTAAAATGAGAAAGTTAATCTATCAGAAGTGATAATGAGTTTTTAAAAAAAGCAAAGGCCTAATGAAGACATACCTGGCTCTCCTTTTCTTCTGATATTGCCTTTGGTAAACTCGGCGATTTATCCGATTCTCCGATCCTTCTTCCTTCATAGGAACTCGTGTATTTTTCTGAGTTTTGTTTTTACTGCAACATAGCTTAAGGTATTGGAGAGAATCGCGTCCAAAAAACTATTGAAGGTAATAATCAATTGCTTACAAACATAAAACGCTATTTGTGCTTACAATGGGGGAAAAGTAAAATGGAAAAATCAAAATTACCTAGGTCGCCCTCTGGGAGATATCCGACTCAGACATTTTCCTAGAGTAGAACAATATATTTTGCATTAGAAAGAATGCAGGCATCACAAGCATGAATGTATGTGGGTTACCTTTTCATCTTCAGCTTATCTGTTGGCAGATCCAATAGATTATTATTAGCTTGTTTGCCTTTTCTATTCTGCTCATGTAGCATTTTATAGCCCCGACGGCTCAATTGGCTCTTTGATTCTTTTTCTTCTACATGGCTCTGAATGCTCTTCTTTCTATAAAACAAATTAGTTTAGTTACGGATTTGTATGGAAATCTTTAGTGACCACACATTGATATTATCTTTTGGAAGTCTATTAAATATCAATATCCCAAGTGCTACCATCATAAATGTGTAAATATAAAATAGAGAGTAAGCCATTCTAATTTATTTGTACCTAGGGCGACTTCTTCCCTTGTTTTCCTCCTCAGACATTGTCCTTTGTTGTAGAATTAGAATCTGCATAGATGGAACATGAATAGGGTTAGTGATAAAACCACTAAGGTTATTTATACGCACAATACATATCATAAGGCCCTTGCTTTGTTGTGTATAAAGAGGTCCAAATATGACCATGCTTGTAGACTTTTTGTAGTCGCACAAAAACCATTGTTTTGCCTTCAAATCTAATTAGTGAGCGCTTTGTTGGGGCCTATAAATCAGCAGTATATGATGCTCACGGGAAAAGAAATGATACGCTATGCCTATTACTGCTTTCTGAAGGTTTCAAATTTGAGATAAAACCGCATGGCCCACTGATACAGGTAGGATGAAACTAAGTTGCAATTTCCAGTTATTGAGTGTGTTTCTTCTATAATACGGCATATGGGGTTATGATGATTCGAAAACAGAGATTTTGTATTGTGTATGCTTTTTGAGGCAGAGGCCTGAGGATGATGGGCCGACCATGGCTTCAAATTCGTCAGCCAGAGAATAAGGCAAGGAACCAAACAGACATCGGATGTTTATATCGAGCAGAAAACACTCTTCCCTAAAAGAACCATTCCAACAGACAGGTTAATTCGTGGGCTTGGAATGCCAAATTTTGTTGAAAGGGCCATGGATTCGGCCATAAAAATCCAAGAATCCGTCTCTAAAATCCATGAATTGGGGCCAGAATGTGTAAAATGCATGAATTCGGTCAAGGAATCCGAAATTTCGTTGAATTGGTCATGGGTTCTGCCACAAAGATTCAAGAAGACGTCTGTAAAACACATCAATTGGGGCTAGAATCCATATATTTATTCAAAAAGCTCATTCACATCAATTGGGGCTAGAATCCATATATTTATTCAAAAAGCTCATTCATTAGGCTATGTAATCATTCTCGCTCCCTTCCTCCGGAAAAACCCATCCAAAAAACATAGATAATTCCAAAAAAAAAAAAAAAAAAATTTCTAGTAATCTTATAACAGAACTGCAGGGTTATAAGATTACCCTGCAGTTCTGCTAGTAATTCTAGCAGAACTGCAGGGTTGGGAAGAAGGCTAGGCAAATGGATTTGTGTTGGTATTTTAATTGTACAGCAACCTTATTAAGGGTTATTTTTTTCCATATCAGGGCATACCAGTATGCCTGCAAAGGCTTTAATTCCATTGAGAAATAATATGGACATTAAAGAATTGCACGTTAACTAGCGAACAGGAATTATACACATAAGGAAAAAGAATGCCAATGAAGATACAGATCTCATTGAATGGCTAGGAAGAAAAAGAATGATCATTAGAGCTAGTAATATACATAGAAGGTTTAAAGATCCAAATCAAAAAAGTATTAGCACTAGAGAGGCTTTATCCTATACAAAATGGAGAAGCATATCAAGTATATTCCAAGTATTGTCCAATAAGTTGATGCACTTCCTAAGTATGCAGGAATGGCATTTAAAGGCCAAAGCTTTATGGTTAAATCATGTAAACTCCACAAACTCCACAACACAATCATGTCAAAATAAGCGGCATGCTAATTTAATATGTGTTAATATATGAATTTTACATTGTGCATCCCTTATTCAGTCCCTAATAGGAAGAATCCGCGTCGCGGCAGCGTTCTGGAAATGTATGGTTTCCCCTCGTACGGTGAAGTGCGGATTACCACAAGTTTTGAAGCAGCTATATTAGCAGCGTTTTGTTCGGCTGGAAGTCCGCCATCATGTTTGGCGACACGATCGACAGTTGCTTCCTGTCCTTTATTCGCGAGAGCATCACGTACAGTAGCCCAGGCGTGAACGCCCTCCTCACGACCACGATTGCGTTGCCTTCTATCGTGGAGCTCTGTCTCTTATGGCATGTCATGGCATACGGCAGCACGAGCGGGAATGTTCTCTTGAAGATGGTCTTGGGCCCCTGGTGCCTGTACTCGACCAGCGTTCGCTTGACGTGCATGTAGTGGAGGGGGTCGTCGGTGTGGACCGTGATGCCTTTCGCGTCTCCTGTTTGCTCATCGGTCTCTATGTAGGCGACTGTTCCTGTCATTCCATTGACTATTTCTCCAAGTATGTCCATGTTGGTAACGATTATGACTCTGGATCCCACGGCGACATAAGGTATTTGATGGAATGCCAGGTCATCGGTCCAGCTGCTCATCCCGTCTTCTGGTGTTGCATTGGTATGTACTCGTATCTCGTGGATACGGTCGCTGGGAATATCTTGATCATGGCCATCGGGTTGTAATGTCGGACGTCCTCGTGGTGGGTGCACAGCACCGTGGTGTTACGGTCGATCTTGCCGAGTGCTTCTTCTTTGTCGATGACGTGGGGTTCCAGCGTTTGCACGAGCTCGCTCTGGGTCGGCGGCCGTTCTCTTATGGCGTTGAGGAAGGCCACGTACTCTGGGTTGGATGAGTGCCTGATGAATTGCATCAGGTGCTACTTCTTTACTTGCACGAAGTGGCGGCTGTTGGCGAGGGTGCACAGCTTGCACATGTTGTCGGCATCCCCATCCTATCCTTCACCCAAAGCTTGCATTTCCACAGAAAAGTGGGCTTGGGGTTAAAAAAAAAAGGTTAAAGAAGGAATAAACTTAGGATGATGTAGAAAACACGGGACAACATGTTTGATATGTGCATGGCCTAATCTTGTGAGTGTAGGTTAAACAAAGATGTTAAGGGAAATTCCCTTTTAGACCGCATTATTTAACGTAGCACATATTAGTCTAGACGACATAATAATAGCACGTGACAAGCTAGAATTCCAGCAATCCTTGTCCCCTAAAAAAGGCAAGCCTGCAACAGATTATAGTCTTCAAGCATTGCAAGGTGTATTATATTGCCATCATTCTGTTCTTCAATTGATAGATCAATTGATAATTCTGCATGTTTTCATATTAATGATCCTAGGTCTTAGAAGCATGACATTTTTGTTTTGTGCCGCACATGCATCCTTGTATGAAGGCAGGGCAATGATGGTGACCAGTTCTTAGCATCTTCAAATCAAAGTAGCAAAAATCACATTGTGAGAAGGAAATCTCACGCATATGTCATGAACATATTAGCCAATATCTGTTATTCTTGAATCCCTTCTGTTACTTTGAGTAATATTAGTCGATGCAATGCAAAAATGATTGTGGACAAGATGGACCTGGGGGCTTTATACTTGGCTAACATTGTTGTGAGCAGTTTTGTTAGTTCTTTTGTTAGACTAGGCAATTGGAGCATATTGACATGATCCTTATGCCTTCCACAAAGAATGCATCAAAGATGATCTTGTACATGGCATGAGGGTCTATTTGGCAGGCATGGGGTCTAGGTTGAAGCCTTCAACCTTCACCCCAAGCCTGCCAAATAGACCCTCAACTAACTCCCTAACTTCCTAACTTCCTTCAACTGAAGGAAGTTAGGGAGTAATGAAAGGCCGAAAGAAAGATTGATTAAGATCAGGTAATAGGTGAGCAGCACACTATGGTACTATTGCCTTGGCAAAGTCATGTCTCAATTTTTTCTTTTTTTCCTTTAAATATATATGTGTGCCATTAAGATAGATTTTCTTTGGATGCATTTGTAAAGATAAAGTGTAATAGGAAAGAGTTCAAAGTACTTATAATTGTGATTTAAGTTGTAACAAAATAGGTTGTTTAACGACTTCATCCCTAGTTGCCCACCACTACCACCAAGATTGAAAAAAAACTTTTGATTTTTGAAAGTTGCTCTATATGCAACTTGCTAATTGTGCACTAGGTTCACATGATACTTTGTTGAGATGGTATGAACAAAATTAATTTGTTTATGAAGAGACAAAAAGGGAGAAAAAAGAAAGATGTTGAATTTTTTAAGTGAAAGATTAAAAATAATCCAAAAATATAAAATAGTGCAATCCTAAATATTTCATTTGCAAGATGTAGCCATACTACGGTATGGGAAGCAAGAGGTACCTCATGCTATGGGGGAATGCACATAGTGGCAACTATCCATTAGCAAGCCTTATATCTAAACCCCCCTATATGTGAGCCACAATGTTGTAGGATGTTCATCCCATTAATGAATGGGCTTGAATGGCATTTTCAAAGTTAAGAAGGTAACAAAATGAAACATGAAGAAATAAACATAAAGTAGAATGTGTGTGCACGCCATATCCACAAGATTCCAGTACATTTACTACATAACAAAGTGCCTATGCCTATGGAAACCTCCTTCGTCGATAAATACTCAAGTTGAACTTGTAATTTCCAATATCATGTTGGAATTCTCTCAATACATGGAATACATGGAATATTCGACTCCATGGTGCAATTCGTTGCAGATGTTCAAAATCATTTGCTTGTTATTGCGAATTCATTTTGTTGCATAAAGTTCGTATACCTATGCCCGCTTGGAAATATCAACAAGTGCAGCCACACAGATTGCAACCACAAGTGCAGCCACATAACAAGTTTGGCTTACTTTCGCAATTAATTAAAAAAAGAATTCCTACCTCAAGTATGTAAGCTTTTATGGTGTGAACCACCCATAATGAAAACGAAACTCCACCATAAGATCATTTATTTGCATTTTTCACTTGATTTATTTGTTTTATCGCTTGATTATCTCCACAATATTAAGAAATCAACCTATGGCAGAATACTAGTCTCAAGGAAATTGGTTACGGCATTTTATAGCTGCTTATCCTATAGCTATAAAATGCAGAACTGCATGAAAAAAAACAAAATACATTAGACATGGCAAAGATATGATTTACATTTCAGCTGCAACATTTTCTGTATCTAGAAGCAGAACACCATGTCTTAGATCTAGGACCTGTACATTGACAAGTTCAACATCCCATACTGCCAATCCATGGGATAAGACAACTCAATAAGCTCCATTAGTTTACAGGCTTCCGTTTAAAGCCTATGCAGTTGTATATCTGTTGTATCCGGTGCAAAGAAGAGACAATTACCTAAATCAAGCATGAGAAACCGGCTAACATCCATTCCCTTTTCACTTGGCTCGCGACTCGATAGAAAAATACAAACTTGGACTAAGTAAATCCTACTGATTTACAAGCAAGACAAAAAAAAAAAATTGTTATCTATTTGGAACTAAAGGAGGAAGCCGGTAGTAGTGACCTACAACAAGCATAAATGTGTGTGCAACATGCAATAGTTCAAACATAGCTAATATGGTCGAGGCGACATGAGACTACCACATAAGGCTATCGCTCTTATAACAAAGAAAAAAGGCTCTTACGGCATGATAGTAACCATAAGGCATGACAAAGAACCCAATGCTAGTTGGATGGGAGTTTGTAAAATATCAAAGAACCCCATGTGTTTCAAATAAAAGCACTATGAACATATAGTAGGTGCATATAAGATGATATTACATATTGGTAATGTCATGAGGATATCATGAGAATATCTCATGATGGGCATAATATCTCATTCATGAATTTCCTCTCATTGACCTGTTGTTATTACTAATATGGTTCGGATAACAAGATATGGCTTATGTAGGGAAGTTCATCAAAATAAAAAACATCTTAGCATGGAAAGCACATGATTAAAAGCAAGAAATTTTACAATCATTGTGATAAAACTAAGAGCTTTAAAATTTGGATTCCTCGTTAGCGGCTATGTTGTTCAATGGGCGGCTTGATTTTAGACTTGAAGATATCATTGATGACGGTTGAGGAAGTGAGAGAAGCTTTCGCAATAGCCATCACGTATCAAACCAAAACCAATGGCTTACTGAAAAAAATAAATAACTAAAGGCAAAGAAGTTGTGCAAGATAATGTTACCTCATTTTCCCCAACAAGAAGCTCCGGACTCATGAGATCCGACATACAATGCCGTTCAAAGAATTAAGGCGGATCTATGCTCTTGATGGTAGAGAAAGGAGGAATGACTAAATCATCGATATAATAAACCCGCTACTCTTTTTCGCAAACCCCCGGTTCTTACCGGTGGGTCTCTGGAGTTCCTTTAACAAGAGTAAGCTCAAAACTAACTGTCTCTCGATGATTCTCGGTGTGCCTCATAAGAATGATGCTTACGAAATGTGCCTTGATAAATTTGTTGCAGCAAGCAATCGCATTTATAGTAGGAAATTTGATGCCAAAGATTGTGGATTAGCAAATAAAAAAGAGAGGCTTAGAAGGCTTCGTTATTGACTCATCCTTTTTATGTATATCGCTGATTCATCAAGGGCGCATGCACTCGTCTGCCTTTGGCTATGCTTTCAGATTCGGCAAAGGCTTAGGAGGTTCATAACACAACCATACGGCAAGCCAAGAAGGCTTAGCGAAGATCCACAAACTCTTAGCCCGCTTCTACATACGAGGATCCTTTTCGGCCGGAATTTTTATAGATGCTCTCCTTAAATCTTCCGTAATCTTTTTCAATCTGGAAAGCAAATGCAAAAAATGAGTAGGTAAGATGCATGTAATGATACATGTTGGCATGGAAGAGGATAGAAAACACGAAAAGATCTTGCTCGGGCCTACAAAATCCCCTCAGATTGCGGGCCTCCAAAAGCGAGCCATGGAGGTTTTTGTGTAATCCAGAGCGGTCTTCAAGCAAGCCATCCGTGAAGATTTTTGCTTGATCCATCGGGGCTAAGCCGCGCGGCATGATAGATCGACCTAGAATTATTCTAACTAGCAAGAACTATGCATTTTTATTCCAATATACTTTAATGTGACAAGGTCTTGACCATGCGTCTTTTAAGCAATCGACATCTTCCATACTTGTTGATAAACGCATTGCCCATTAAAATATTAGATTCGGTAGCTTTACGGACAACGTGGCTATAAATTTTCTTACCAGTTGCTAGAACAATGTAAATAGCACGGGCATTAAGAACAATGATTATAGTTATATATCTTGGAACAAAACCTTCGAATCGCATGTGGTAGAAAAGATGGAAAACACCGTTAGTGTCCCCCAAACAAGATCGATTCAGGTCCATAATGTAATAACGTTAGCATGGATCTCTTTGCCTTCTTCTAGAGATCCGGTCGAGCATGCAAGGAGAACACGATCTTGAAAGTAAATCTACTTGGGTACTATTTCTCCTTGCTTTATTTGTCTAAACAGTTGAAGGGCTTCTTTGTCCAGCCCAAATATTGAGCACGATGCAATTAAGATCGTCCATGAGATTCCATCTTCGTAATCGGATGCATTAAGCGGATGGAAAGCAATTTCCGAATGTCAAGCTTTGCATGCATTCTCGACCAAAAGGCTCCCAAGTAACATATCTTTGCGTAAGATCACTTTCTATGACTTGAGCATGGACATATTTCCCTTCTGGCAGAGACCATGCTTTTCTAATAGATGTGCAAATCTGAACTATTTTTTTCCTCCAGTTCTCAAAAATAATTGTTCTTTCATTGGTAGAAACATGTGAAACTCTGTATTCATCAAACCTTTCTATAAAAAAACGGTGAATTTATGATGGTAGTTGATTACTTACACCTGCCATATTGCATATTCTTGCAGATTGACTGAGATTCTTTTTCAAGATAACTTGCCCGATTGACGTAATATATGTCTGCATTGATCAATAATTATGCCACCAATTGAGACAAAGTAAATGCTATGCTCACCGAGTAAATGGCTTATATTCTCTTATTCATGGCCTTTCCATTCTGCTCCGATCCATTCCGCTTCTGGTTTCTGATGAGAATATACGAAATCTATTTCCATTCCCGACTCCTTGAAAAAGCATATTAATATTGCTGCCTTTACCACTAAGCGGAAGAAATCTCCAACCCCTTTTCTTCCTTCCTTTGCTTGATACTCACTGTGGGCAGCTTCAGAGTTTTAGTTTGTATCATGATCATGATAGGACACACTCAAAGCAATTTTCATGCATAATGCCACGGTGCAATAGAACCGACATTCCTTGGATGGGACGCCTTTTCCTCGCCTATCCTATTTATACTGCTTCATTCTTCTTTTCCAGTCGTCGGCGTTCTCTTGAGCTCTTTTTTATTCTTTATTTTTTGCCTCCACAAGTTTCTTCTCCTGTTTGCTACTCCTGAGGAACGTGTTTGCTGCTGATCGGTGGCATCGTTGTGAGGTTGCGGTATTGTTTTTTAGCTTTCTTCTAGTGGGTTTGATCGGCTGTTTTTCTATTTGTGGTTCTTCCGGATCTAGGCATCTGCAGTAGCTTTGGGTTTAGTTTTATGTGTGTGGTTCTTCCGATCTGGACGCCTGCAGTAGCTTTGGGTCTGCCTATTGTTTTGTGGTTATTGAACTGTTTGAGAATGTTTATGCTCCATGATTAATCGGTTTGCTCTAGGTTTCTGGTTTGGGAGCCAGTTCCCCTTTTCCGCTGAGCTTTAGGATAAACACAGGCTTCTGCATATTTCTTCTGCCCCTTCGTTACTTATGTGCTTTTCTCAAGGGATTTACAGGGTTATCAAGACCAAAGTTTTGGAATCCATTTGTTGCATGAGGCTTCTGGACCCTGCTCTCGGGATCTTAATGACCAGATTTTGGGGCCGTATTGGTGGCTTCCTTATCCAATCGGGTTCTTTTATTAGTTCTCTTAGACGATTCTCTGGCTTACAACCCATCCTCCAAAACTCTCTATTTTTGATTTGTTCTTATCTTCATTGCTCCTTCAGGTTACAGAAGCAACTGGATGTCTCCTAGCTCTTAGTGATTCATCTGGGAGTGACCAGGGCAGCTCCAATCTCCGGGCGATTTCTTCTGATAACGATCTGGCTGGATCGATTGTCCTTGCTTTGGTCGGCGCCGCTTCTGCAAGACAGATCTGTTAAGTTATTTCTCTTGCGAAGTGATCAAGTAAGATTCTGAAATTTTTTACTTATAACTTTTCTTTTGGTTAGTTGGATAGGTCGTTGATGTAGCATTCTGAAGTCTTGGGTTCAAGCTCGTCTGGTGTCAATTTTTTTTTGATGCCATCTTATTTTTCTTGGATGTTTGCCTCCCTCCCCAAATCTTGCACTTTCCATGTACCATATTGCTTTCTTGCTCTTAGTGTGGCTTGTCTCAATCTTTTGAGGCCATTTTTATTTTTCTTGGATGTTTGCCTTCTCTCTTCAAATCTTACACTTTCCCCGCACCATAATATTTTATTTATTGTGACTTGTACATTCTCCGCATGTTGATATTTTTTCTTGACGTGGCTTGTATTATATTTTGACACCACTTTATTTTTGTTAGACGTTTGCCTTCCCTCCCCAGAGTCTTGCGCTATCCCCTTACCATGCCATTGCTTACCCCTTACTGTGCTATTTTCCTTGCGGTGGCTAGCACTTTCTCCTTCCTATAATTTTTGTTGGTATGGTGACTTACAGCATTTTGATTTTGTAGTTGCCGATCTTCTTAATGCATAATTTCTTTTTGCTCCACATTTTGCTTTATTGACTCGTGATCATTTATAAGGTCCATGCGCATGATGTATGGGCCATGTCCCTTTATCCATTTCCCATGGTTTGTTGTAGGGCACTATGGAGGATATCCATACTTCGGTTTGGCTATGCCTTGTTTTCTCGTGGTTTGACTTATGGTATGTAGATTGTAATTTTTCAATTTTGCTAACTCGATTACATGTCTAGTTACTTCGTTGGTTAATTAGCCTAGTTAAACGGTTGTCTTGTAATTCTTGTTGCTGCTCGTCTTCCTGTGTGGGTTGTTGGTCCTATGTTCATTTATTTCTATCTTTTCTATATGTCATTCTTTGCCACTTATTGGTTGCTCCTAGTTCACTCTGCCCTAACTAGTCCTAGATTAATGTGATTCTCGTCAAAGTGCTCTTGTCGTTCATTTGGTTTTACTTCTTTCATAGCTTTATCTGCCATGCGCATATTGATTTTTTATTTCTCCTGGGTGGTTTTGCCTTTGCAATTTGTGCGGACTCTTGACATGTTGTTTGGCTTATTTAATATACGTCAGTCATCCCATGGGTGTGTGTGTCATTTTTTGGGTACTTTGCATGTTCATTGTATCACAGGACCCATTGTAGGTATGGGTATGATCTAAATTGCACTATTGTTATTCATGGGTACTGTTTATTGCATCATTCACCCTTGGTTTCGGCTGCCCCTAAAAGTGTTGTTATGGTGTGGGTATTCTTAAGTCGCACTTTTTTCAAGCTTTATTACTGTTGATTTCATTATTAATCTTTGGCTCTGGTTGTCTCTTCTAGTGGTAATATCCCTTTTGCTTCCATCTGTTCTATTAGCCCGACTTTTTGCATTCTTGGTCTTGCAAACACTGACAAGCTTGCCATATTTTCAATTCCCCTTTGTCTCGTACCAACATTTAACCCCTAGGCATTTTTTCTCATATGGCTGACGTGTCTTTCCTGGGATCCTTTATCATTAACCACTGATGTTCATTTGATGGTTTCATGTGCTCCCTTTGATGGATGTGTAGCTTGAGTGTTTTATATAAACATAGCCCCCTTTGTCATTAGTCAATCAAGTTCGATGGTTCCATTCTCATGGGGTTTCTGGGATTGGTTTCTCTCTTCATTTTTCTTATGCATATGCACACTATTGGATCTAATTTTTTATTGGGTTCAATTTACATAGTCCCTCTTTTCTTTCAGATAGTCAATCCATATTTCGTATTTTAAATATCGATGCGTTTACATTGTTGCTCGAGGTTGTTCAGTTATCGGTATTCAATTTAACATTCTTGGGTTGTAATTCAACATCTTTAGGCATTTCTGGGCTTTGTTAATTCTGTTGATTTGTAGACTATTTGGATGGAGTTGAGTTTGTGGTTTTCTTTGCTCTTTCTTTCATCGCGTACACTTGGCCATTTATGCACTCTTGTTTGTTTCGATTGGTTGGTTTTTGGTATATAGTGAAGCTGAATTTCCATCAATCTTCTAGGCTTGTGCAGTTCATGGGTTTATTATCATTAGTATCATTCTTAATTCTAGTTCGATTCTTTATATCATCTTAGGCACTTGTTACAAAAGATTCAATGCCATCCCCAGGGATCAATGTCACAGGTCTGGGTGGTCTGGGCATGTAAGTGATATTTCGGCAAAACCCATTACTCTGTTAGGGCTAATATATTAGCAGGCAAGACTGGCAATGTGATCCATTGCACTGGGATCGGTATACTTACTTCTCTCCTGAACAAAGAGTTTTTTGCCAGAACAGATCCCCAAGCATTTGAAAATCATTCCAGAAGTGCTCATTCCGGAAGCCTATTCTTATCTGTCCATTTCGAAGTTCTTATCTGCCCATTCTTATATGTTCTTCCCAGAGCAGAGCCATGGCCAGAGAAACCGGATGGCTTTGATACCTAAAAAGGTCGAATAAAAAAAACAACAAAATGGGATTTTCCTGTGTAACCTCTTAGAATGCAATGCCGGAAGACCACCGCTTTGATCATAACTGGAGTTGAGCCTCCGCATTTTGCTTCCAGCGCCATAACTTCCAACGCTACACATGGATGGACATGCTGGAATTTCGAAGTTTTTTTCTCCACCGTAGATGAAATCAAACGACTACTAGGCTCTCCACCTGCACAATAATCCCAGCTGGCTGCAACGTGGATAGCCTTAAATCGCTCCAAAGTCTCCACCCTCGTTTGTGCAAACGTGCTAAAAAAAGTTTTAGTAATCTTATAATTAGTTAGATAACTTATAGAATTTTAAATCCTATATCATATAGATAACTTATAGAATTTTAAATCCTATATCATACAAGAATTTAGCGCTGGCGGAGCCAGTGCATTTTGTTTCCCTCCCCCCTTTTTTGGGTTGCCCCTAGGGGGGAAACCCTCGTTTATGTGGGTTTATGGCATATCCAAGTATATGCCGGCATATGCCTAGGATATGCTGGTGACTGCTCAAAACTGGCTGTTGCCAGTAAACTGGCGGTCAGCCCGAACTCCCCTTCAGAACTTCGGCTCCGGCTCCGGATCGATGTCCCCAAACTGTGTGGAGATGGGCGACTAGAAGAGGCACTTGATATTATTGAGCAGCGGGATATATGTTTGCAGAGCAGCCAAGCATGGTCAATTTTATAGGAATGCATTAGAACAAAAAATTGGCAATTTGGCAGGAGAACGAAGCTCTTCATGGGCCAGAATGAGCTAGACTGTGTTGTTGTTTTGGAGGAGCAGATTATTCGCCTCTTTGCTTCTGCTAGTTCTTTAATTGAAGCAAATCAATCGTTCAGCAGAATTTCACAACCCAGCAGCTATACATGGTGTGCACTTATTTTGGCTAACTCCGATCTGAAGCAGCTTGATACAGCTATTGAACTCTATAAAAATGCGCTATTGCCATATCTGAGGAACCAAAAATATATTTATCTTGCAATTGTCAGAGCATGTATGCTAAAGTCCTCATTTGCCCAGTGCAAGTTAGTTCACCAGCAGATCATTTGTAATGGACTTCAGTCCGATGTTTTCTTAGGAACCTCTCTTGTGTGTATGTATGTCAAGTGTGGATGTCTGGAGGATGCTCGCCTAGTTTTGAATTCTTCGCCAAAGCAAAGTGTGGTATCATATGGAGCAATGATTACTGGATATTCCCAGTGTGACAAAGGTGATCTTTCCTTGCAATGTTTTCACAGCGTGCAATGTGCGGGCATAGAACCAGATAAAGTCACATTTTCAAGCAGCTTGAAAGCTTGCGACAACATTGAAGATATTTATCAAGGTAAGATCATTCCTGAGCAAATCAAAGAAAGCAGTTTGCAGTGTAATGTTTTTGTTGGAGCAGCCTAATTCATACGTATGCTAAATGTGGTAGCTTGGAGGAGGCATTTGGAGTCTTTAAAAAATCACCAAACAGAACTGTAGTCTCCTAGAATGCCATCATTTCTGGGTGTGCACAGCAGAGTGGTGATTGTGCCCTATAATGCTTTGCACATATGCAACATGAGGGCATATATCCCGACAAAATCACATTTTCAAGTGTTTTGAAAGCATGTGGAAGCATTGGTGCCATAGTGCATGGGAGGCATATTCATGAACAAGCTATTGAAGATGGGGTTCAACTAGACATTGTTGTGGGTAACACTCTTGTTGATATGTATGTGAAATGTCACAGCCTGGAAGAGGCACATGAAATATTTTTAAAATTGCCAAAGCGTGATGTCATGACATGGGGTTCTATCATTGCTGCATATGCACAACATTGTGACAGTATTCTTGCCCTCAAGTATTTTGAAAACATGCAGCAAGAGGGCATAAAACCAGCAGGAACTACCTTTCTGAGCATTACGAAAATATGTGGCATGATCGGGCACCAAACAGAAACCTATTCTGCCCTTTATCATCCCCTCATAGTTGCATTGTCGGCGGGACTTTGGAACTGAAGGCCTTCCATCATTTCATTGCACAGGATGCATTTTTTCCTTCAGCTTTACGTGGCATGGAAAATGAAAATTTTATGCTTAGTCTATAATAGTTTACCTAATGCCGTTGATCAAATATACAGTTATGGGATGGCAAGTGAGAATGCTGATGTTCAAGAAACAAAATTGATTCTTAAGTTTCTTCAAAAGGATGTGTACAGAGAACTAGAACTCCATGATTCTTTTGCAAAGGTATGCTTTGGTCTCTATTCGATCTTGGAGTAGGGGTACTGGGATAGTAACCATTTTTGTTGACATGCCTAGGGCGTCTAAGGAAAATCAGCCAGCATGGGCTACACTCTCATACACTAGTTTTTTGCTGGCCACTACAGGTGGGAAGATTGAAGGATATGATAAGTTTGAAAATAGAGCAGGGCATCAAAAATTTTAGCTTATGCGCTATAGTTGTTGCTTTGAATGCATGAAAAAGCCTTGCACATTAAGGTAAGAGAGGTGAATATATGATGTCTATTTCTTTTCTTTGTATTGTTGATGCTTGAGCTCTTCAAATGTCTGTTGTTTATGTGCACTTAGCTTTCGTGTTGTTAATATCATAGTTCACGTAGTTTGTAGAGAATGGGCCCGTTACAGAGGGAGTATTGACGGACAGAGTTAAATAAGACAACATATGGGTTCAATCCAGACTCTATAGTGTCATGAAGAGTGAAGAAGTCACTCAACTTTGTGTAAAAAAGAAAGTCTGGATGGATTGTAATGAAGATATTTTGACAAGACTACTTGGCTAGTTGCATGACAGTTTACGGTAAATTGGCGTCCTAATTGCGTGTTTTTCTTGATTCACTTAGCAGCTGAAAGCATATAATATAGAGTAATATGGTATATCATCCCTAAACTTAGATGTTGTCACCTCGTAGTATCACTTTTTCCCACTATCAAATCTTGAACTACTCGGATGAATAATTATTTCATCTCATCTTCTTATGTCCAGTATCTCATATTAAATTCTCATTGAGATAACATTATATTGTAGCCATTTTGCAAGTAAAGTGTGGGTCCGCTATGAGATCTACTTAATGTATTATTGCAGCTTGCCTTCACTTCCCAGTATTCATATAGTTAGCATAGCAGACCACTCTAGACCTAGACCACATCAAGACTGCATTCCGATTAGGCGGTGGGCTGGCAGTGGTTAAACTTAGGAGTTACATGCAGGCGCAGAACCTCAAATCTTTTGAAGTAAGCATAAGATGTTCCATTTGATGTACAGCTCCTCCTGAAGTTAATAGCAAATTGCATCAAGATGTTAAAGACTATACGGATTATAGCTAGTCCAAGGAGGTGGATATCAGCTTGCTACTTTGTTTACTGTGTGCACCTTGATTTGGATGTGAGTGCTTGGAGGAGGGGTAGACAAAGTCTTTCATAAGTTGTCAATTTCTGAGCTGATCTCATGGAATGTATATTTGCTGTTTGTGCCCACCGTAGAAACTTCAAGATTTTAATGTAGTACTTTGAGACTCTGTGGGATGAAGGTGTGAAGGCTGATGTTGTGGCATTCCTTATTCTTCTTGGTGTGTCAAGCAACTCTAGTCTTATCAATTAAGGCTAAAGTCTTAATGTTGAAATACTGCACATTTTGCATGCACACTTGATCTTCTTAGTCATCAAGGCATTTGACTAACGCAGATAATATATGACAAGCAGTTGATTGCTCTAATGGCGCATCGGCATCTTTGCTTGTTGCCTGCAAAAGTTGGATTTATGAAGGAAATGCTTTGATCAAAGTGTCCAAATATACAATATGCAGGCTGGTGCATATATGGTGGAGATTGAACAATGCTTTCTGTGTTTGCCAAGGCATAGATTCAGGTAAATAACAAGATTCATGAGTTTAGCGAAAGAAAGCCAGTATAAAATGAGGAAAACTGGATATGCACCAAAGTGTGAGAATGTATCAATCATGAGAAATTGTTTGTGGCTTTTGACCTTCTTGTGTTGCTTTCAGATGTAACTGTATGGATAACCAAGGATCTTTGGATATTTGTAGATTGCCATTCTACCATGAGGATTATTTCAAAGGTTGAAGAACGTGAAGTTGTTATATGAGATATCAATTAGACACACCATTTCAAACATGGAGCTTGCATATGGGCATGTTTTTGAGTGTCACTTGGCTCTGTGATTTTTCAGATGTAAGGACAGTTGCCAGATAGTATGACATTCACATAACTTTGTAGCCGTGCCAATCTCACAGTTAAAGGGCTAGTGCTTTTCACTGCCGTGACAAGAGTATAGCATTCTACCCATATGAAATCACTATTTGTGTAATATAGACCTTCTGGCCGAGATACTGAACTAGGACTATAAAAAGGATTGTGACAGGAAAGTTTAGGCATTGATTTTAGAATCTAAATGTTGCATTTGAGCTATCAACAAGAGTCCTAAAGTAGCCATTATGGAGGTTCTATTATTACATTGTAATTATCAGTTATAGAAAGCTGCCAAAGATAAAGACTAGTAAAAAAGTTGTTATATTGCATTTCTAACAACAACTTGCAATACTATTTATTCACATCAGTCCAATAGGCTCACTTTGCAGTTCTACAGGAAATTATAAAAGTGAGAAGCAATGCAATGTGGTGAGTAGTATTTAGAAAAATAAATCAACCCCGTTTTTCTGTCACCACTTACTAGGCCAAATGAAGTCATACTTCTTAACATGCTCTTATGCATGTAGTCACGTTGGTTTAGTGAATGAGAGTCGTCACTATCTTATTTCTACCAGTCAGAGTTATTTCTGCAAGCTAGCCTCATGCAGGATGTCTTGTTTTGGGCAACTGAATACTCTTTTGCTAAAGTGATAAACCTTACTATTTTTAGGATGTGATTTACAAGAGCGTGCCTATATTGTGTCATGGAATGCAATGGTTACTGGATATGCATAGATTGGTGAAGTTGGATTGGTTGTGCAGTGCTTTGAAAATATGCAATATTATGCCATTGCACCAGATGGGGTGACACTTACTGCGGTCCTTAGTGCATGCAATCATCTCGGCTTAGTGGAGGAAGGTTATTGGTATTTCACGAATATGGATCATTGCTTTGGTGTGGAACGAAATCTAATTCATCATAACAACATAATTGATCTTCTAGGTTCTTTTGGTTGCTTCAAAATGGCAGAAGATGCACTTAAAAGTAGCTTGCAGGCCAATATTACTGGTTTGGTAGCGCTACTTGCTGCTTGTAGAACACATAACAATGTAGAGCTAGGAAGTAGATGCTTTTATGAAGTAGTTCATAATGGCCCTTGCCAATTTTTGAGGCGGAAAAATATGGACACGGAATGCTAAGCAAAAGAGAAAATTGGAAATATGTTCAATTGGGTAGTACTGCATTTAAGATAAAATTCAATTATTGCCGGAAAAAACCAATTGGCAAAATTATTGGCACGCTTCATTATTTCAGGCATCCTTTCAAGAATATGCCAGCAAATGTTGTCTTCTTTGGAGAATTCAACTCGTGCAGCATGCTTGGCCATTTGGAGCAGGAAATATCCAGCCCTTGAAATGTAGTATTATGGAAACTGTTATTGGTGGAGATACTATGCATCAAGGCAAATGTCGTCTCATTTCCACATTTTACAAGCATGCAAAAGCATTATAGAATATGGCAGACACATCGGCAATAATGATCTTAGTTTCTTGGAGCAATTTCTACGAAGAATAACAACTGTTTAATAATAATGAAACAATTATTGAAGTAACTATGATTCAACTCGGATGGATGGAAAAAATTAACGGCTAGCCAAATGGCAATCTTCTTAAGGGTGTAGAAATTTTTTATGTATGAAGAGGGATTTCTTAACAAAACGAAATAAATGCCAAACATAACACTTTGTTCTAATAATAGCCAAACTATTTGTTAGTATTACACTAAAAGTCTCTAGTTTGAACTTGGATGAAACCATAATATTTTCAAGCACATTGCCCTGAGGAGGGTCATTTCGCCCAATAAAAGCTCCAGGCAAGCAAGCCCATGCACCGCCAAGTCTGGAGCCACGAGTGTGCCGTCGAGTGTGGCGGCATTACCGGTGCCTTTACTGGCGAAATGCCCGATTCAACGCAATTACATGATGTAATGACCATAGGGTTCATATTACGAACAAAAGTGTCGAGTCCAAATAGACAATGAGCATATTCTTGAAAATGACAACCTGTGTTCATATCATTTACACGACTCTACACAAAACAAACAAGATCCAACACAAAAAAACGAAACATGAAAACACACTTTCGGGCCACCGGAGGGCAACCCCTCGTGCGCAGCACCTTGTTTTTTTTTTTGTAATTGCATTTGATTAATTGTAAACAATGGTGAATAATAAAATATATAGATTAGATAAACATATATTTCAAGAGTGAGGTTGAAAAGTTCTTGTAGCATCCTTGGGAGTTGAACCCAGGTACAACCGTTAATGCAGTACCCATGATATAGGCAGAACATCAGTGCCCGAAGGCGTGAATGCTCTGCCTATATCATCGGCGTGGAATGTGATGGGCATCCTTGGGAGTTGAACCCAGGTACAACCATTAATGCAGTGCCCATGATATAGGCAGAACATCAGTGCCCGAAGGCACATGGGTGCTCTGCCTATATCATCGGCGTGGAATGTGATGGAATTTTTATTTTTATTTTATTTTTCCTTTGGTGCGTACCTTTTTTTATGGTAAGAGTTCTGTGTACACGACGTTTGTTGTAGTTTGTGCTAGGTTGCTTGGATCCAATAGAATTATTACATCTTCTTTTCTTCAGACGCGAGTGAGTGCTGTATACAATTGACCGTGTGCGAAAACTTCAGTTCGTAGGTCGAGGACTATTTTGTCGAGTGTAAGTCCTAGGCAGCTATTGAATGTTGTTGAGTAAGCTGGTCGCAATGGAAGTTGTCGTCTATGAATGGTCCATGGTCGGTCATCTGGCTGAGTGAAGAAGTCTATTCGGGAGATGGGATGAACAGGTCCTTTATGTTGCGAATCGTCTGTAAGTAGTTTGACGGTTACAAATCTGTTCTGTATTGAAGATACCATCACTCTTGCATTTTTTACCAAGCCTCTATCTCTGTCCAGGGTTTTTGTTAGATGGCATATTGTGTTGGGCTTTAATTCGAGTTCGTGCTGGGGAAGTGCTGGGTGTTTGTAACCATTGAGAAAGTACGTTGTTGCCATTGGATGGTCTTCTATAAGTTGGTTGTTTTCTGTAAGCCTATCAACACTGAAGTATTTCCTTAAGTAGCTGGAAGCATTTGTAGAATCCAGTTGTTGAATTCATCAACAGTGATGTTTTTTGGTGATAGGAATGCCCTTTTCTCACAAATGTCTGGGTTGCTGAGTACGTATTGGTCATATAGAAATGTAATGGCTTCTTGAATGTTTGTAGTTGTTTTGAATAACGTTAGTGGAATGTTTTCAAGGAGTTTTCCTTCACCGATTGCATCAACAAAGTGTATAAGTTCTAGGTCTGCAGCATTTCGGACTGGCTCGTTGAGCTATAGGACATTGAAATGGTTCCATAAGGGTGAAGATCTGATGGATGCATTTATTGTCACGGACTTTCCTGCCTTTTTAACAATTGGGGCTATTTGTCCAAGTCTCCTCGCCGCAATAAATATTTTTCCTTGAAGGGTAGGACTGTGGTTCGTTATTTTTTCGTAGAAGTGTATCGACCACTTCAATTACTGCCCTGTTTTCCATAGGGAACTCATCCCATATGATAGCTATCGCCTCTTTAATTAATAGTGCTCTTGCGGAGCGTGGATCAAGTAAAGAATGAAGGTTAATGTTATTCTGTACTACGGGTATTTGGAAGAGGGAATGGGCGGTTCTGCCGCCAGCATATAATAGGACTGGCTCGTTGAGCTATAGGACATTGAAATGGTCCCATAAGGGTGAAGATCTGATGGATGCATTTATTGTCACGGTCTTTCCTGCCTTTTTAACAATTGGGGCTATTTGTCTGAAGTCTCCTGCTGCAATAAATATTTTTCCTCCGAAGGGTAGGACCGTGTCTGTTATTTTTCGTAGAAGTGTATCGACCACTTCAATTACTGCCCTGTTTTCCATAGGGAACTCATCCCATATGATAGCTGTCGCCTCTTTAATTAATAGTGCTCTTGCGGAGCGTGGATCAAGTAAAGAATGAAGGTTAATATTATTCTGTACTACGGGTATTTGGAAGAGGGAATGGGCGGTTCTGCCGCCAGCATATAATAATGATGCTAGCGCTGTTGTTGCGCATGGGAGGATTATTTGTTTTAATCCTCGTATGTAAAATGCAAAGGTGTTAAGGACGTAAGTCTTTCCGGTACCGGCTTTACCATAGATGAACAATGGGTTGAGTTGATTTTTACTTTTAAGGAGCTTTAGAATATCAGTATAGACAGAAGTTTGATTTTTTTTTTCATGTTTCCAAACATAATTGAACTTTTAGCGAGATATTCATGATCGTATGGAAATTTTGAGAGCTCATTTTGGATTTCTTTGGATAGGATATTGCAAACGGGTAAGCCAAATGCTGCAGTGTTTGTCGCATGTTGCACTAAGATGTTGTGATAGCAAGTAGAGCTTCGTTAATGGCAGTAGGTTCATCTCCTCGATATTGATCAAAAAAATCAGCTGTCATTTGCTGTTGAAATGTTTTCCATAGTTGCATAGCTGGTCCGCCATCAAGTATGAGAAGTGTGAATAGGAATCTGAGCTGTGACGGAGTTTGTAGGCACGATATTGCTTCTTCCATTGTTTTAATTGCCTCTGTTGCTAGTGCGATTTTGTTGACGAAGGAATAGTTAGATGTGACATTTGCACTCACCCGGGCCCTCTTTTCTTTGGTATCATCCGTTGTTCCGCTTTGTCCATTTCCATTTTCATTATAGCCAAAGCGTATTTTGGATCTGTATTTTTTCCATGAACATGCAGTGAGTGCATTTCATTAATATCAAGAGAAGATTCATGGAGAAGAAATTAAGTGAAAGTATTGGACTTTATCAGATTTTATAGTTGCCGAACAACCGTCAGAGGGTTATTCGATTACGATATAAATATTTGAAATTGATGTTGATCTAAAGTTGATATTTCTGTTTAATATTTTAGATCATGGCGAGTACAATAGCATTAAACAAATATTTATGTAATAAAGCTAAATTTGAATGGTGTACTTACCAAATTCTAGATGGCTTGATGATTCCATCTGTTGTTTGAGCACGGCATGAATGTTCAAGGTTGTTGTAAATGTTGCTTATCGAAAATTTGAGGTCTGAGCCTAATGTTTTAATTGAAAATAAGATAAAGTACTACATTAAATAAATATTTAGTCAACAAAAGCTAAATCTGAAGTACTGAATTTCAGAACGGGTCGACGATTCCACTAAGTGTTTAATCACAGCATCAATGTCTGATGTAAAGGTTGCTTGTGGAAAATTTGAGGTCTGAGCCTAAGGTTTCAGTTACAAATAAGATAAATTATTACATCGTGTAAGCTGGTAAAATACAGGAATCAATTTGTAATACGTACCAAACTGCTTGTGCTACATCTAGATGCAGAGCCGATGGATATACAGGTGACTGGATGATGAAGGAAACGAAGAGTATGCTGTTGGTGATGCAAAAAACGAGTTGGGCGCTTGAGAATACCGTGTACAGACTTGATACTATTCGATCTAGAGATTATTAATTGTGTAGAATTGTTAAATATAGCAAGTTTTGGCTTTTGCAACACGTTTCGAAACAGTTGTCCTGAGAAATACCAACACAAGAAATCAAATTAGGTGGGCCGATTTTTTGTTATTTTGAGCATTGGATAATATCTGTTTTGCTCCCAAGATTGGATGGAGTTCTTTGAACCTATGATTTCTTTGTGGAATTTAAGGATATTGTCGTTGAATGATTTGGATCATATGGATTTCGATTTCCTTACTGTGAGAGATTGTATGGGTCTCACTGAGTATATAAAGCATTTGCAGAACTGAAATGTAAACTGGAAAATTTTGCATCTTGCTATTCAACGGATTTGATTGTATATATACTTTATCTAGAAAAGATAGAAATATAGCAATCAAGGTCAGACTTGATGATTTGGCTAAGCTTGTCTGACGTTACTTTCTACATCCATGAGTTTTAAACATTTTTTCAGTTTCTTCAGTGCCATGATCACATGCTCCAGCCGAACAAAAGTATAGTGAAATCCTGATGTCATGTTTCTCTAGCCCATAAAATACTGTTCAGACATTTCATTCAAATCAACACAGAGAAAGCCAAGTTCGTTGGCAAACTGGGCTGCTCGTAAACGTGCAACCTGCGTAGGTGTTGAAGCGCATCCGAAAGGAAGACTCTCAAACTGTGGCAGCTCTTATCTTTCGTTTTTGTTCCAAGTGTGGTCCATCTTCAGTATCTATAAACAGATTCAAGAGATCAATAGAATTCGGCTCAACACCTGAATAAATAAATATTACCTGTAGCATTAAGATCCGTGGCATGAACATTTGGATCTGTATCTGCGGCTGCCATGTCCATGGACGGTGGTAATTATGTTTGCAATAATCCTGATAGGCACGACATGAAGACTAATTTTAGCAATAAGCCAAGGGTTACCAAACTGGTAATAAGTATCTACAGCTGTCATTAGTTGTGTAGCTTGGGTCATGAAAATTATGGGCATGAATATTGTGAACTGATTAGGGATAAAACGAGTTTACAGAGTTTGACTTATACTGAAGTAGTTGTTATATATTATATTGTGATTGTTACAATGCTGAAGAAAACCTGTGATTATTTCATATCCTTTTTCAAAAATCTTTTTTTTTTTTTTTGAAGAACCGTGTCATCAATATATTAAAAGAATGGTAATATTACAAAGCAAGTGAGGAGGAAGGAGAACTGCCCCAAAGAGACAGCGATACCTCGACACTCCACAACAAACTCACAGAAAAACTGCAACTCTACTGCTGTACAAACCGACCATCACCATCTACAACACCCAAGAAGTCCCGCCAAATGGCAAACTTCCGCTCTACTAATCCAGGAACACCGTAAAGCTTTGAAATAGCTTGTACCGAGTCGAGGAATCGAGAGGGGCAGCAAGTGCAATCCCCCGAAGATCCACAACCGCCGCTTCCAAATCAGCCACACCAACCAAGCCACGACAGATGCAGGTTTGCCGCCGCAAGAGCGGTCAAGCACCAGATACACATGAAGCGCAAAGCTGGCGGCTAGTCAATCTCACCAAGCGAGCCCCTAACCCAATCCCCAGGCAGCACCGCAAGTGAGGGCATAAAACCGCACAATGCTCCCACGGTCTCACGATGAAGGCCACAACAAGGGACGAAGAGAGGGCTCACACCGACCTAAACCGACTTGCCGAGCATGATTTCGTTATATTAAGTTGACAAAGTACTTCAACAAAGAAAACTCAAAGGAAATTTGATGGATGGTTTCCTTTTAGATTTGCGTAGCGTAATCCGTGACGCTTTCATGCGATTGTGATGATGAATTATGAAGCTTATCCATGCAGATTCTTTTCATAATTTTCCATGCTTAAACATATCATCATTATATTTATAGTCAGATAATAATGAAAACAAATGTTCTCATGGCAAACAAAGCAGTTCCTCATCTCTTTTTACTTCATGACCAACTGAGAATGGTACATATATCATTAGTTGTACATTTTTCTAGTTTTAAGTACATTTTTGAGGTAAACTCTAAAAGCATGCACTCATCCTAGTATATTACATTTGAGTGCACCTTATGTTGCCTTTGCATATAGTGACAAAGAATATCGAACTCCCTCTGAATCTGGTAGCTTTGAAAACTATAAATTATTGAGTTTGAGTACTATCCCTTATTTAAAATGGCGGGATTATAATTTGGACCACTGATTAGTCTTCAAGAATCATATATTGGCTATAAGTGAACCAAAGCAAGAGGCTACCTGTAGTATCTGCCTGTCAGAAGCAAAATCTAACCTACTCTCAACTTATTGCAGCAGCAGGCCAATATTTCTAAGGATTCAGGGTGTCGAATCTTGCCGTCAAATCATGCCGTCATAATGGCTGCTATCATGTTCACTCTATGATCTTGCATCCTGTATAACTGATCGAAGAATGGAAATGTGCAAAAAACTTTAGCGTGACAATGACAATGACAAACACTAAATGCGAGATTTAAATTTATACACCCTCTTCCTTCAAACAACATCTGTGCGTTTGTGTTGCAATTATTTAAACACAATAAAGTCTGCTAAGCAGGTGGCAAGCTTCTGATGACAGCATGATATTGGTAATGTACAATAACATGCCACATTTGCATAAATGAAAATCAGGCTTTAAATTTTACATACATAATCCATAGGATCAACTCATTTCTCTAACTTTCCTTAAGTTTTGCAATATATTGCAGCAGCAAATTGCTTTCTTCATTCCAATCTATTGGAGTCACTTGGCGGATCGTAATTCTCTGTCTTTCTTGATTCATATAGACCGTTTCAAGTACGCTCAGTCGGAATATCTTTGGAGTCCACGTTGCTTTCTTCAATTCGTTCCCATACAATTTCTGTTCAACATCCTGCACATCAGTTTTGTTAACACGATCTATAAATACATCTGGTACTCTAGAACTAATGCACCTAAATTGACATACAACCTTAATTAATTGCAAACTTAAAAGTTGATTGCTCCATAGTATCAAATACGGAAGTGATATCCTCAGTTATGTTATTTATGTTATGATGGTCGATTATGATTGTTTCATGCGGTGATGTATAGACGTCTGTTTCATATGTGGCTGAATATGGATTGTCACACCAGTGATACTGCAATATGGCTGAAAATCGTTTTTGTTCTTTTTGTTCTTTGCTATGTCTTTTTAACACAGACTTTCCATGTCTACTGGTGTAGAAACTAAAAATCAGATTTCCCAGATGATGTTCAGTACGTGTTTCCAAGTTTTAACAGAGACAATGATGAATTTAGAGGATTAGTCTAAAAGAGCTCAAGCGATAGAACATGGCACAACGACCCTGCAATTTAACAGCAATCCAACTAGCATCCATTGTTTGGAATCTTTTAGGAGAGGTAACGATCAATTTACAGAATTATTCTAAAAGAGCTCAAGGGATAGAACACAGGACAACTACGCTGCAATGTAACAGCAATCCAAGCACGTATTGCTAAATTGGTGTACCACTTACAAATTTATCTAATTAAATTGTTGGATTGTAGTATCTGACATTTCAGGTGATACAGATCGTCTGCACTATGACCCAAGATTTCTTCTGCCTCATCGTTGAAAGCAGTCACTGGCGTTTCTGCACTCCAGTCTGCCAGTCTAGCGAAGAGAATGTACTGCATAGAGAACTAGATAATTTAGGTAAAGAAGCTTACACATTCAAATAAGTATTTTTTCACCTTTTGTGGCTCGAGACGTTCCTCTGGCACGTTTGACACCAAAAGTTATCATCTTGTTTATGTGCCTTTTTTTTGTGCATGACCGCATGCCTCATACCATAAAGATTGGTCCGGTCAATGTAACTTTATCGATGCTTTACATTAAAATATGCGGCTTGTACAAACAACAAAAGAAAAGTCATTGAGAAGAATACTACGCTACTCATACTACATCATTAAGATGCTCAAGTTTACTACCTTTTGGTAGCGTGAGTGGATATCACATCCGGGCATCTTCGATCTTCCATAGGGTTAGCGATAATATCGCGAGAGGCAAAGCTAGCTCCGGGTGATGCATATGCTAGATCATTTCCACGCTTCTCGCACCTTCTTGTATACCTCCCTGTTATGTATCCCTTTTTTAAAAACAATGTAAGATGCACTTACTTGCCATGAACATAGTGCCTCCATTTGGACCGATATGTGGATCTATCTCCATTATTGTATCACTTGTAGTGGACAATGATACTCTGCTAGTCGCTACTTAAAGCATACCCACCATACATTCAAATATAGCAATTGGCATACAAACCTAAAAATCAGTCACTATCTGATATTAGTGTTATGATTGGCGAAGATCTTACAGCCAGCTTCGACCTAGATTGAGGATTTTCAAAAGCTAAATCACCATATAAGCTTACTCTAATAGCAATCTTGGTAAATTCTGAGTGAATATGGCACATGATGTCAAAGATCTCAAAAACCTATTTTATCACGAAAGGGCAAAAAGATACTTCTTAAATCATCGCCTTCACTTGGCTCAATTGAGGCGAACACAAGAAGAAAGAATCCAAAATATTGGTCCATAAAGATTCATTATATGTTAAAGGGGTTTTTGTTCATATATTGCTTTCGGATTAAAGCCATCCAAAAAAAAATGTATTTTATCAATCAATGATCTTGCATTTTATGTGTAATCAACAGGGTCGTCTATGAAATAATTTGTAAAATTGGAAACATGGTTTGAATCATCTTTATTCTCAGGTGATACAAATTATGTATGAAATAAAAGACTCACTGTTATTTTGTTGAAAACTTTTGTTTGCAGGATGCACTTGCCCATCCCAGAAATATATGGGTTTTATCTACATAGAAAAATGATGGGATCTTTTGTACAATGAAAAATGGTTTGTCAATATCAAATATGATCACAAGGTTTTGTGATATATTTAAAGTTGGAAAGGTGATCATATTTGTTATTGAGAAACCAGATTTGCATTGTAACAAACCAAATTTATTATACAAAGATTAAGATGCTTTTTTATTTTGGATGTAAATGTACCATATTGAAGGGCAAAGGCATAGCAAAACAAAAGTTTTTCAAGGTTAGAAAATGATTATGAGCTGATATTGAATACAAATTCAATTGTTAGTAGATCACGAGAATAAAGATGATGTAGATATACTCGAAGAGAGTTATAATTTTGTTCGATAGACGATTTTGCAATCACACATAAACGCAAGATCATTGATTCAAAAGAAGTTTTAATGTCTGATTTTAATGGAGCAATAGTTGAACAAAGGTACAATATTTAACATAATGAATCTTACCTAATATTTTCATGTTCTGAAAATTCAGTGTATTTGATATACGCTGAGTATCCGGTTGAAGCGCGCATACCAAGAAATTATGTTTAGAAATTACAATCCAGATCGTAGATATTTGAGATCTTTTGACATCATGTTCACTATATTAAAAAAAACTTGCAATTCCAATGGGCGTATGTCTTAGTTTTTTATGGGGTGATTTAGCTTTGAAAGGACAATCCCAATTCGAGTTGCGATCAGAATCCAATCATAACACTAAATCCAAAGAAATGATGATTTAAGTTTGTATGCCAATTCATATATTGAATGTATGGTGGGTATGCTTTAAGTAGCATATTGGTAGGAGATCATTGTCCACCACAAGTGAAAATAATGGAGATAGATCCAACATATTTGGAGGGTTCACGCTCATGGTAACAATTTTACATTTAAAAAAGTGGATACATAACAGGAGGTATACAAGAATGCACGAGAAGGGAATGGATCCATATGCACCATGTAGCTTACCCTTATCTAAATTATTATAACCCTATGGAAGATCAAAAAAAAACTTTAACCTATACATCAACTTAAAACAATATATCTTTTTGAATCACTTTTTTCTCCAATTATCCGCTTACTTTCCACAACCTGTCAAGTCAAAAAATCCCGAAGGAAAAACAAAGATCATGAAAGCAAACCATCCAAAGAAAATGACGCAAGCACTCACTGCTTATGCTCTTTGTTTGCCTATGATGATGCTACATGATGATGCTACGACAATAGTCAAACATTATTTTAACTTGTAATATCATGTATATTCAAATGGGCCTAGTGAATCATAGCTTGTTCTTCCAAATTGTCGCTTTTATGGCATGGTAGACCAGAAATATTGTATGGAAAAATCCTCCACCGCCATCATGTTCAGATGATTGCCCGGATAGCCCATCAATACTTAGTGGGAAAGTTAATAATGCAACGAGGTGTAAGAACATGAAGGAATTTCCATAAACAAACTACGATCCAAAAAAAAAAAAAAAAAACCCTTCCATCTTATGCCTGTTGGATGTAGATGGAACACACGGGTCTCGAGATTGATGTACACTTACACCTTGGGCGCAGACACCACAAGTCACACATGGGTTCGACTCTAGGGGTGCATTAAACTTTAACTACAAATATGAAGAGGAAATATGACAAAACGCAAATTGTCTCTATTTACACACACGACCACTATCCAACTATTAGTAACAATACACCAATGCACTACATATACACTATACACAACCAACCCAGCCAACTATTAGGCACATTTCCATGCATTAGAGGGGTTGAGGGATAGGTGCTAAGGCGCCTTCACGGACCGTTTTGACCTAAACAGTTTCTTAGAGGGGCCATGGCCCGAAAAAGCAGGCTCTCCTTCGAGGGAGAAGAGAAGCAACGGAATATGAAGGTGACTCAGAGAGTATACTAGCATTATAGTGAAGGACCTGAAGCCAGAAATTGTAGGCCTCAGGTGCGAGGTAAAAGGGATTGAACTACCTTAGACTTAATGGTGATCCAAAACGCCAATTTGAAAAATCAAAATAATGAGCTTTCAACATCCCTCCGAACACCCGAAGTACAGGATTACTCAGCCCAGATCAAAGAATTAGAAAGCAAATTAGCATCCCTGGTAGCAGAAACTACCAGGGAGCAAATGAGGATACATCAACAGCAGATGGCCATAGAAAAGGTTGATCAAGATGCCCGAGCAAAGAACATAAAAATATCTGGCATCATTGAGACTGAAAATGAGGATATCGACAAAGTTGTAGACAGATTTTTCACTGATAAAATGCATCTTCATGAGCTACAACATGTCTATACGAGGCGATTGGGGAAGCCATGAGCATACAATAGAGCAATCTTGGTGAAATTCCTGAGTGTAGAAGCAAGAGATCGTATGATGATAAACCCCAAAGTGCACTGAAAAGGGAAAAAGATTTTGCTAGATCATGACATGACACCATTTCAATTGGAACACAGGAAGAAAGAATGGAATGGGTGAAAGAAGCAAGAGAACAGGGTGACTAGCATATAGATAAAGGAGGAAAAAGCCGTAGTTTCAAACAGAAAACATAAATAGGGAGACAGTGGTCTTGAAGGTTATCATGTGGAATTCACATGGTTTGGAATCAAGCCAAAGTAGCATTACACATGAAAAGTGGAAGCAGGGGGACTACTGTTATTTGTTGAAACCTTGAGGCAAATGCCTTGCCAGAAATCCACGGGGTATGCTACAATTGCAAAATGCTTGAAACGAAAAGAGAGTATGATAGGCCGGGATATGGAACAATAGCGATATAGCAAGGCAGGATACCACATGACATAAAATTGATAACAGAAGATGCTAACAAAAATTATATGGCTCAAAATTTAAGTTATATTTATGCATATGCTATTTGGTACCTCTTAAATTGATATATATAGCAGCCACGAATTTGACAAGTTAGATCTATTTTCAGGGCTTTGTGTGGAGACATTCAAACTTTTAGTAGAGAAGGAAAAGTCATGATACTTGGAGACTTTAGCGCCAGGATAGGGGAAAGACAAGCAAAGACCCATGACAATAGATTGGATGGATGTGCATCTACATGAGTTAAATGAACCACTAGTCTGTAAAAATTCAACCCCACTCAATTATGCCTCGATTTCACTTCCTCAGAATTCGAATTTTTACCACCTCTTTGATATAGAAGCCAACTCAAACCATCAATCATATCCAAATTCAATCTAAATTACTCCAAATTATAAAACAACCTACACCTACCCTGGGCTTCAATAGCAGCTTCCGAGCCCCAATTCCCATGCTCACCCTGTTCTTTTTCCATGTCTGCAAATCAATTTGCAGACCGAGTCCCAAAACACAAATACACAATGAAACGGCTCACGTGCGCTCCATCCCCCAAAGGAAACAGACGTCACATCGCCCGGATAGCCCTGCCAGAAAAATATAGATAATTCCTAAAATATTTCCTTTTCCTGTTGGAACAATTTTATATTTAGTCAAATAGATAACTTATATAATTTTAAATCCTATATCATGTAGATAACTTATAGATAACTGACACCCTCCACGAAGAGGGCTAGCTACAAAACCTTCTATGGTAAGAGATGTAGATGACATCGAACACCTGCTTGACAATGGTTTAATAAATTCATCTAATTTCTTCTTGTTAACCGTAAGCGCTTTATGGAAACTTTAGCATGTTGTATTGTTGACCACTTGACAACCGTCTTCATGATCAAAACCTTGCCCCTTCAAGCTAAACACTTGTAGAAAAAAATTCACTACTCAAATGGCATATATTTGCACATCTCATAATGCAAATGCATGGTGGTTATCTAACAACTTTATGACACAATGCACTACGTCTCCCCTTAAAAACAAGATAAAACCATTTCATTACCATTATAGTTGGATCATTTTGCCTTCATTTATTACCATTTGATATTTAAAATATTTATTTTGAAAAAAAATTCCTTGGTTGAAGAGTTGTTGGGCAAAGTCCGAGAACACTATAAACCACCGGTTGAAATTACAAATTTTCCGTTAAGTTAATATATCGTAGGATTTTTTCGCAAATTTTCTTATAGTTTTCTATTAAGACAATGGAAAATTCGCTCTAAACATAAGATATCTGATGGGTCAAAATAATCTTAGAAATTTGCCGACAGGAAGTAAAACGTTTGCCCAACACTCGCTTTGGTATGAAGGCTTTGGACCTTTTAATGAACTTGATAATATTTCTTTCCTTCTTAAATAACTTCCCTAAAATAACAAATATCTCAAAATGCTTTCCTCCAACCCTTGCCATTAACTTCTGAAAACTACCCTCGATCAACTTAAACAAGCCCATCTATGCATTCCCATAACATTCTCAATATCAAAGAATGTTAAAAATATTTGCACCATGCTCCATTTGCTTTATATAAACTTAGAAAATAGATCCATCTATAACATTCTAGAAATTTGACAAATGTTGAGAGTATTGGCTGAGAATAACAACAATATTTCAAAAATCATTTTATTACAATATTTCCTTCTGGTGTCACCAACCTCACTTGTTTTGATTACCTTGAGGTATTGGCTTAGTCTCCAATGATTTAAGGCAAATTGATGGTTCTCAAGAATGGATATTCCAACATCACTCTTTTGGTATCACGTTATCTTACAAGACAACTATGTATTTAACAACCACAACTATTTGAACATCAACATTTTTGTTTCGTATAGGAACTTCAAAGGTATGGACCTTGCCTGCAACTATCATGAAGCAACCATGTTGGCTGGCTATGTTGAATTAGCTTTTTTAGAAAAATATTAAAGGCTTCAAAAACCAGCTTTCTACAAAGTAAATACCACAAAAGGTGCTTCACGCTGTCAAAGGTATTTCAAACCGTTTTTTATACGAAGGAATGGTAGAAGATGGATACTTTCAACCATATTAGTTGTATCTGCACTGCTGATAAAATAGGTAACTAACTAAGAAAAATAAAAACCTAGGATGTGTATATGTTCATTAACAAATGAGCTCCTAAAATGCCTCCTAAGATGGCAGCAGATGGTGTAAATGGTCCAAATTTATGTACAGCATTGATGGGCAAGAATTCTGCAATAACAATATCCATCATTATAATACTGATGTTTATGATGCTAGGCTCAGATCGAAGCATCTTTTCTGAAAAGATTTCTCAAATCTCACCTTGCCAAGGAAGATATGTGCATATGTATGATCTGCCTGCAGATTTTAATGATCTGCTGGTAGAAAAAAACTGTGCAGAGGTGAAATGGATATGTGAATCCATTAGAAATAATGGAACTGGAGACAAATTTGAAGATGCAGCATATGAGAACCTAGTCCCAAAGGAGGCATGGTTTAAAACAGATCAATATGCCTTAGAAATTCTGTTCAGAGAAAGAATTAAGATGTACGAATGTCTCACAGATGATCCAGAAGTAGCAAATCTGTTTTACGTACCCTTCTATCCAGGCTTAGATCTGCTGCCAAATATTTTTTCTCATCCACAAATGAAGGACAAACTGAGCCAGAGATTAATAGGCTGGTTACAGAGCAAGCCCTATTTTACCAGGAAACAGGGCAGGGATCATCTTTTAATTATGGGAAGAATAGCATGGGATTTTTCTAGAGGAGAAGACAGTGAAAACTGGGGCACAAGCTTGCTCAATTTAAAAGAACTACAAAATGTAACGAAAGCAGGAATAGAAAGAAATACCTGGGGAGGAGATTCACAGGTAGGAGTTCCATATCCAACAGGATTTCATCCGTCGACGCCAAAAGAAATGCAGCTATGGAAGGATATGATAAAAAACTATGACAAGAATACTCTGGTTTCATATTGTGGCGCTCCAAGGCATAGCGTAGATGGATGGAGCGTGCCCCGCCTGCGCAACATACTCATAGATCAATGCCAGAATTCAACTCTGTGCGAAAATCTTAGATGCGATCAAACAGACTGTGTAAAAATCCTCATCTAGTTACATTTCTATACCTAAAAATCTTCTTTTTGCCTGATGCCGCCAGGAGATAGTCCGACAAGAAAGGCCATATTTGATGCAATCCTTGCAGGCTGTATTCCGGGCTTTTCTCGCCTGATTCGGCGTATAATCAGTACCTATTAATCTGCCCAAAAAGCATAGCTCATATTCAGTTTTCATACCTCAAGAACAGCTGTTGAATTCTTCAGCGCCTCCCTTCGACGTGGTTGGGCATTTGATTCCATACCCGCTGCTGATGTAGTAGATGATATGAGGCAGAATATCGTGGATATTGTTCCTCGAATTGTGTATTCGAAGCCTGGGTACCATAGCTCTGATCCTGCCTTGCATGATGCATTTGACACTACTGTGGAACATGCAATTAGGAGATCGGTCCAATAAAATTCATATTACTTCTTTCAACTGATGAATACAGGATTATAAGACCGTTTTTCACATCTTAGTTGTATGCATTTTTCCAAGGATTTTTCCATGGGGTGTATTCTCCCATAGGCACATAAATGCTACCCTCTTTGTTGAAGAAATTTAAGGATTTATTTAAGATAAAGAAATTTATCGTGGTGGCCTTTACTAACTGACTTACCATTTGGGAATTTAGTAGTCAGTATAAATATAACCTTTACCTTTTGGGAATTCGTATGTAGTTAGTATAAATATGACTTTATTTGGAAATTTGTGTGTAGTCGATAAAAATAACCACCATATGGGATGTTGAAATACATAAGACATCTTAATGCAATTCTAACCCTATCACCATGGCAAATTCTAAATAAAGATAAATAGTTGTGATCATCATAAGAGGAGGAGGAGAAGGAGGATCTCACACTTCAATGAGTTCACACACTATAGAATGATGGACAATATCTAGTGAAAATCTAAAAAATATCTCGAAGACATCAAAGGGTTAACCCTATGCCCCATAAGCAAGTAATCCAACATAGAACCTTTGCAACCTTTAAACTTTCGATGCAATACCGCATGCATCTCAACCATCGTGCCATCCCACTCATTTGTCTTAATCGTAATGTTAAAGTAGGCATTATACAAAGTTCTTTGCAAGGTAGATTTTTTCCCCTTTTAGAATGCCTTGGACCCGATCTAGTTAACCACATCTTAAGCCACAATCCTTAATTTTGCAAAGTGCAACATATTAGAATCTATCCATGTTATTCTAATCTCGGGATGGTCCCCATTCCATGTCCCCCGTTGGAGCACCATTCTCTTTGTTATTTTACCAGAATGCAATCCAATATTGATATATGTGCAAGCCAATTTTTCTCTCTCATCAAGAATAGCTTCTTCAAAGAGCATTGAAAATCTTCTTCCAAATAGCTTGAGCTCCACATCTCCATATCAAGATCTAGTTCTAACAAAGAACTAACAAAAATGGGGGTAACAAAAACAAATAGAAAGACCGATGGGGAGTAAGGATTCACTGGGGTATTTGAAAATGGAGTTAAGGGCTTAGAACTTTTGAAACTAGAATTGAGGGTATAAAATCTCCTCCTCCATATCCTCCTGCAGCTATGGACCAAATGATAAAAAATACATGAGGGAATCATTTCATCGTTGCCACTTCATCCAAGGCATAGAAATAACATGCAAGGAATAAAGACGTAAAGAACATGAGAGAAAAACAAAGTTAATCCCAAAGTGAATGTATTGTTATTTTTGAAGAGCATATGGTCCTATATACAATAATAATGAAGGGGTTACAGGGCAAAGACCCTTTCAACTCCACATGAACTATCAATAGACAATGAACTATCAATAGACAAAGGCTAAGATTTTATGGACATATTATAAATTTTTCCCATTATCCCCCCTACAACTTTGTAAATAAAATAAGTAGCATGTACAAAGGGTGAGGTTTTGCACAATGTTGCAAAGATTTATGCCCCAGATGGCATATCCTAGCTCAAGAAAAAAAAACTTTTGGGAAAAGTGAAAACCCTGAGCTCTCTCTCTAGTATGAATATATTCATATGGGGAGCTAGTGTAACTCCCAAATTCAGATAATGGCTTCCCGGGGAAGTGCTTTTGTAAAATATCAACATCTATTAAATATGAAGGACAATACCTTAAAATCGCCCTTTAACAAAAAGATGTCAGCCGGAGAATACTCGGTCCCAGCGAAGAAAGGCCGATTATTTGATGCAAATTTGTTCCCCTGCGTAAACCCTAATTCCGAAGGTGTTTCTCGTGTCGACTGAACCAAACTAATAATATAAGCAAATGAATGGCATCCACCCAAAAAGTATAGCTCACATATTTGTTTCTTGCATGCCAAGAAATGTTAAATAAGTTCCTTCGAAAATAATTTGCACTTTAGGATTATTTGATTCCTAATTTGTCACCAGATAAGTAGATGATATGATTCACATCTCATGCGTAATAAAATTCATATAGTTGGTTTGCACCCAAAACCAAAGGGGGTATTCAAAGGATTTGAATTTAAAATCTTGGACCCAATGGTTGTTTTAATAATGTTAATTTTTTCCATGGGGTTGTTATAATTAAGGAGATCGGTCTTCGCCCTAAAACAAAATATCAAAAAACTTGTAAAACATGAAAACATGATTATAATATGTAATCTTTTTATGCATTATCTAATATTTTTCCATGGTTGCCTCTAACATAGGCATAACAAACCTATACCATTTTGTTGGAAATTTGTGATTTATTTAAGATATACATCAATAAATGAAAATGCCTTTTGGAAAATGGATATGAAGAGTAACCGCAATATAGAATATTTGTGCATGCAACCCAATCCATGTGCACAAAAATCCACCATATTTTGGAGGCCGAAAGTTATAGCTAATTTATTTTGAATACCATGTAAATTCTAACAAAGATAAATATTTACAACACCGCATCATCATAAGAGGAGGAGGAAGAGGATCTCACATGACTCAATTGAGTTCATACACTATAGAATGATGGACAATATCTAGTGAAATCTAAAAAATATCTCGAAGACATCAAAGTGCTCTGGCAAGTTTATATATGCCTATAAGCAAGGCAGTAATCAATATAGAAAAGCAACCTTTGAGCTCCCCGACTCTCGACACATGCAAGCAATCAAGATGCATCTCAAACCATCGTGCTATCCTGTACTATTCGTCTTTAATCGTAATGTTAAAGTATGCCCTCTCTAAGTTCTTGCAAGGTGTGATTTTTCCTTTTCAACAGCAATTGTCATTGCTCGACGGGTGTTAACTACATCTGCTTTTCACAATCCCACTTCTGCCAATGCAACATATTAGAATCTATCTGTTATTCTAATCACGGTCCCATTCCATGTCTCATGGAAAGCACCATTCTCTTTGAGCATTTCGACAGAATGCAATCCAATATTGATATATGTGCAAATAATGCTTTCTCTCATCAAGAAACGCTTCAAAGAGACATTGGAAATCTTCTCTCAAATTTTGCTTTAAGAGCTCCAACATCTCCATATCAAGATTCAGTTCCAACATTGGACTGCAAAACAAAAAGCAGGGGTATTGGACGAATGGGTGCTAGGTGTAAGGAAAAGCAATCGATGGCAGGCCACATCGGGTATTTGAAATGGAGTTAAGGCTTAGAACTTTGAAACTAGAATTGAGGGTATAAACTCCTCCTCCACATCCTCCTCTCAAAGACCAAAGTCAGAGTAAATACTTTGAGGAATCTATATATTGCCACTCTTCATTAGAAATATAACATGTGTGAAATAAAGTGACACAAAGCAAGATGTAGAAAGAACATGAGAGAAAAAACATGTTAACTAAAAGTGAATGTATTATTTATGAAGATATACATAATAGTGTTTATAGCAAAGATCTTTCAACTCCATGAACTATCATTAGACAATGAACTAACAGACAAAGGCTAAGATTGTATGACATATTATAAATAAGTTCAATATCCCCTACAACTTTGTAAAATAAAATAAGAAAGTATACCTTCGAGGTGAGATCAAATGTGGTGATGCGTCTCTCATACCATCTCTAGCTCAAGTAAAAAACTTTTGTGGGAACTCAAAAGGAAAACCCGAGCTCTCTCTCCTAGTATGAGTGATACTCATGCAGTTGGAGTAATTCCACTATGTTCGTATAATGGCTTCCTCAGAAGTGCTTTGTAAACATATCAACACATATTAAATATGAAGGACAATATTCAATCTTAGCTATGTCTCTTTTGTCAGCAAGTGACAGTTAGATTGGGAATCACCAACATCTTCTAAGTGAATTAGCACCTGATTGTCATAAACAATGAGTTCTTTGATATGGCGGAGGGAACTTAAAATCTGCAAGGTGTAGGCTCGTGATAGCGTCGTCATAACCAAAACTAACTTGGCGATAAGCAAATGAAGTGTACCACATCGACATGTAGTAGAAGTTGCAATACACTTAGAGCCAGATAATTGTAAATAGTCTTCAAACGGTAAAATAATTTCCACTTTTTAGATCGATGCTAGATGATCGGGACCGCTTTAATTGCATCAGAGCAACTGCTATGACATAACCCTTGTTCTCACACATCTTGCTTTACAAGATAGAAGTTCATAGTTGTGCCCTTTCAAATATCTCAAAACACGCTTCGCGAAAGGAATCCAATGTTCTCTTTACCAGAGAAGAGTAAATTGACTCAAAAGATTAGCCGAAATGAAGATTCAATGAGAAGTATGCAAAGTATTGAAGACTCCAATCAAACTGTAGAATGTTCCTTTATTGTATCATGCTCTTGATCCGTCTGGGACAATGCAACTTAGACAATGCAAATTTTTAGACTAATAACCATAGCGCTACAACTCAAATAAGACAAACCAACTGTTCCAAATATCATGGCTCAAATATATCCAATATTTTGAACGATCACGTTGAATATTGGCCAGACAAGAATAATATTTCCAAGATCAACCATCTCAAATGTTGATACTAGATGCTTCTTAAGAGAATACTGTATCATTATTTAACTAGAATATTCAATATAGAGTGCAAATAAAGAATTGTCTGCTATGATGCTCAATAAAGATTAGTATCCAGATGAGATGATCAAGAATGATGGTATCAAAAGAGCACCTATTTCACACCATTTCTTTGCAGTTTGTTAACTCCATAAAGAACGAGCATTTACGTAACCATTTGTTTTCCAGCAAAAGTCTCTAAGCGATCCGCAAATCTCCTCTGAGGTCTGTGCTACCATCCATATGCGATGAATTTTGCGTCAAATTGCACTGCAAATGCTAACAGCAATTTAATAGTGGTCAACGACAATCGAGAAAAAAGTTTCTTCCATAATCAACACCTCCAATTTGTGAGGTATCCTTTAGCCACCAATAGAGCTTTAAACTTATCAAAAGTTCCATCGCCTAACATTTTTGTCGTGAAGACCCATTTATTAATTTGATTGCTCTTCTCCTAAGAGGTAATAACCATCATTCATTTAAATTGATTTATGCCGGATTTTGACCATTTTGCACCGCAGAATCCTTTTTCCTAAGTTAGTAACTTGCATCGAGAATGTGGACTTTTTTTTATAACAAAGACAACATGATTGCATTAAAAAATTAAAAAATATTCTTCACATATACATGTTGTTTACATATTGCCAATTACTGCACTGGAATCTGAAGATATCAATATAGCTTTCTTCCTCACTTCCACGTATTACAACTCGAAATGTGCCTACCCTCGGATGACCTTTTGGGGTCCATGAAAACAAAATAGTATCTAACTAACCCAATCATCCCCTTCAATAGGGTTTCTCTTCCATTTCTTTGTCCAATTTCTTATATCTTTCTTCCTCTCGCTACACGATTTAACTGTCTGCAAAACGGACACCACCACTCCACACGAATCCTTGTCTGCGATTATGTCGCCTTACTTTCTTTGCAAACCTCCTCGGGATGGTGTAACCACCATTGTGGTATATCTCTTTAAGCCCACTATAAGTGCAAATTGATGGCAGCAAGTCATCTTTGGGATCGAACTCCCACCTCACAGTGATATTAGGCCTTCCTTCCTCGAGACCAACATAGTGTTTTTCGCCAGAATGAGAGCCAAGGACTGCTAATACTACTAACCACATCATCCGGCCTCCCTGTAATATCAAGCCTCCAACTAGTCTTAGGTAGCCATCCGAGTTCATCAGAGAGATGTGTCTACTTGTCCCAATAATCCACATGCGTACCTATGTCCAATAATCTATCAATGCAAGGTTGGTATCATCGGGTTATTTTTCCAATACTGATGGCCTGTAAATGTCACCCAATGTGCTTTGCAACCACCCAGTGCTTAAGGAGCTGGCTGACCTCGGAATCAGCTACCATTTTCATCTTCGCGCTATAGGTACTCCCTATCCTGCTCTGACCATTCCAAAGTCTCACTACCGCAAAGGATTGGCTTATTTCCTGCTGACCTGTAAAGTGTACCTGGTGATATTCCAGATTGACCTTCCACTGAGCATAACCTTCGATAAAATTCTTCCAACTGTGCACCTCAGATGATCAACCTATAGGAGAAGGTGAATGCATTCTACTAAGAATGACAGTCTAGAAAGATTGGTCACAATGAGATTTCAATCGCTGCACTATACTCCCAAACAATGCATCCACATCCTCATGAGATATGTCCGTGCATTAAGAACCCAAATTCACTCTTTCAAAGACACCCACTACTGTTAAATTGGGAAGTTATAACATATAATTGCTGGATTCCCGTCAATATTACAATTGTCAAGTTGAGGAGAACCTTGGTGGTAGATCTCGAGGTTGGGGACTTGAACTGAGGCTCCAACATGTCTGGACACCCACTTAAACTTATTTTATAAACTTCTAAATTATTAGGCTTATCCATCATCGCAATCAAGAGTGGTTGGCTACCACCTCTGTGGTTGTGGGAGGTCACTGTATCAACCACTCCCTACAGTTCCTCAAGCACCTCATCACACTTCCATTGAAGGAAAATCGTGGACCATCACCCACACCGTAAACTAAAATGGCTAATAAATTGCACCGAGCCATGCACTATTGCACCCGCTTCAAAGGAATAAGCTCCATTATCGGTTGGGGTATATAACTCATATCATGGCAACAAGTCTTCGACCATCTTGTCATGTATAATACAACATAAGGTTGGGTTCCAAATAGATGATAATGTTCTCCACATCCGCTAAGTGATCACATGGATAGTTGGTCCGCTATGTGATCTTTCATTTGCTCCTCTTATCTTGTACCCTTTGGCTTGGTTGCTTTGTCTTATCAAGAATCTCTTCAACTGTAGCACACAAGTTGTCTGGGCGTCTATAGCACATGCTTGAAGTGCTTTCGCTCCATAGCTCATCGCTCGCTGATATGTACCAGAGTTTCAAGCAAAGCATCTCATTCCATGCTCTTCCGCACAAATGGGCCGGGCAATCTCTTTCTAATAACTATTTTTTCCTTGATCTTTCCACTTTATAGTGCATATTCTTTGATTGAATCTCAACATATTTTTCAAAAACCCTCCTAGCAAATTTCACAGATCCCAGGAAGTTGGCTTCGCACATGCCATTATTTCCAATATGTAATGCAATTTACTCCCTTGTATGACTTGTTTGCCAATTTCACAAGATGAATTGGAATGCCACATTATGGTATCCATGCAACTTTACATATCTGTGTCCTGGCATGGGTGATTTTTTTGAAATTTTCATCTGAAGTGCAAGCTCGCGAATGGAGCACATGTAAGTCCTCCTCTCATCACAAGTGCAACTCTTGAAGGTGGGCTCTTTGCTTCCACCAATTCACATCAATTTCAAACTTCAACACACTAGCCTGCAACAATATTCCATTCCTCTACCTTTAGTCGAGTTTAATGGACACTGCTCACTGAACTCTTGTTAGGATATCGTTTCACCACCGAAAAATTCTCTCTGCAAATGTGTCCTGCAGCCAGCTTGGAGGTGCATTAAGAAAATCGTTGTCATCCACAACCTCCTGCCTGCAAAAGGAATTTCCTATAAACTCACGTAGCAGGCCATGGCATGATGGCATGGAACTTATAATGTTTAATACAAGCAGCAACTCGTGATTTGATCCTTTTCCTTCCATTTTTCCTAAACTTTTATGGCCACACCACTGTTCCTCTAACCTTTCATCATTGATACTGATAGGATCACTAGTATGATAGTTCCTTCACCACTAGCCGCTCCTTATTGCATTGGTGCTTCACTTTCACCTTCTGCCCAACTCAACCATCTGAGATAATTTATTAGTAGTCTCATCAACACCTTGGAGGTCCACAAAGATGACCTACAAGAACAATGTTATATAAATAACGTGATAAGAACATGTGGTAAATGTTGAAACATGTTTGGGGATAGTATTAGATTTTTACCCTTTTAGGATCCAATACTTTCCCACCTATATAAAGTGAAATGTCTTAATATTAGTTCTAAAAAAGGTGACGTAATTTTGAGAACCCATTAAAGGAACTTTAAGAAATATCAAGAAAACCATTAAATGGAAAATATATGCTGTGGGTGCAGCAAAAATAAAGTTGTAAGTATAGCTCAGGTAGGTACTATTGCAAAACAGGTAACATAGGGTATATGCTAGTAGTACTAATGAGGTAAGTATAGGTCAGGACCCTAGATGGGCCAAAGTTGGTTGGGGCATAGCCGGGTCAAGGTAAATATACAAAATTAATGAAAAACATAGGGTTTTGGTGATAGCTGGACACGTGGGTAATTTATAGAGATTATGATAACCTAGGGCTTAATTAATTCAATAGAAGTAATGATAGGTAATTGAGAGGATATTATCGTTGTATGATGTGATGGAATATAATTACAACCGCATTTATAAGAAACCCTCCATTCTTTCAACCGCTAATCCTTTCTTCCTTCTAATGCTAACCCTTCCTCTCTGTCAGCATGGCGTCACCGCTCACCCCTCCATCCGCCGGTGACTCCGCCTCCCGAGAGGCGAAGAGGCGCATAAAAAATTGATAAAGAACCATTCTCCCGCGATGCGCCGTCAGAAGTTACCGCACTACGCCCGGATAAGACAATTGCGTAGGAGTTATTTTTCGCAAGCTTCTTACCGAAAAGATTATCTGAAAGCAACGCACGCCCATGGGGAATAAATTACTACTCCTATATTTAGTGTGTAGTTAAGATAGGTTTAGCTAAACTACCTTCTCAAACTGGGGCTAGAAGTTTCTGTACGATTAGCTAAATCAATACGCCCATCACACTTTCTTTGTTTTTGGCTAAATCACAAAATGAAAGTCAAATAGCTATCATCACTATAGTAATTTGCAGTAAAAATCCACATTTTAGCAAAGACATTGAATTTATTGCAAATACATAACCAAAGATATAAACATACATGAACATGTTCAAAAAATTCCAGAAAAAGATATTCCTTTTCCTCCAATGATGGCGTAACTTCAGGTGCCTGAACAAGGAAGAAGAGGAAAGGAGAAAAAGAAAATATGACCCTATTTTGAAATATTTAGTTTTTGGTCTTTAATCATTCATTTTCCAAGCCCGGGCATTCTAAAAAAAGGCTCTAAAATGTGTGTGGAGGTGAAGGGAGCTATTCAACCTCTCCTTAAACTCAGAACTTTTTTGTGGTCATTTTTTACATTTAGTTTAGCCAAGTTGGCAAAACGCAATAAATAGCCATTATGTAAAATTTATTCAATGGCACCAAGCAAGGATTTCATCGCCGTCCAATACCCCTTGATTCGTATTTGGAGTGATTGAGAAAGAAGAAGAAATGAGAACAGAATTAGAAGAAGAAAAAGCTTTTGATTGAGCATCCTCCGATGATGAAGTTATATGCTTAATCCTTGAGAGATGGCGATGAAAGTTTTAGGAAGAAGAGGAGGAGGTAGAGGCTGAATTTTGTTATTTAGTTTGTCTGTATTTAGTCAAGTATCTCCAAAAGGCCTCAAATGAGAGCTATGAATGGAGCTAGGCATTCTCTTAAATCGCCTAGAACTTCGTAGGAATTTTGTAACACGTAGCCGGGCAACTCTACGCGCCGGCGTAAAATTTTTCAACAATACAAGGATTAAGGCTAAAATATACTTTTAGTTTCTACCTAACTCAGAAAGTGTGAACTGTATCAGGTTGCTTTGAATTCGCAACTCTAATAAAAGGCCTTATGTAAAATTTTCAATGGCAATATATATGATTAATGACCTGAATAATATGTTTCTTTAGTGTCAACTCTAACTTGAAAGCATAACTGTAATTTCTTCAAGTCGTTGAATTCTCGCTCTTCTTATTCTGTTTAGAGTCAATAGCAAATGTTTAATTGCTGGCAGCTTCATATCGCCCGGCATGAATTGCATGCGAATTAGCTTTATGCGCCACGCCAGCGTATTGGACCTCAGACACAAACATTTTGCACACAAACATATTTCACGCCCATGTTGATTTCTACCATATAGTTTTGAATTTAAAATTACAAGAGAGACAATTTTCTTAAGAAATTACGCATCGCTTTTAAAGTATAATACACAGATACACGCATGGCATTTAAATGCTAATAGTCACAGCCAATCACTAATTTGTTTTTTCATCACTGCTACCGCATGTATTCAACTGAACATGCCTGCACCAATCGTTCCTCCCCGTGGCCTGCGATAGGGCTACAAGCATGTTTATTCAATGAGTAGTGTCAGTACATGAGGGGTTTGAATGGAGAATGCTAAGCTGATAATTAGAGTTGCATCAAGCCATTTTGGCAATATCCCAATAGCCGCACCATCTTATTTGAAGCCACCTGTATGCTAATTTATCTTTTTTCAACAGTATTAGATTGTTAAAGATTTTGGAGACCGCTTGAGGAACAACACACGATGAATAAATACATAGATAAACAATACACGGGATGTAATTAAAAACAATGTAAAGAATGCCATCCATAAAGAATAGATCATCCATGAAAAGAAAAAGCTTTTTGAACCCCAACGTTTCGTCCGCAGTTTTATAGTTTTGGTAATATTGAATGAATGGTCCGCATGGAAGCCTTTTTAATTTCATACATATGACGTAATCAGCCTGTGCATTTTAGTAGAAAGCACCAATCTTCTCCTCATGTCTTCCAAGCAATGAAACTCACCTTTCTTTAAGCGACCATCGGGCCATGTAAACAAAGGTTCATGCTTTCACCATCGCGGTTCCATGTGGATGCCTTCCGGGTAAGTGTCATTACCGTTGAAATGGCAATCGGTTACTTTAGAATCTCTGTTACGATCATTTCCAAGAGGAACTCCATGCATGCATTGCTCCGGATCGATTTCATTCTATCTTGCACTTCCCACCTCCTCTCTTTCAAATTGGCTATCAACATGGTAGCATTCTTTCCACCGTCGTCGCAAGATCGTGGGATTAATTTGGAGCTTGGTTCGGAAGAGTAGAACTTACATGAAGGCGCCACACGCCAGCGCCGCTTCCCGGCTTCTTCCAGTTCTTTCGAAGTTCTTCTTTTCCGCTCTTTCAGTTCAATGACAAGAAAGGTCGGCGCAAAGTAGAATAGTGGTAGTTTCAAATTATCTCACACTGTAACGCTTTTCAGTCGTCGAGTGAAACGTACTCGTGATTTTGATGCCAATACGGCGTCGGAGCCATTTATCGCCGTATCGGCCCCGTCTTAATAAATTCATGAAGATTGCCAACTGGTCATTAAAAGTCGATCTCCAATATCCGCTCTCTTTACTCTGACTGCCGACATTTATCCGGTTTTAATAATCGCCACTTCTATCTAATTATTGATGAAAAGTCGATCCGAATGAAATTACGAAGTCACTTTAATCGCCTTCATGGAAATCTATATGTTTTGGAATCTACTTTCGCTTTTGATTGTCGACTTCGTTCGAGACGCTAAGAACCCGAGGCGCAGAACCAAGAACTCCCGCCAAGATCATCGCGCAAGATGTCACCCAAAGGTCATGTCATTCCAAACTCGTGCCCGTCATGAGAGAAGATGCTCAAGGTCAAGATTGTCATCATTCGCGGTGTTATTCATCTTACTGTTCATTGCCCGACGCATCAGACGGTTCGTATCTTCCCGCTTATGTTCGCTTCATTATTTCTAGCGGACTAAATTTCTATAGTCGTTGACAATTCTGCCTATATCATATTTCTCATTTACTGGCCGTGACTTGTATTTGCATCCATAATAAATGCCGTTCTTCCTGTAGTTAAATTGGTTCTGCCTGTGATTAACCTGCTATGTCTATAATCGGTGCTAGTATGACCGGTTTAGTTGGCTCGCCGCGATCAGTTCGTCTTCATGCTTTGAATTGGCACTTATGAGTGCATGTCTCAGAATCGGGACCGATGCCATTCGTGCTTTAGCCTGGCCGGAATTGATGACTAATCAAATTGCGCTTAAGCGGTATTGCAATCACGCTATGTGGAAGAAGAGATAAAACCGAATTATTCGGCACTCTAAGAAAGCAAGAGGCTCGGAAGATACCGCAGCTCCAGCTCACAAGAAGGGAAAGCCAATGAGGACGCAAAGATTCATAAGTACATTGTCGGCGGATGATGAAGCGGATCCATTATCGATACATGATCTCCATGCCCGAGGAGAAGATGCGATGAAAAGGAGGGTATGTTGATGTAGGCAAAACAATGGTAAGTGTGGATCTGTGTTACACTCGCAAAGAAAGAGACCCCATCTTATGGAAGAAACAAGGTATTCTTATCACCAGAGGAGCAAGCAGATGACATCTGCTTGTCAACTCCAGAGGTTAGAAGAACACAAGAAAGATCTCGCTGCATTTACATGCGCAACCGCCGGTGAGTTCCATAATAGGACGCGTGGAGGCCGAGTCAGCGCTCAAGCACGGATGGTCTCTAAAACATCAGGTCTTACCCGCTTTCTATTAGGCAGAAGTGAGGAGAGCTTTGGTGAAAATCTTCCCGTTACTACCGGTGAGATGAAGCATCAAATGATACCGTGGATGTACGAAGATTGTCGGGATTGGAAAGGACACTTCACGAATAAATTGATGGTACTGGGCAAATACCCAAGAAATTGTACTGGAGGTAATGAGATGAAGGTCAAGATGCACAACTACCCATTTCTGACCACACCCTCATCCATCCATGTTGACCGTGAGATCACAGGCGTCAAGTCTGTTAGCAGGAGGCATGGACCCCAGCATGCAGAAAATACTCTGAAGCATGGTGAGGAATCAAACAAGTTCCTATGCCAACCGACGCAGAAGCCTTGGGATAAGAAAGGATGTCTAATTCATGACAAATTAGAAGAGCCAAGGAGAACCCTCTACGTATGCTTCCTTATAATTGATTGATGATTCATTGAGGCACCCGCCTTATCCAACAACCAAAGGCAGCAACCGACAAAACAATGTATCTCGCGACATTATAACCACATGTGAGGTTTGGCTTAAGTTCTCACCGCAGCAGAATTTGCAGACGGTGCAACATTGAACGAAAATGGCGTAAGTCTTCAGTAAAAGGTTAGATATTTGCGGAATAGAGCCGTATATATCAAGTAGCAATACAAGAGTAGAATAGGTCCGCCGTGTCGCCACGCGAATTGCCAATGTATCAGATTTTCATCGCGGATCGCATTACACGCCAAAGTGCTGAATGAAGAATGAATAATCTGCTACCGTAGATTCATGTCACGAGATTCATGGACGAATATATGCCAAAAGGAATTCAAGCATGTGTATTCATGTCGCTAATTCATACCGCGGTATTCGTCTGCCAAGATGAATACACCAGCGCCGAATTGGCAATGACCATCAAATGCAAGATTAGATTACACAGTATGCAGAGCCCACACCGGCTAATTCATGGACGACACGCCGTAAAGCACAATTGGCAGTGATGAATACACGCCACGCCACCACCATTGCCTTTGACGCCTCTACTCCTGCTTGCTTGATCTAAAAAGCTGCTAACCTTGCAGCCCATTTACACACACGATGTTTCCCTTACACGTGGGCAAATTTTGACACATGGAACAACTCATTATGCCCGCCAAAGAATGGATATGGAAGACCCCAACAAAACAGGAGGAACAAAGTTTGGTAGAGTTGGCATTGAAAAGACCTTTGGCCTGGGATTATCCAAGATAGGAAACCAAGAGCCAAAAACAGGAAAAACCTGGGAGGAAGTAGGCGGACGCCTCAAGTGCGGCTTCGAGGCCCCATGTGATACTACAAGATCGCTTTCAAGTGACTTGGTGTCCGCGGCGGAACGAAGTTCTCGGGATGCTTATGCTCGAAATACTACTGTGCCCAGTAATGGGATCAGAAAGCCTCCTCAAGATACTTCAATATTTGATCTCAAGTATCACCAGTATAGAGGAAAGTATGGCCTACGATGAATTATTTACAGCAATCAATGCATAAACAAAGAAGTTCTCAGACAAGAAGGCTTTTTCATTATGACAAATGTCCTTCTGGCTGATTGTTGCACCATATAAAGAAATATGCGAGTTGCGGGAAGGTAGCATGGTAAGAACTCTCGGTTATCCGCATGTAACATGTCCGGGTCGGCCTACTAGACAAGTAGTATATGCGGTCTCACTTTACGACATCAAGAAATACGCCTTTGTCAAGGAATATGAAAACAGAAATCGAAGAACCAACACACCCCAAAGTTATATGATAAGGTGATGGTCAGCTGAAGAAAGGTTGCCACCAAAGATAGTGACTTTCACCCAGACTCCAGAATACCCCGGCCCCACTGGCTATAGAAGGTTCCCACCGATACAACAACAGCTCCCTCGTAATATTTCTCTGCTTGTATTGACAAGCATGGACCCAAAGGAGAGAGAAGGATGACCTGTCAGAGTACAAAGAGTTTTTTTAGTATCGACAGGCTTAACAACCTTTAAATCCTTACTATTGTCACCTGGCGCCCCCGGCAGAGCCCGAGCGCATGCTTTGCGGCTTCATACTGACTTAACGCCAGGCCTAGGGAAGGCTCTCGAGACAAAGGATATCGATTTGAGGATGCAAAGATAAAAGCGCTTTAATCTTCATAATGATATCCCTTGTGCCAGATGATTACCAGAGTAGCTATGAGCAAGGCATCGGATAAAGGTGCATGGCGTTGTTTTTGGATGAACCTAACTGAAATGTTTCAAGGTGCTGTATGATGAGGATGAAGTAAATGAATGTGCGCAGGGAATTTGATGTTCCTAATCCCCACCGCGAAAAGACATCACCCGAACGTTTTCGACAAAGAAAAAGGACCTTGAATAACACAGGTTTGCAATCAACCAGGCAAGCTATCTTGTTAGGCATTGGTGACCACTTATCATCACGTGACAATCGTATGTTGAGGGCATTGCGGGTAGAGGCCCTTTCAAGAGATATCAAGAAGATGTTTAAGTTTCGCCAATCATGACCACCCAGGATTTCCTTGAAGTATTTTTCGAAGGTACTATTTAATGTGCTGATTGGGGTCCTCACAAGATAAAACCTGCTGGTTTTGTACTACTAAGGGAAGCAAGGCATTATTAATCACAAAAGCCTCAATTCCAATGTTAAAAGTAATGCAACCCCCGGGAGGAGAGAAGGCTGAATGCTAGAGCTGAACGCGAGACCATGGAGAAAAATTTACGTCTACGCCGAGGAATATCTAAGTGGTAATGTCCGGGCTTAGTACGCAGGCGGCGCTTCCTCGGGATACCACCGTGATGATTACGCTCATAACCATCGAGGTTAGGAACAAACCCCGCAGGCTTTTCATAGAAGAGAACGTCCAACTTTAACGGTGGCGTCGGCGGCCTCGGCAAGAAGCATCCCGGGAGGCGTAGACGCCAAGACTGCTAAGCATGACGGGCGACGGCGAAAGGGTAATTCACGCGCATGATATGTGTAGCTTTGTTATGAAGGATAAACGCGCTTACGGTATTGCGAATACCCTCAGCGGCTAACTCTTTTGTTTTCCATGGTTCAGGCTCCACCGCCGTAGACAAAATTGTCTTCGATCCGAATGGTGTCTCGTAAAACGCTTCAGCAATACGTAACGATAAATTATTACATCGTGTGTTGGTAAATATGTGAATCAATTTGTAATATCGCACTAAATCGCTTGTGCTACATCTAGATGCAGAGCCGATGGATATACAGGTGACTGGATGATGAAGGAAACGAAGAGTATGTATCTTTGTTGGTGATGCAAAAACGAGTTGGGCTTTGAGAATACCGTGTGTACGGACTTGATACTATTCGATCTAGAGATTATTAATTGTGTAGAATTGTTAAATATAGCAAGTTTTGGCTTTTTGGAACACGTTTGAAAACAGTTGTCCCGAGAAATACCAACACAAGAAATCAAATTAGGTGGGCGATTTTTTTGTTATTTTGAGCATTGGATAATATCTGTTTTGCTCCCAAGATTGGATGGAGTTCTTTGAACCTATGATTTCTTTATGGAATTTAAGGATATTGTCGTTGAATGATTTGGATCATATGGTTTCGATTCCTTACATCGTGAGAGATTGTATGGGTCTCACTGAGTATATAAAGCATTTGCAGAACTGAAATGTAAACTGGAAAATTTTGCATCTTGCTATTCAACGGATTTGATTGTATATATACTTTATCTAGAAAAGATAGAAATATAGCAATCAAGGTCAGACTTGATGATTTGGCTAAGCTTGTCTGACGTTACTTTCTACATCCATGAGTTTTAAACATTTTTTCAGTTTCTTCAGTGCCATGATCACATGCTCCAGCCGAACAAAAGTATAGTGAAATCCTGATGTCATGTTTCTCTGGCCCATAAAATAATGTTCAGACATTTCATTCAAATCAACACAGAGAAAGCCAAGTTCGTTGGCAAAGTCGGGTCGCCAGAACGCGTGCAACTGCGTGAGGTGTTGAAGCGCATCCGAAAGGAAGACTCTCAAACTGTGGCAGCTCTTATCTTTCGTTTTTGTTCCAAGTGTGGTCCATCTTCAGTATCTATAAACAGATTCAAGAGATCAATAGAATTCGGCTCAACACCTGAATAAATAAATATTACCTGTAGCATTAAGATCCGTGGCATGAACATTTGGATCTGCAGATCTGCTACCGCCATGTCCATGGGCCGATGGTAATTATGTTTGCAATAATCCCGATAGGCACGACATGAAGACTAATTTTAGCAATAAGCCAAGGGTTACCAAACTGGTAATAAGTATCTACAGCTGTCATTAGTTGTGTAGCTTGGGTCATGAAAATTATGGGCATGAATATTGTGAACTGATTAGGGATAAAACGAGTTTACAGAGTTTGACTTATACTGAAGTAGTTGTTATATATTATATTGTGATTGTTACAATGCTGAAGAAAACGTGTGATTATTTCATATCCTTTTTCAAAAATCTTTTTTTTTTTTTTTTTTTTTGAAGAACTGTGGTCATCAATATATTAAAAGAATGGTAATATTACAAAGCAAGTGAGGAGGAAGGAGAATCGCCCCAAAAGAGACAAATGATACCTGACACTCCACAACAAACTCACGAAAAAGCGCAACTCTCTTTCTTTGACAAACCAGACCATCACCATCTACAACACCCAAGAAGTCCCGCCAAATGGCAAACTTCCGCTCTACTAATCCCGGAACACCGAAAGCTTTGAAATAGCTTGTACCGAGTCGAGGAATCGAGAGGTCGCAAGCTGCTTGAATCCCGAAGATCCACAACCGCCCGCTTCCAATCAGCCACACCAACCAAGCCCACGCCAGATGCAAGGCTTGCTGCCGCAAGAGCGGTCAAGCACCGGGATACACATGAAGCAAAGAATCGCGGCTAGTCAATCTCACTGAAACGAGCCCTAACCCAATCCCGGGCAGCACGCAAGTGAGGGGCATAAAACGGCACAATGCTCCACGGTCTCCGCGATGAAGGCCACAACAAGGACGAGAGGGGCTCACACCGACCTAAACCGACTTCTCGAGCATGATTCATTATATTCGTTGACAAAGTACTTCAACAAAAAACTCAAAGGAAATTGTGATGGCTTAGATTTGCGAATGTAATCCGTCTCGCTTTCATGCATTGTGATGATGAATTATGAAGCTTATCCATGCGATTCTTTTCATAATTTTCCATGCTTAAACATATCATCATTATATTTATAGTCAGATAATAATGAAAACAAATGTTCTCATGGCAAACAAAGCAGTTCCTCATCTCTTTTTACTTCATGACCAACTGAGAATGGTACATATATCATTAGTTGTACATTTTTTCTAGTTTTAAGTACATTTTTGAGGTAAACTCTAAAAGCATGCACTCATCCTAGTATATTACATTTGAGTGCACCTTATGTTGCCTTTGCATATAGTGACAAAGAATATCGAACTCCCTCTGAATCTGGTAGCTTGAAAACTATAAATTATTGAGTTTGAGTACTATCCCGGACGCAAATGGCCAGGATTATAATTTGGACCACTGATTAGTCTTCAAGAATCATATATTGGCTATAAGTGAACCAAAGCAAGAGGCTACCCAGTATCACACTTTGTCGAAGCAAAATCTAACCTACTCTCAACTTATTGCGGCAAGAAAGCCAATATTTCTAAGGATTGAGGGTGTCGAATCTTGCCGTCAAATCATGCCGTCATAATGGCTGCTATCATGTTCACTCTATGATCTTGCATCCTGTATAACTGATCGAAGAATGGAAATGTGCAAAAAACTTTAGCGTGACAATGACAATGACAAACACTAAATGCGAGATTTAAATTTATACACCCTCTTCCTTCAAACAACATCACGTAGCGTTTGTGTTGCAATTATTTAAACACAATAAAGTCTCAAAGCTGGCGGTGGCAAACTTCGATGACAAAGATGATATTGGTAATGTACAATAACATGCCACATTTGCATAAATGAAAATCAGGCTTTAAATTTTACATACATAATCCATAGGATCAACTCATTTCTCTAACTTTCCTTAAGTTTTGCAATATATTGCAGCAGCAAATTGCTTTCTTCATTCCAATCTATTGGAGTCACTTGGCGGATCGTAATTCTCTGTCTTTCTTGATTCATATAGACCGCTCAAATGCACGCCGGTCCGAATATCTTTGGAGTCCACGCGTTGCTTTCTTCAATTCGTTCCCATACAATTTACATTTCAACATCCCGCACATCAGTTTTGTTAACACGATCTATAAATACATCTGGTACTCTAGAACTAATGCACCTAAATTGACATACAACCTTAATTAATTGCAAACTTAAAAGTTGATTGCTCCATAGTATCAAATACGGAAGTGATATCCTCAGTTATGTTATTTATGTTATGATGGTCGATTATGATTGTTTCATGCGGTGATGTATAGACGTCTGTTTCATATGTGGCTGAATATGGATTGTCACACCAGTGATACTGCAATATGGCTGAAAATCGTTTTTGTTCTTTTTGTTCTTTGCTATGTCTTTTTAACACAGACTTTCCATGTCTACTGGTGTAGAAACTAAAAATCAGATTTCCCAGATGATGTTCAGTACGTGTTTCCAAGTTTTAACAGAGACAATGATGAATTTAGAGGATTAGTCTAAAAGAGCTCAAGCGATAGAACATGGCACAACGACCCTGCAATTTAACAGCAATCCAACTAGCATCCATTGTTTGGAATCTTTTAGCAGAGGTAACGATCAATTTACAGAATTATTCTAAAAGAGCTCAAGGGATAGAACACAGGACAACTACGCTGCAATGTAACAGCAATCCAAGCACGTATTGCTAAATTGGTGTACCACTTACAAATTTATCTAATTAAATTGTTGGATTGTAGTATCTGACATTTCAGGTGATACAGATCGTCTGCACTATGACCCAAGATTTCTTCTGCCTCATCGTTGAAAGCAGTCACTGGCGTTTCTGCACTCCAGTCTGCCAGTCTAGCGAAGAGAATGTACTGCATAGAGAACTAGATAATTTAGGTAAAGAAGCTTACACATTCAAATAAGTATTTTTTCACCTTTTGTGGCTCGAGACGTTCCTCTGGCACGTTTGACACCAAAAGTTATCATCTTGTTTGCGTACCTTTTTTTGTGCATGACCTGCATGTCTCATACCATAAAGATTGGTCCGGGTCAATGTAACTTATCGATGCTTTACATTAAAATATGCAGCTTGTACAAACAACAAAAGAAAAGTCATTGAGAAGAATACTACGCTACTCATACTACATCATTAAGATGCTCAAGTTTACTACCTTTTGGCTGTGAGTGGATATCACATCTGACAGGCATCTTCGATCTTCCATAGGGTTCGCGATAATATGTCGCCGAGGCAAAGCTAGCTCCAGCTGATGCATATGCTAGATCATTTCCACGCTTCTCGTACCTTCTTGTATACCTCCCTGTTATGTATCCCTTTTTTTAAAAACAACGTAAGATGCACTTACTTGCCATGAACATAGTGCCTCCGCTGGACCGATATATGGATCTATCTCCATTATTGTATCACTTGTAGTGGACAATGATACTCCTGCTAGTCGCTACTTAAAGCATACCCACCATACATTCAATATAACGAATTGGCATACAAACCTAAGAAATCAGTCACTATATCTGATATTAGTGTTATGATTGGCGCTTGATCTGCAAGCTCAGCTAACGATTGTCTATACGAGGCGATTGGGGAAGCCATGAGCATACAATAGAGCAATCTTGGTGAAATTCCTGAGTGTAGAAGCAAGAGATCGTGTGATGATAAACCGTAGTGCACTGAAAGGGGAAAAGATTTGGTTAGATCATGACATGACACCAGCTCAATTGGAACACAAGAAGAAAGAATGGAATAAGGTGAAAGAAGCAAGAGAACAGGGGTTTGTAGCATATATAGATAAAGGAGGAAAAGCTGTAGTTTCAAACAGAAAACATAAATAGGGAGACAGGGTCTTGAAGGTTATCATGTGGAATTCACATGGTTTGAATCAAGCCAAAGTAGCGACTACACATGAAAAGTGGAAGCGGGGGGGACTCATGTTATTTGTTGAAACACAGGTGCACCGTGCAAATGCCTTGCCGAAAATACCGGGTATGCTACAATTGCAAATGCTTGAAACGAAAAGAGGAGTATGATAGGCGGGGGATATGGGGGATTAGCGATATATAGCGGTAGGGGGATAGCACATGACATAAAAATTGATAACAAAAGATGCTAACAAGCGGTATATATGGCTCAAAATTAAGAAGCTATATTTATGCATATGCTATTTTGCACCTCTAAATTGGCGGATATATAGCAGCCACAATTTGACAAGTTAGATCTATTTCGGGCTTTGTGTGGAGACATTCAAACTTTTAGTAGAGAAGGAAAAGTCATGATACTTGGAGACTTTAGCGCGGGATAGGGGAAAGACAAGCAAAAGACCTATGACAATATCATGGATGTGCATCTACATGAGTTAAATGAACCACTAGTCTGTAAAAAAATTCAACCCCACTCAATTATGCCTCGATTTCACTTCCTCGAATTCAATTCACCTCTTTGATATAGAAGCCAACTCAAACCATCAATCATATCCAAATTCAATCTAAATTACTCCAAATTATAAAACAACCTACACCTACCCCTCTGCTTCAATAGCAGCTTCCGAACCCCAATTCCCATGCTCACCCTGTTCTGCTCTCTCCATGTCTGCAAATCAATTTGCAGACCGAGTCCCAATTGTCGCCTACAGAATCCTTACACAAATGAAACGGCTTCACGTGCGCTCCATCCCCCAAAGGAAACAGACGTCACATCGCCGGATAGCCTCGCCAGAAAATATAGATAATTCCCAAAATATTTCCTTTCCTGTTGGAACAATTTTATATTTAGTCAAATAGATAACTTATATAATTTTAAATCCTATATCATGTAGATAACTTATCTAAACTATATAATTCTTATAGGCAAGATTCCTCGAGAATATATTTTTTGATTCTCTTCCAATTAGCCGACACGTCCACAACTCTGTCCGGGGGAAAAAATCGAAGAAAAATTAGATAGAAATAGAAATCTGAATGACGCCACGTTTCTCTGTCTCTCGAAGCTACTTCGATTCGACATGGAAACATGCTCCTTCGAATTACTCCTTCCAAATGGGCCGTTGAATCATGCATCCTTCCAAATTGTCGGACCAAGATATGCTATGACCACAACCATAATATGGAAACAATTACCTCGCTGTACTCTTCAGATAGATTGCCCGGATTGCTCTTCAGATGATCACTGTGCCATTGGATGCAACTCAATCACATGAACGACTTTACCTGCTACGACTGCATCTTCACATTCAGAACCCGTGAATGGGTCTGTTCAAAAACCATGAATTGGGTCTGATGGGTCTGTTCATAAACCGGGTTGCTGCCACACGAGACGTCACCTCCATCTTTGACTTGGAAACGGCAAATCGATTAAATGGGGCAAATCGATTTAAGGCGGATCTCTTCTTAGGGGGCTGAGTAGCTCTCTTCTTCATCTTGCAAATTCCGCCAAGATCCAGCCCGCTCCCGTCAATTAGCTCAAGGAGCTTTGCTCTATTGAAGGCCCTATTGGGCGTGCCTTTCTCCTTAGGCATTGCCGACAAGCCACTAAATCTATGCTTGCAGTTCCAGGAATAGCACACTATAAATTAAGCCCTTAAGAATATGTCGCAGATGAGGGCATATACATTATGCGGAGGCCTCTGTCCAGCACTAATTTGCAAATGCCAATGCATTTTTCTGGAGCTAAATCTGCCGGAATATTTATGCTTACCAAACAGGGGCAGAGACAAACTTGTTGGGTTGTTGCCATGCCATGCCATGATGCTGAAATATTTGGACCCAAATATTTCAGGGACAGGGTTATGATTTGCAGCTACCGGGAGCATCATCGATGTTACAAGGGCCGGATTAGGTTTAAGAAAAGAAACAGTTTAGGAGTGGTTTAGGGTTATCGGCAACTCTAAGTTTACCCAAATCTAGATAGCCCTATGTTAGATAGATTTAGCGTTAACTCGATGGTGCTCAACATTTGCCTTACATGAGCAATGTATTAACACTTTAACTTAATCCACCAAGGGTAAATTGTTTCCTCAGCCCAATTTTCCTTTTTTTTTTTGGTGATATTGGCGGTGGAGTGGTTCACTTTTTAGGTTGACTAAATTAGGCACTTAGAGTCACCACCTTTCCTTCAACAGCAAATGTTGATTATAGCATTCCAATGTTGCACCGAGTAACTCCTATACAGGGTGTCTTTTGCATCCCATTGACACAAAAGAAATGTTCGCGGCGGCCTTGGCCGCCGCGATAAATTTCTTGTATAGATAACTGACACCCTCCACGAAGAGGGCTAGCTACAAAACCTTCTATGGTAAGAGATGTAGATGACATCGAACACCTGCTTGACAATGGTTTAGTAATGACCACTAGGCTTAAATTATGGCATTATTCTGTTAAAATTATATGACATAAATTTTCTCCTGAGTTTACGGGCTGACATTCAAACCCTTGCCACCGTTCTCTGATTTTTTTTCTTTTAGGATTTCCCTTCCTCTGTTCCGAGTTTATTTTTCGAGAGGTGCGTTTATTTTTGCGGGGAGGTCTTGGCCGAAACTTGCGGAGGAGCTTGCTTGTCCTGTTCGAGTTTGTTTTCGCGGAGGAGCTTGCACAAGGAAGCTCTCTTCCGTGGTACAAAAATATTTTTTGCGAGAAAAGCTTCAGGAGCTTGCGAGACACAGTGTGAGAATGATTGAAGACCGACTCCTTCCTTGATGCGCAAATGAGCATGTTTACGAAGGCTTGTTATAACCCGGTTATGCAACCTTGGTAGATTCTTCAAAAAAAAATCCATGTTCTTCCACTGGCCCAGCTTCTTGGCGTAGAAGATCACATAAATCTACCATGTTTTTGAAGACTTAATAAGACATTTCATCTCGGCTCTAAAACCGATCAAAAATCCCGGAAAGAACATTCCTCAACTCAAGCTTCTATTCACGCTTAAAGATGCGCACCGAGAAGAGTGGTGGAAATTTAAGCCTAGTGGTCATTACGTCCGGGAAAATTCACCTCTCGAAAAATTCTCTCGGGAATATTCCCTCGGCCGGCGCCGCCGGACTTCGGCGGCTGCGACTTCACCCTTTGGTTGTATTCGTCTGGCCGCTCCGCCTCGGGAAATTCCCTCGAGGAATTTTCTCGAGGTGAATTTTCCCTAGTACATAAATTCATCTAATTTCTTCTTGTTAACCGTAAGCGCTTTATGGAAACTTTAGCATGTTGTAACGTTGACCACTTGACAACCGTCTTCATGATCAAAACCTTGCCCCTTCAAGTTAAACACTTGTAGATAGGAATTCACTACTTAAATGGCATAAATTTGCACATGTCATAATGCAAATGCATGATGGTTATCTAACAACTGTATGACACAATGCACTACGTCTCCCCTTCAAAAACAAGATATTTCAGTATGCATATTGGATCATTTTGCCCTCATTTATTACCATTTGCTTTAAAGACCAGAAAATTCCTTGGTATCAGTGTTGGGCAAAGTCCGAGGAACACAAAACCACGGTTGAAATTACAAATTTTCTCGGTTAAGTTAATATATCAGGAATTTTTTTCTCGGCAAATTTTCTTATAGTTTTCTATTAAGACAATGGAAAATTCGGCTCTAAACATAAGATATCTGATGGGTCAAAATAATCTTAGGAAATTTGCCGATGGGAAGTAAAACGTTTGCCCAACACTGCTTGGTATGAAGGCTTTGGACCTTTAATGAACTTGATAATATTTCTTTCCTTCTTAAATATCTTCACCTAAAATAACAAATATCCCAAGATGCCTTCCTCCAACCCTTGCCATTAACTTGAAAACTACCCTCGATCAACTTAAACAAGACCATCTATGCATTGCCATAACATTCTCAATATCAAAGAATGTTAAAATATTTGCACCATGCTCCATTTGCTTCATATAAACTTAGAAAATAGATCCATCTATAACATTCTAGAAATTTGACAAATGTTGAGAGCATTGGCCGAGAATAACAACAATATTTCAAAAAATCATTTCTTATTACGCTATTTCCTTCTGGTGTCACCAACCTCACTTGTTTTGATTACCTTGAGGTATTGGCTTAGTCTCCAATGATTTAAGGCAAATTGATGGTTCTCAAGAATGGATATTCCAAAATCACTCTTTTGGTATCACGTTATCTTACAAGACAACTATGTATTTAACAACTACAACTATTTGAACATCAACATTTTTTGTTTCGTATAGGAACTTCAAAGGTATGGACCTTGCCTGCAACTATCATGAAGCAACCACGTTGGCTGGCTATGTGGAATTAGCTTTTTTTTAGAAAAATATTAAAGGCTTCAAAAACCAGCTTTCTACAAAGTAAATACCACAAAAGGTGCTTCACGCTGTCAAAGGTATTTCAAACCGTTTTTTATACGAAGGAATGGTAGAAGATGGATACTTTCAACCATATTAGTTGTGCACTGCTGATAAAATAGGTAACTAACTAAGAAAATAAAAACCTAGGATGTGTATATGTTCATTAACAAATGAGCCTCTACAATGGCTCCTAAAATGGCAGCAAATGGTGTAAATGGTCAAAATTTATGCTCAGCATGGATGGGCAGGAATTCTGCAATAACAATATCCATCATCATAATACTGATGTTCATAACGCTAGGCTCAAATCGAAGCATCCTTTCTAAAAATATTTCTCAAATCTCACCTTGCCAAGGAAGATATGTGCATATGTATGATCTGCCTGCAGATTTTAATGATCTGCTAGTAGAAAAGAACTGTGCAGAGGTGAAATGGATATGTAAATCCTTCAGAAATAATGGAACTGGAGACAAATTTGAAGATGCAGCATATGAGAAGCTAGTCCCAAAAGATGCATGGTTTAAAACAGATCAATATGCCTTAGAAATTCTGTTCAGGGAAAGAATGAAGATGTACGAATGTCTCACAGATGATCCAGAAGTAGCAAATCTGTTTTACATGCCCTTCTATCCAGGTTTAGATCTGCTGCCAAATATTTTAAGCTCTCATGCACAAACGAAGGACAAACTAAGCCAGAGATTAATAGGCTGGTTACAGAGCAAGCCTTATTTTACCAGGAAACAGGGCAGGGATCATCTTTTAATTATGGGAAGAATAGCATGGGATTTTTCTAGAGGAGAAGATAGTGAAAACTGGGGCACAAGCTTGCTCAATCTAAAAGAACTACAAAATGTAACAAAAGCAGGAATAGAAAGAAATACCTGGGGAGGAGATTCACAGATAGGAGTTCCATATCCAACAGGATTTCATCCTTCGACACCAAAAGAAATGCAGCTATGGAAAGATGTGATAAAAAACTATGACAAGAATACTCTGGTTTCATACTCTGGTGCTCCAAGGCATAGCGTAGATGGATGGAGCGTGCCCCGCCTGTGCAAAAATCACAAGGGGGGTTCACAGTTTTGGGCGTATAACCCATCTGCATGCACGGGAAGGGGGTTTTTTGGACCCATTTTCGTACATATACGGTCGGCAGGGGGTCCTTTTTCTGGTATTTTTTGCATTATCCTAGGTAATTTTTATTCGAAAGGGGTCAAAATTGGGGTTTTTTGCCACCCCATGCACGCAGATGGCATATCCCCCTTATACATGAGTGATTCCCCCTTGATAAATCAATGCCAGAATTCAAGTCTCTGCGAAAATCTTAGATGCGATCAAATAGACTGTGTAAAAAATCCTCATCTAGTTACATTTCTATACCTAAAATCTTCTTTTTGCCTGATGCCGCCAGGAGATAGTCCGACAAGAAAGGCCATATTTGATGCAATCCTTGCAGGCTGTATTCCGGTGCTTTTCTCGCCTGATTCGGCGTATAATCAGTACCTATGGCATCTGCCCAAAAATTTTAGCTCATATTCAGTTTTCATACCTCAAGAACGGCTGTTGAATTCTTCAGCGCCTCCCTTCGACGTGATTGAGTTTTTGGATTCCATACCAGATGATGTAGTAGATGACATGAGGCAGAATGTCGTGGATATTGTTCCTCGAATTGTGTATTCAAAGCCTGGGTACCATAGCTCTGATCCTGCCTTGCATGATGCATTTGACACTACTGTGGAACATGCAATTAGGAGATCGGTCCAATAAAATTCATATTACTTCTTTCAACTGATGAATACAGGATTATAAGACCGTTTTCACATCTTAGTTGTATGCATTTTTCCAAGGATTTTTTCCATGGGGTGTATTCTCCCATAGGCACATAAATGCTACCCTCTTTGTTGAAGAAATTTAAGGATTTATTTAAGATAAGAAATTTATCGTGGTGGCCTTTACTAACTGACTTACCATTTGGGAATTTGTGTGTAGTCAGTATAAATATAACTTACCTTTTGGGAATTCGTATGTAGTTAGTATAAATATGACTTAGCGTTTGGAAATTTGTGTGTAGTCAGTATAAATAACATACCACCATATTTGATGTTGAAATACATAAGACATCTTAATGCAATTCTAACCCTATCACCATGGCAAATTCTAAATAAAGATAAATAGTTGCAATACTGCATCATCATAAGAGGAGGAGGAGAAGGAGGATCTCACACACTTCAATGAGTTCACACACTATAGAATGATGGACAATATCTAGTGAAAATCTAAAAAATATCTCGAAGACATCAAAGTGCTCACAAGTTTATATATGCCCCATAAGCAAGTAATCAACATAGAAAAGCAACCTTTTGAGCTTGCTCCCGACTTTCGATGCAAGCACCGCATGCATCTCAACCATCGTGCCATCCACTATTTGTCTTAATCGTAATGTTAAAGTAGGCATGCCTTCTCTAAGTTCTTGCAAGGTAGATTTTTCCCCTTTTCAGCTGGCAGCTTGCTTGCCTGACGCAAGTGTTAACCACATCTTAAGCCACAATCCCACTTGCCAATGCAACATATTAGAATCTATCCATGTTATTCTAATCTCGATGGTCCCATTCCATGTCCCCCGTTGGAAAGCACCATTCTCTTTGTTATTTCTCGACAGGAATGCAATCCAATATTGATATATGTGCAAGCCAATGCTTCTCTCATCAAGAACGCTTCTTCAAAGAGCATTGAAAATCTTCTCTCAAATTTTGCTTGAGCTCCACATCTCCATATCAAGATCTAGTTCCTAACATTGGACGAAACAAAAGCAGGGGTATTGGACGAAACAAAAGCAGGGGTGTAAGGAAAGCACTGATGGTGTCATTTACTGGGGTATTTGAAAATGGAGTTAAGGGCTTAGAACTTTGAAACTAGAATTGAGGGTATAAAACTCCTCCTCCATATCCTCCTCTGCAAAAAGACCAAAGCTGTATAAATACCAGAGGAATCTATGGCGTCGTTGCCACTTCATCTGCCTATTAGAAATATAACATGCAAGGAATAAAGTGACACAGCAAGACAGAAAGAACATGAGAGAAAAAACACAAGTTAATCCCAAAGTGAATGTATTATTTATGAAGAGTATATGGTCTTATATACAATAATGAAGGGTTGATAGGCAAAGACCCTTTCAACTCCATGAACTATCAATAGACAATGAACTATCAATAGACAAAGGCTAAGATTGTATGGACATATTATAAATAAGTTCCAATATCCCCCCTACAACTTTGTAAAATAAAATAAGTAGCATGTACCTTCGAGGGTGAGATCAAATGCACAATGTTGCAAGATGTATGCCCCCCTGCAGTTCATCTCTAGCTCAAGTAAAAAAACTTTGTGGAATCAAAAGGAAAAACCCCGAGCTCTCTCCTAGTATGAGTATACTCATATGGGAGCTAGTGTAACTCCCAAAGCTATGTTCAGATAATGGCTTCCCAGGAAGTGCTTTTGTAAACATATCAACACATATTAAATATGAAGGACAATATTCAATCTTAGCTATGCCCTTTTTTAACAGTATGTGCTTAGATTTGGAATTCAACACTTGGTCCTTCGCAAGTGAATTAGCACCCTGATTGTCATAAAACAAATTTGTTCTTTGATATGGCGGGAGGGAATCCAAAATCTGCAAGGTGTAGGCTCGTGATAGTGTCGTCGCAACCAAACTAACTTGCGATAAGCAAATGAAGCAGCCACATATCAGATTATGTAGTAGAAGTTGCAATACAATTTTGTTTCTTGCATGCCCATAATTGTAAATAAGTTCCAACGGTAAAATAATTTCCACTTTTAGATCGCATTAGATGATCAGAACTCGCCTAATTTGCATCTGTATAACCTGTTAAGGACATAACTCCTTGTTCGCCATCTTGCTTACAGTATAGAAGTTCATAGTTGGTTGTGCCTTTCAAATATCTCAAAACACGTTTCGCAGCAATCCAATGTTCTTTACCAGGAGAAGATATAAATTGACTCAAAAGATTAGCTGCAAATGAAATATCTGAATGAGAAGCATGTGCAAAGTATTGAAGAGCTCCAATCAAACTGGTGTAAGGAATGTCTTTTATTGCATCATGCTCTTGATCTGTCTGGGGACAATGCAACTTAGACAAATGCAAATTTTTTAGACTAATAACCATAGGCGATGCTACAACTTTGCAATAAGACAAACCAAACTTGTCCACAGCCTCTGGTATAGCATTTGTATGGCTCAAATACATCCATCATTTTGAACGATCACGTTGAATATTGAAGCCAAGACAAGAATGAATATTTCCAAGATCAATCATCTCAAATGTTGATACTAGATGCTTCTTGGCAGAGGAGAGAAGATTTGTATCATTACGAACGAGAATATTCAACATAGAGTGCAATGAAAATGAATGGCCTGCTATGATGCCTACTATAAAGATTAGTATCTGTATGAGATGATCAAGAATGAATGGAACAAAGAAAAGCACTCATTTTCTCATACCATTTCTTTGAAGCTTGTTTTAACCCATAAAGTGAACGATATTTACGAACCATTTGCTCCTTTCCTAGAAGTGCAAAACCTTCGAGCTGATCCGTGTAAATCTCTTCTGTGATATCTCCGTTAAAAAAAGCAGTCTTTACATCCATATGATGAATTTCCAAGTCAAATTGCACTGCAAATGCTAACAGTGCACGAATAGTGGTCAACGCATAACTGGAGAAAAAGTTTCTTCATAATCAACACCTCCAATTTGTGAGTATCCTTTAGCCACCAATAGAGCTTTAAACTTATCAAAAGTTCCATCAGCTAACATTTTTGTCGTAAAGACCCATTTACACTTGATTGCTCTTCTCCTAAGAGGTAATAACCATCATTCATTTAAATTGGATTTATGTCAGGATTTTGGACCATTTTGGCACTGCAACTTTTTCCCGGGTTAGTAAATTTGCATCGAGAATGTGACTTTTTTTTATAACAGCACAACATGATTGCATTAAAAATTAAAAATATTTCACATATACATGTCAAGTTACATATTGCCAATTACTTCTCAGAATTGACCCCTAGAGATATCATAGCTTTCTTCCTCACTTCCACAGGTATTGTAACCCTAGCGCCCTTGCACAGGATGACCTTTTGGGGTCCATGAAAACAAAATAGTATCTAACTCAACCCAATCATCCCCTTCAATAGGGTTTCTCTTCCATTTCTTTGTCCAACAGTCTCTATACCTTTCTTCCTCTGCCACTGCATTTAACTGGTGCACTGGACACCACCACTCCACACGAACTTTGTTCACATTGCGGTCACCTACTTTCTTTGCAAACCTCTGAGATGGTGTAACCCATCCACACAGGGTATATCTCTTTGCGCTCTGGTACTATAAGTGCAAATTGATGGCAAAGCAAGTCATCTTTGGGATCATAATCCTCCAGCCCGAGATATTTAGGCCTTCCTTTCCTAGGACCAACATAGTGTTTTTCAGCAGCTGGAGGAGCCATGGACTTGCGAATACTACTAACCACATCATCCGCTTCCTCAGGTAATATCAAGTCTCTCCAACTAGTCTTAGGTAGCCATCCATCTTTGAGTTCATCAGAGGATGTGTCTACTTGTCCCAATAATCCATGTACCTATGTCCAATAATCTATCAATGCAAGGTTGGTATCATCGGGGTTATTTTTCCAATACTTGATGTATTCTAAATGCCGGGCCCAATGTGCTTTGCAATGAATCCACCTCTGGAAAAGGCTTAAGAGCTTTTGGTTGACCCCTTGGAATCTTAGGTTTACCATTTTCATCTTCGTGCCATATAGGTACTCCCTCATCTGGCCTCCATTTATCATCTGAAGGTCTCATCTTCCATTGCATGATTGGCTTATTTCCCATGACCCAGAAAGTGTACTGAAGAGGTCTAGATTGACCTTCCATATCAAGAGCATAACCTTCGATAAAATTCTTCCAATCAGGCACCTCTTGTATGATCAACCCTATAGGAGAAGGTGAAATGCATTCACTAAGAACTTCCATTAGTCTAGAAAGATTGGTCACAGTTTGAGATTTCAACTGCGCACTATACTTCCCAAACAATGCATCCACATCCTCATGAGTATGTCCAGCATTAAGAACCCTAAATTCACTCTTTCAAAGACACCCACCTACTGTTAAATAAGATAGGAATGAGAACATATACCTGTTTTTATTCTGTCCAGCACAATTGTCAAGTTGGAGGAGGAACCTTGGTGGTAGATCTCGAGGTTGGGGACGTGAACTTGAGGCTCCAACATGTTCAGAAGCACCTGACTTCCTAAACCTTGCCTTAGTAAACTTCTCTAAATTATTAGGCTTTCTATCCAACAATGCACTGAAGAGTGGTTGGCTACCACCTCCAGGGTTGTGGAGGTCACCAGAATAACCACTCTCATAGTTCCTCAAGCACCTCATCACACTTCCAATATGAAAATCAGGACCATCACTCCACAATTGCAAACTAAAATGGCCATAATAAATTGGCACCGAGCCATGCACTATTGCACCTGTCAGAAAGGATAAGCTCTATTGATTTGCTTGGGTATATAACTATACTGTGGCAAACAAGTCTTCGACTGATCCATCTTGTCATGTATAATACAAACATAGTTATTGGGTTCCAAACATGATAATGTTCTCCACATCCAATAAGTGGATCTACATGATAGTTGGTCTGTCATGTGATCTTTCATTTGCTCCCTTATCTTAGCCCTTTGGCTTGGTTGCTTGGTCTTATCAAGAATCTCTTTCAACTTAGCACACAAGTTGTTCGAAGTGTCTATAGTGACATGCTTGAAGTGCTTGCTCCATAGTCTCACGAAGTCGGGTTGAGATATTGCGGTGTACTGTAGTTCTCGAAGCAAAGCATTCACTTCCTCCAATATGCTCTTCTGGGTACAATGGGATGGCAATCTCTTCTCGACAACTATTTTTCCCTGTTGATCTTTCCTACTTTTATGTGGCATATTCTCAGCATTGAATTCAACATATTTTTCAAAAACCTCCCTAGCAGCCAGGATCCTAGAAGTTGGCTTCAACATGCCATTATTTCCATGTAATGCAATTTTACTCCCCTTTGCATGACTTGCTTGCCAATTTTGCCAAGATGAAATTGGAATGCCATGAATATGTATCCATGCAACTTTACATATTCATGTCCCTAGCAGTGGGTATCTTTTTTTCTTTGGAAATTTTTCATCTTGAAGTGCAAGCTCATGAATGGAGTACATGTAAGTCCTCCTCTCATCACAAGTAAACTCTTGGAAGGTGGCTCTTGCTTCCACCAATTCATCAATTTCAAACTTCTGAACACAATTAGCCCAACAACATTCCATTCCCCTTACCTTAGTCAGAGCTTCACGTGAACAATCACTACTTGACTTGGACCTCTTGCTAGGATAATGTTTCACCACTGAGTGTGCCCTCTTCTCCTAAAATGTGGTCCCGGCAGCTATTGGAGGTGCATTAAGAAAATCAGTGTCATCCACAACCTCTGGCTCTGGTAAAAGGAATTCTCCTATAAACTCAATGCAGGCTATAGGCCATGGCATGATGCATGGAACCTATAATTGTTTAATACAAGCGAAGCAATCTCGGTGATTTGATCCTTTTTCCTTCCATTTTTCCTCTAAACTTGTTATGGCCACACCCCACTTTATCCTCTCCTAACCTTTCATCATTGATGCGGATAGGATCAGCTAGTATGATAGTTCCTTCACCTACTAGCTCCTTATTGCATTGGTGCTTCACTTTCACCTTCTTATTCTTCCAATCCAACCTCATTTGTAGGGACAATTTGCTTAGTAGTCTCAAAATTCAACACCCTTTGGGAGGTCCACAAAGATTGACCTACAAGAACAATGTTTACAATGGGGTAACAATGTGATAAGAACATGTGGTAACAATGTTGAAACATGTTTGGGGGATAGGCATTACATTTTTACCCTTTTTAGGATCCACACGCTTCACCTATATAAAGTGAAATGTCTTAATATTAGTTCGAAAAAGGACAAAGTAATTTTTGAGAACCGATTAAAGGGAACTTTAAGAAATACCAAGAAAACCATTAAATGGACAAATATATGTTGTAAGTGCAGCCAAAAATAGGTTGTAAGTATAGCTCAGGTGTAGGTAATTATTGCAAAATTAATGGTAACATAGGGTGTATGCTAGTAGTACTAATGAGGTAAGTATAGGTCGTGAATCTAGATGGGCCAAAGTTGGTTGTAAGTATAGCTGGGGTCAAGGTAATTATACAAAATTAATGAAAACATAGGTTTTAAGTATAGCTGACATGTGGGTAATTCTATAGAGAATTATGATAACCTAGGGCGTAATTAATTCAATAGAAGTAATGATAGGTAATTCGTATATGATATTAATGTTGTATGATGTGATGGAATCATAATTACAACCGCGCCTATAAGAAACCCTCCATTCTTTCAACCGCCAATCCTTTCTTCCTTCTAGCGCCAATCCTTTCTTCCTTTCTTCCTTCTACCATGGTGAGCGATGCTGCCCGGCCTCGTCCCGCTCCATCCCGCCGGACTCGCCTCCGAGAGGCGAAGAGGCAGATAAAAAAATTGATAAAGAAATCCATTCCCCCCTCCCGCAGATGCCGCTGTAGCTACTCTCCGCACCACAGTCCGGATAATTGCGAGGAGTTATTTTTTCAGGGCAAGCTTCGCCCGGGAAAAGATTATCTGAGCACCAGCACCAGCCATGGAATAAATTACTACTCCTATATTTTAGTGTAGCCAAGATAGGTTTAGCTAAACTACCTTCAAACTGGGGCTAGAAGTTTCTAACACTTAGCTAAACTAAATGGTTTTTCTCCATCACACTTTCTTGCTTTTGGCTAAACTTTCACAAAATGGAAAGTCAAATATTAGCCATCACGCTATAGTAATTTAAAAAAATCCAAGCATTTTAGCAAAGACATTGAATTTATTGTAAATACATAAATCAAGATATAAACATACATGAACATGTTCAAAAACCTAGAAAAAAGGGACTATATTATTCCTTTTCCTCCAATGCTTCAACTTTGTACTTGGAACAAGAAAGAAAGTGGAAAAAAGAAAAAGAAAAATATAAACCCTATTTGAAATTTCTTAAAGTTAGTACATACATTATGTTGAATTTCGGCTAATCTGTCCATTTTTCCAAGCCCCACTCTATCTTAGATTTAGCTAATCGATGTCCTGACGGATATGTGTGGAGGTGAAGGTTTGGCTATTCAACCTAAAAACTCACTTGGGCGGCAAAAAAATTGGGCTAAAATTTTCTTTTTTTGGGTCATTTTTTCCATTTAGTTTAGCCGTTTTTCTTGGCAAAACTGCTACAAAATAGCCATTTGGCTAACCTTAGCCGTTATTTTATTCCATGGCACCAGCAGCCCCGAGTCCCCCCATACTCCCCTTGATTCAGATGAGGAGATGGAGAACGAGATTGAGAAAGAAGAAGAAATGGAGGAAGCAGATGAAGAATGGCGGGAAGAATTAGAAGAAGAAAAAAAGCAGCTGATTATGGACGCCCTCTCCTCCTCCGATGATGAAGTTGTTGCAGAAGCCATCCTTGAGGAGATGGCAGATGAAAGCTCAGAGGAAGAAGAGGAGGAGGTAGAGGGCTGAATTTTGTTATTTAGTTTTTGGTTCAGAAGAGCGAGCTGGGCATCTCCAAAAAAGGCCTCAAATGAGGATTATGAATGGAGCTAGGCATCTCCTTAAACTGCCTAGAACTTCTGTAATTTTGTAACACAGAGCTGGGCAACTCTAATAAAAGGCCTTATGTAAAATTTTTCAATGGCAATACAAGGATTTACTGACTGCAATATGTTTCTTTAGTTTCTACTCTAACTTGAAAGCAGAACTGTAATTTCTGCAGAAGCTGTTTTGAATTCTGGCAACTCTAATAAAAGGCCTTATGTAAAAATTTTCAATGGCAATACAAGGATTAATGACTGCAATATGTTTCTTTAGTGTCAACTCTAACTTGAAAGCATAACTGTAATTTCTTCAGAAGCTGTTTTGAATTCTGGCTCTTTCATTCTTAGTTTTGAGAGAGCTGAAGTGAGATCACGCCAGGCGCGAAATATGTTTGTGTGCAAAATGTTTAAATTGTCAAGCAGTCCAGTACACGCCTGGCGTGAATTGCATACAGTAATTAGCTTTATGCAGTTCACGCCAGGCGTGTATTGGACCTGCACAATGTAAACATTTTGCACACAAACATATTTCGCGCCTGGCGTGATTTCACTTCAGCTCTCTCGAATTTAAAAATTACAGTACAGCTTCTGAAGAAATTACAGTACTGCTTTAAAGTACAATACAGGATACACGCATGGCATTTAAATTACAAGTGAATGGTATTAGCTCATGGCGCGAAATCACTAATTTGTTTTTTCAATGAATTCGCGCCTGGCGCGTATTCAACTGAACATACGCCTGGCGCGTATTCAACTGAAGTTCCTCCTGTGCCAGCATAGGCTACAAGCATAAGCTTATTCAATGAGTAGTGCCGTGCTATGGAGGGGCTTGAAATGGAGAATGCTAAGCTGATAATTAGAGTTGCAGACCTCGAAGCCATTTTGGGTAATATCCCAATAGCTGCACCATCTTATTTGCCAGAATCTTGTATGCCAGTTTATCTTTTTTCAACAGCATTTGAGACTATTGTGCCAGCATTTGAGACTACTGAGGAACAACACACAGATGAATAACACATAGATAAATAACACACAGATGTAATTAAAACAATGTAAAGAATGCCATCCATGTAAAGAATATCCCATCCATGTAAAGAAAACAGTGTTTTTTGAATTCCTGAATGCTCTGGTCTGCAGGCCTTATAGTTTTGCAATATTGAATGAATGGTCTGGCATGGAAGCCTTTTAATTTCATACATATGACAGAATCAGCTTGTGCATTTTAGTATGAGCACTCAATCTTTCTCTATGTCTTCCAAGTAAATGAAACTCACCTTCTTTAAGCGAATTACTGGCCATGCAACAAAGGTTCCGATGCTTTCACCCACTGTGTCTCCATCAGGATGCCTTCTGGGTAATGCTTCGTCGTTGAAATGGCAACTGGTTACTAGAATCTTCACATGATCATTTCCAAGAGGAACTCCATGGCAGATTGCTTCCGGATCGACTGATTCTATCTTGCAATTTCCCACCCTCCTCTTCAAATTCGTCATCAACATGTAGCATTCTTCTCCAACGCTGTTCAATGTCGCAAGATCGTGGGATTAATTTGGAGCTTGGGTTCTGGAAGAGTAGATGAACTTACATGAAGGCTTCGACATCGCCGGTAGCCGGCTTCTTCCCAGTTCTTAGAGTTCTTTTCGAGTTCTTCCTGTTCTTCCCAGTTCTTTCGAGTTCGAATGACAAGAAAGGCTGGCAGCAAGATTAGGTGGTAGTTTCAAATTATCCGTTAATTGTACTGCTTTTCTAGCCGCTGAGTGAAATCTAATTATGGGATTTGACAATACGGCGGTCGTACGATCGCGTCCCGTCCATTAGACCCAAGCGTAAGATTGCTAACCGTCGATTAAAAGTCGATCCGCGAAATTTAAATATCCGCTCCCTTCTATCGGACCGTCGATTAAAAGTCGATCCGCGATATTTTAATAACCGCTCACTTCTATCGGACCGTCGATGAAAAGTCGATCCGAATGAAACCCGTCGATCGAAAGCCGCCCTAATCGCCTTATGGAAATCTATATAAGTTTTTGAATTCCATTTCTTGCTTTTTGATTGTCGACTTGCTCCGAGACGCTCAAGAACTCCGAGGCGCTCAGGAACTCAAGAACTCCGAGGCGCTCAAGATCATCGCGAAGATGCCGCCCAAAGGTCATGCTGCTCCAAACTCAGGCCGGGCCGCGAGAGAAGATGCTCAAGGTCAGTATTGTCATCATTCTGTGTGTTATTCATTCATTGTTCATTGCTCTGTATTTACTGTATTTGCTCTGTATCTTCTGCCTATGCTCCTGTCTATTATTTCTGTAGCAGTGACTTAAATTTCTATAGCTGTTGACACTCCTGTCTATCATTTCTTTAGCTGCTCATTTCTGCTGTGACTTGTATTTGCATCTGCATAATAAATGTTCTTCCTGTGTTAAATTGTCCTGCTCGTGATTAACTGTTATGTCTATAATTTGTAAAGTAGTATGACCGTGTTTAGTTGGCCTCGCTTTTTCAATTGGCACGCGGTGCGGCATCTTTGGCACGCCTTTATGAGTGCATGTCATGAATCGGGGACTGTATGCCATTCTGTGCTTTAGCCTGGCCGGAATTGATGACCACCCGAAATTGCGCTAAGCGTGTATTGCACCGTCGTTTGCAGGGAAGAAGAGATAAAACTGAATGACTGCTCCTACACCTCCTCCTAAGAAAGCAAGAGGCTCGGAAGATACTCCAGCGAGCTCCAGTTCACAGAAGAAGGGAAAGCCCAATGAGGACGCAGTATCCTATACATTGTCGATGGATGATAGCGGATCCATTATCAGAAAGCGACCTGCATCCTCCATGCCCCGAGGAGAAGATGGATGACAAGTCGAGTGGTATGTTGATGTAGGCAAAACAAATGGTAAGGTGGATCTTGTGTTACACTCCAGAAAGAAAGAGACCGATCTTATGAAGAAACAAGGTATTCTTATCACTTGTGAGGAGCAGGATGACATCTGTTGTCAACTCCTAGTGGAGGTTGTGAAGAACCACAAGAAAGATCTCGTCAGATTTACACATGCCAGGGCAACTGCTTTCAAAGATGGTCTGATGAAGAAGGGCGTGAGTGCCGAGTCATGTTTCAAGTACGGATGGCCTCAAAATACCGCCCCTCACTCCAGTTTCTATTAGTGAAGGGGTGTCTGCGGTGAGGAGAGCTTTATGAGGACCTTCTCCAAGTTACTACCGGAGGAGATGAAGCATCAAAATGATATCGGGGATGTACGAAGATTCTTTGGACTTAGGAAAGGACATCCCCATTGCAACATTGATGGCATTTTGGCATAAAATGACTCCGAAAGAAATTGCAAACCGGAGGCAATGAGTAGGCTAGTCAAGTATGCACGGACAACTACCCACTTGACCAATCTTTTACACATCCCATCCATGTTGACCGTCCGGTGAGATCACATAAGTCAAGTCTTGTTAGCGGGGAGGTATGACCCCGAGCATGCAAGAGAAATATTGAGGGCGATGGTGAGGAATCCGTGCCAAGTTCCTATGCCACCGACGTGCTTCCTTGGGATAAGAAAAGGATGCTCCACTCCATGGGACAACACTAGAAGAGCTAACAGTGGAGAACCCTAATGTATGCTTCCTTATAATTGACGGACAGTATTCTATTGAGGCACAACGGTCCCTATCCAACCAGGCTAAGCAAACTGGACAAACAATGTATCTGCTACATTACAACCACGGGGAGGTGTCGGTTTCTAAGCCCCCATACCCCTTGAGAGGACCCGGCGTAGATTAGTGCAACATTGAACGAAATGGGCTAAGTCTTTCTTTATAAAAGGTTAGTATATTTGGTGGAATAGAGTCGGATATATCAAGTAGCAATAACAAGTGGTAGAATAGGTCCAGGTGGTGTGTCGCCATCCGCCAATTGCCAATGTCTTTGCATTTTCATCGGGGGCGAATACACGCCAGGTAGCGAATCGCGATGCCTTGCCAATTCGCTACCGGGCGTATTCATCTTTGCCTATTCGCGGACGAATACATGCCGGCCAATTGGCGCGTGCGTGTGTTTCATCTTTATAATTCGCGCTGGCGTGTATTCGTCCGCTGCTGCCGGCATGAATACACGCCAGCGCCAATTGGCAACGCATCTGCCTGATCAAAATGTAAAACATTGGCAATTGGCGTGGCGTGTATTCATCTTGACAATTCATGGACGAATACACGCCAGCGCCAATTGGCGGCATGAATACACGCCACGCCGAATTTGGCACCTACCGCCTTTGACGCGTTTCCCCGATTATCCCGTTTGCTTGATCTAAAAGCGGTTAACTTTTGTATGCCCCGCTCATATTGGCTGACATGCTTTCCTTACACGTGCAGCCCTTACGTGGAACAACTCCGTCATGCCCGCCAGCAATGGATAGAATATGGAAGACCCCTGCAAACAAAACAGGGAGGAACAAAGTTTGAGGAGTTTAAGGCATTGGAAAAGACCTTGGCTCAGACTATCATCCAAGATAGGAAACCAAGAGCCAAAAAAACAGGAAAAAAAACTGGGGAGGAAGCAGGCGAGACGTCTGAAGCAGCTTCCAGAGGTCCTACAGATACCTACAAGATCGTCTTCGCTAAGGACGAAGTCTCAGGCGCGGAACGAAGTTCTGGGATGCTTATGCTCAGAAACAGCTACCAGGCCCAATGGGACGAGTGCCTCCTCAAGATACTTCAATATTTGATCTCAAGACTACCGAGATGAGGAAAGTACAGGGCCTCCAAGATGATGAAATCATTTGGTTGTTAAATCAATGCATAAACAAAGAAGTTCTGTACAAGAAGGCTTCTTCAGTTAAGGACAAAATGTCCTTCATTGATTGTTGCACTCATATAAAGAACATGCGAGTTATGAAGGTAGCAGTTGGTGAAGAACTTCAGAAGCTATCTGGTGATGTAACATTGTCTGAAGTCGGCCTACTAGACAAGTATGGCGTGTCTGCTGATGACATCAAGAAATACGTCTTTTGGTCGAAGGAATTTCTGCAAAACAGGAAATCAAAGAACCAACAGCACACCTCAAAGCTATCTGATAAGGTGATGGCTGAGCTGAGAAGAAAGGTTGCCGTCCTGAAAGATGTTGGTGGTGACTTACCTGCACTCCAATGCCTGGTCTCTCATCGGCTATAAAGGTCTCCTACCCGATACAACAATAGGCCCTCGTAATATTTCTCTGTTTGTATTGGATAGCATGACCAAAAAAGGAGAGAAGGGGATGACTCAACAGAGTACAAAGCCAGTTTTTTAGTAGCCGCATAGGCTTAACAACTCGAAAACTCTTTACTATTGTCATCATATGCCCCCGGGAGAGCCTCATATGCATGCTTTGGTGGCTTCATACGACTTAGAATGCCTAAAGGTCGTTAGGGAAGGCTCTCTTCTCTTTGAGACAAAGGATCTTGATTTGAGGATGCAAAGATAAAAGCGCTTGTATAATCTTCATAATGATATCCCTTGTGCCAGATGACGACTATGAGGTAGCTAAGAGCAAAGGGGCATCGGATAAAGGTGCATGGCAGTGTTTTCTTTTGGATGAACCCAACTTGAAAAATGTCTTCTACAAAGCAGATGATGAGGATGAAGCAAATGAATGCGAGGAATTTGATGTTCCTAACCTCTACCGCAAAGACATCACTCTGGAATTGCTGACAAAAGAAAAGGGACCCTTGAATAAACATGGGTTTGCAATCAATCTGGCAAGCTATCTTGTTGAGGCATTTGCACCACTTGATACCACTTGTCGTGGAATTGCATGTTGGAGGGTATATTGGTAGAGAGGCCCTGAAGATATCAAGAAGATGTTTAAGTTTCGTCAACGATGACCAGTCCAGGGATTTCCTTGAAGTGTTTTTCGAAAAGGTACTAGCCACGGCTGATTGGGGTCCTGTCAAAGATAAAAACCCGTTGGCTTTGGTACCTTCTGACGAAGGGCGTAAGCGAGAATATTAGTTCACAAAAGCCTCCGAAAGTGCAATTCCGAATGTTAAAAAGCAATGCAACCCCGAGGAGAAGGCCGAAATGCTAGAGCGGGACGTGAGACCATGGAGAAAAATTTGGCGTCCCATGCTTGATAACATTCCAAGTGGTAATGTCCGGCTTAGGGGTGCAGCGTCGGCAAAGCGAGTTCGATACCGGCCGGGATGATCATGCAAGCTCGGATGCAACCACCGAGGTTAGGAATCAAACCCCCGGTAGCTTTCATAGAAGAGAACGTGTCCAAACTTAACGGTGGCGTTCATGCTTCCGGCAAGAAGCATCCCGGAGTGAAGTAGACGCTAAGACTGCTGCGGATGACGGCGACGATGAAAGGTAATTCACGCCGGGCATGATATGTAGCTTTGTTATGAAGGATAAAACGCGGCTTGGCGTGTATTGCGAACACTTTTGCATGGCTAACTCTTTGTTTTCCATGGTTCGGGCTCCACCCGCTTGTGACAAAATCATTGTCTTCGATCCGAATGGTGTCCCGTAAAACGTTTCCTAAGAAGCTTATTAACAAGATGATGACTTGAGCAAGTCCCTCTAGAATCGAATACTAAGTGGATCTATCCTCGTCCACACTTAGAAGATATGATGAATGAGGCGCCTGATTGTTTCGAAGTTGCCATCCGGGTCCTCAATGGAACGCAAAAATGTTGATGAAGTACTTAGGGTGTTACCGTGCATGAATCGAGACTTTGTGGACGATTTGGGACCAAAGTAAGTGTATAAAGTTTCCACATCCAAGAGATCCGGATGGCAAACCGGTCTTCGTGAAACATCTTGGTACTATGATGGATCAGCTTGGCATTCAAAAGAAAGGGACATCATAATAGTAGATGATGATGCTCTTAAGTGCTTTTATAATCAAGGTCGCCTCTAAATCCACCAACTTATACTCCACGAGATTACTCAACGGATGAGTTTCTAGTACTATTCATGTCCATCATGAGTGGCTTGGCTTCTGGTAAAACAGTATCAGATGTTGTCAAAACGCATCCAGAACTAGATCGGACTAAGGAGATGGATCCCTATCTTGAGAGTTATTTGACAAAGAAAGGACTAGTCCCTCCATGATGTAATCTTCATATCAAGTGAATACAATGTAAAAAGTGTTCTCTGTATATTGATGTGTTGTTATCTACAAATGCTAATCAAACACCACATTCTTCTCACTAAAACAAGAAAATGTTAAACCACCCACTACTACAATGCAAAAATTTGCAACAATGCAAAACAGCATGTCACACAACAAAACACTATATTGAGAAAAGGGTATGCAAAAGTGGCGTGCTTTTGGAACAGACATAAATCCAATTTAAATGAATGATGGTTTAATTCAATTATAGTCCAAGTAGCTTTAGAAAGCAAAGGATTATATTCATCCTGCATGGCAATTTTCCACATCTCATGATTTGGTGAAGAGATAGTTTGCTCATATATAACAGGATCATGAGAAACAGCCAAGGCATGATAATCAAGAATCTTCTGAGTAGGAACCCAAGTTCGAGTTGTGTGCCTTGGACTTTTCTCTGGATTAGGCTCAACATTTTCTGGAATGACCATCAACAAAATTGTCAAGAGCATCAATGTTGGAGCAAGAACATCAACATTTGCATGAGGGGCTTCTACATTTTCACTTTCGTTAGCAATGTGCAAAACTGGAACACCGGCTTGACGAACATCAGGAAATGTACTAGTAAAATCATCATTTGGAAAATCAGTTCTAGAATACTACTTGATTGATTTACTGAGTCTACATCATCACCCATTGCAGATTCTTCAAAGATAGCATTATGACCAACCGACACCTTACGTGTCTCGGGGTCAAAAAACCTATAAGCTTTAGAATCTGCAGAATGTCCAATAAAAACAACCTTTCTACCCCTAGGGTCAATTATGAGGAACAAGTACATAAGCAAAACATCCAAAGATTTGCAAATGAGAAACTGGTGGTTTTATACTTGTTCAAGCCTCAACAGGAGGAGTAGATTTTAGGGCAGATCTAGTGAGATGATTTTGAATGTAAATAGCAGCGAGAACAGTCAAAATTGCACTGACAAGTTTGCATGAATCAATATAGATCTTACTGAATTTAAAATAGTGCAATTCTTTCGTTCGAAAACACCATTTTGTTGTGGTGTCTCTAGTATAGTAAACTCGTGTTGAATCCCATGTTATACACAAAATGCCTGAAAAACTTTGGATTTATACTCATCAACATTATCGGTGCGTAATGAGTTTTAATAAGTTTGCAAAAAAACATTGAAAATATCAAATACATCTGATTTCTTCTTCAAGAGAGAGGCATAAGCATAGTGTGTGTAATCAGCATTGAACAACGAAAAATAAGAAGAACTCCTCCTCCCCCAAAGATAAAGGAAAAGGACCACAGACATCAGAGTGTACAAACTCAAGAATTTGGATAGCAGGAATAGCAAAGTGTAGAAAGGATTGGCAGTGTTGCTTATCCAGGGCACGTGACTTGCAAACTCCCAATTTAGCATAACTCTATAAGTGCAGACCATGTACAGTAGCTAGTTGTTCCATTTCTAGAAGCCTTTGAAAATTTGAATGTGCAAGACGAGAGTGCCACATAGTTCTGTCAGGGGTACTAGAAGTTGTAATAGCATATGCAAAAATATTTTCTATAGAAAGTTCCTATAAATCATTATGCCTGTGCGCTACAGTAAGAAGCTTTCCATTTTGTTTTATCCTGCACTGTTCAAGAATGAATGTGACCTTATTAAGACCAAGATCTACAAGTCGTGTTACAGAAATAAGATTCTTAGCTAAACCTGACACGTTTAAAACCCCCGACAACACCTGAGCTCCTGCAGTAGTAGAAATAACAATATTGGCAATACCAACAAACTTGTTGTGTACCATGATCAGCCATGTAAAAAAACTTTTTAACAGTCAAAGCACGATAGCTTTATAATCACTGAATAGAACAAACCATATGAGCAGTAGCACCTGAATTAATAAGAAAATTAGCAAAATAAAAAACATGAAGCACTCGAGTATAATCTATCATGGCACAACTAGCATGCTTAGGGAGAGTAATGGTTGTAGCATGCTTTTCATCATAAGCTTTCTTGTGACATTTTTTCTCAGTATGACCAGCCTTATGACAATAATGGCATCTACCACGACCAGATCTAGCATCATGTTCAGATTTATGAAAACAATCTATTGCAGGATGATTTTTGGTTTACCACAATGAGGGCATGGAGGAAATGCAACACGTGGCCGACGAAACATACGACCACAACTTCTACCTCGCCCAACATTGGAAAGTCATCTATCAGTAGCAAGAGTGGCTGTATCTAATGGTTCTTTGCGGTTCTTGATCTGCTGGGAGAGCTCAAGAAAAGATGCATATACTATCAAAATCAGAATTATCTTTTTTTTATCTAAAACAACCACAATTGTTTCAAATTCAATTGGCATGGACCGCAACAACATAGTACATAATCTGGATGGATTGTTTGAGTGCTAATCTTCGGAAGATTTGGGCAAAATCCTATTCTTTGCAGATGCCAAGAATAGGGGCCAGATTGGATGAATTGAAAGCTCTTTTCTCATTGCGTCGAAGGTACCTTTCTCTAATTCACAGAAGGAATTGACTAAGATGCGATGTGTTTCTGGAATTCTTCTCGTTTGCCTAATAAAAAGGAACCAGAGCATGTCTCCCAGCCCTGGATTATGAGGCAAATAGGAAACATCTGATTGATGAATTGGTGGCAATCCTGGTATGTTTGATATCAGTCCTGGACCGTTGCAATTTTGTTGATACTTAGCTGCAACATGAAAATTTAGGAAAACTCGATTCCAGAAAGAAAATACGCACTCAAATAAAGAGAATTCAATGCAGTTTCTAGTGTTGAATCGATATGGTAAGTTGAGGCTAAAATGACCAGTCTATACTGAGATGTTGGATAGCATAGATAACACATGAGTTGGAAGTTGTTGAATTAAGTCTATTTGATATCCCACAGATGCTTTGATGGCCATGCATCCATCATATCTACTTCTATGTTATTGGCTTCCATAGCTAGATTGTAAAGTACATGCAAATTGGATTGTGGAAAAGACAGGTTGGAACAAGCACCTTAATAGCAAACTAGGTAGCTTGGAGCAGACTAATCCATAGTAACCAAGTAATAGAGCCACCAAACATTTAGTTATGCTTTCATTCTATATACTCCATGACCCTTATTGCTGGCATCAATGTCTTTAGAAAATCATGCTTAGTAGTTAGATATGATAGAATAGAATAGTTTTTTAGCGTCCACGGAGACCAATTGGCCTATGGGACCCAAACAAAAAGAGAGCAGCAAGCGTATTACTGACAGGATTAAAAAACCCCCGCCTCGAAGGGTTTAGAAAAAAACCTTAGCAGTAATAAGCATGCTGGCAAACTGTACAATTGCATAGGACAGTTCAATACCGTCCCGTAGGACATAAACGAGTCTGTGCATCCATAACCTCCTGGAGGTATGACCCCAACAATCCCACTGACGCCGTAGTCAATAACTGATGCAACGGCTGGCCAGGCACTAGTAATCGAATATATCGCTCTCGGATATGGGCAAATGCTAGGCAGATCAGGAGGGCATGACATTCATCCTCAATCGTGCCCTGGTGGCAACACTGGCAAAGCCTTTGCTCTCGTGGTTCCTGAGCCCAACGCCTTGTTTCAATGCGGAGGTGATGTGCACCCGTGCGAATGGAAGCTATAAGTCTGCGCTTCTTCATGGGCAGCTGGGTGTACAAGTACTAGTGTGGGCCTCTTGTGAGCCTAGGATTGACTTGCTGCTGATAGTGGGCCAGCTTAACGTGCGTCAGAGCCTCTGCATGATGTCAACACATAATAATATAGATTGCATCATCTTTTCTCTACAATGAGGGCATTGTTTTTTAGGGAAAATTCTAAAAATGCCCCTGTTTTTCTACATAATTGTCCAAATGCCCCTGTTTTCTTAGTATTTGTTAAAATGCCCCTAATTTTTATGCCATTTCCATGACCGGAGGCCATGACAAGCCATAGCAACACAAAGTAATGCACAGTCGTTTGGATCGATGGAGGATTCTAGGTCAGGACTCTAGGAAATATGCCAGGCATCTAAGCTGGCTTAAGCTTCTAAAATGCAGTGAAGGGGGGATTGCAGACGGATTTGCCATCGACGGAATGAGCAACGTAGTCAATAACCAGAAAATCCTAGAAAATGCAGTGCCACACATAGAAAATCCTGTTTAACTCTCCTCAGTGCCCCATTGTAAGCAGGCCTTTCAGAGCCATGCTTTCGCTTGAAGCTTCTACAATAAACCAAAACCACGAACATTCTTCTCACAATGTTTCAGAGATTAAAGAGGATCATCCTCAAAACCTGCCGGATTCTTACTCCCCATAGCTCAGATTGTTCGGAGTTCCTCTTGTCACATATTATGGATTGAAGCAAGTATATTTTGGATGAATCAACAAAGAAGAAGGCCAAAGAGTTCTAGAACGAGGCTGAAATGGATATGCGTACATGCTGTAAAGGCATTTTAACAAATACGAAGAAAACAGGGGCATTTGGACAATTATGTAGAAAAACATGGGCATTTTTAGAATTTTCCCCTTTTTTTTAACGTCCTTGCATTTTGCTTGCCCACCATCGCGTTTAGTTGCGTATCAATCTCTTTAACATCTCCTTGCATTGCACATACAAATCTAGATGTTTTGCTCCTTTCTACGTCCAAGTTATGTTCTCCATGAACGAACTTAAAACCCATATACAGAATCAAGTTCAAATAAGAAAGTTGGATCAATCTTCATTTTTGTTCCAAAAGTAGGGATTGCTGCATAAATTTGGCAGGGGATGAGCAAATTTCTTTGAAAGCATTTAGTGTTTTCTTGTTCTATGAAAGGGGATAACCTTTTTCTATGATTTCAATTTTGTTGTGGGATGCGAATATTTTTTCAATTCAATTCATGTTTTTATGATGCTGCAGAATGATTGCTAGGATCCACAATCTTTGGACTTTTCAAGCAGAGCTACTTGAATGGCAACCATTTCACCAACCATTTATTTCCTACGGCAGTACTGCAAGAATGATACCTATAAAGCATGCCTTATGTTTTTTTTGTCATATGTGCACGTGCAATTACCAGAGCATACTTTTAGGTCTAATGCTTAGAAATTGACTGATGTGCGAAGACATGACATTCACATCCAGTAAGGGACAAACCAAACTCACTTGCATGCATAATTGAGGAAGATTCCATGTGGATCATGCATAGCACTATAAAATCAGGCATGCTTGGAAAGCTACCATGTAACAAACAAGATCGCAAGAAAACTCACTTGAACAAACAAGATAGCAAAAAAAACTTGCTTAAACAAACAGTGGTATATAAATGATTGCATGTTATCGACTACTTTAGTTCTCCTCATATCATAGGATTTCAACATGTTAAGAAGACCATCTTATCCAAAATAAGTGGTTCTACTTTATTTTCCAGGCAGCATCGTGCGACTTTTCAGACAGATTTACATAGTGCTGTTGTTATAACTGGATCTTAGACTATGCTATATAAAAGGGTTGATTCAACCAACAGGCAAAACAGGTGTGCCTGCTGGTTGAACCAATTATAAAACTTCTCATTGTGCAGTTACTCTTTTTTGAAGACAAACATCTTAATGCATACTGGTTGTGAAGTCTAGATTAAGATATTCATGTGGTTGTACCAACTCGACTAGTTGTCCTTCATATGTGAATATACAAGCTTTATTCGATCTTGGTGATGAATAATATTCATTGTCTTTAATGGAAGTTGTTAAGTGCATTGAGATGTCATTGCATGTTGGTTAGCGTATGAGCGAAAGGAACCACATCATTTATATATTGTAAATGCATGATGATGTGATGAGCATGTGACTCTCTACCTCCATATTAAGTAATCCAATCCTCAAGTTGATCAATACATAAAGTGGAAAAAAAAAGGTTAGAGATGCATGCCTATATTATACATGCCTATTATGATGGCAACATTTGAGTGTGTGCATTTCATACAGTCTATCCACAAAATTCTGCAATTGTCACCAGGATATCTAACTATTATCTAACTATGGTAACCTCTCCACTGCAGCAAGGACATCAAAAGCCTTTGTAAATTCACAAAGGAACAATAAAGGTCTTGCCCTTTATTACATTTACAACATCGTACATACATAGAGCGAAGATATTATCAATGTTGGAGTGTCAAGATCTAAGCCAACATGAATAATAGCTCGTTTCTAGAGCTAAGAAACAAGCTGGACAACATGGCCTTTGTGGGCATCTCCATTTGGTAGATTGTTCCCGAGCTCTCTTCCCCAGATTGTTGGTAGCTGGGTGAGCTCTCTTCCCCAGATTGTTGGTCGCTGGGTTCTTTTCTCTGACGTCTTCCTCTTGCTCTGTCACCGTTTCTCTTAGCATCGTTTCTCTTGTGCGCACCATCTTCCTTTACAATTTTCTTTCCCTCACATCGTCCTGTCCTTCTACTCTTCGTTTTCCTGTTGCTTGTTGTCGTTACATTACATGCATTTAATCTACGGGGGGCATTCCGCCCGTAGGGCCTCGGCGGCGCCGCCCGCCCGGCTCGCCGCTCGTGCCTTTACCTCGGGCGGCGCCCGCTTGGCCACCTGCGGGCGGAATGCCCCCCCCATAGATTACGGGACGTAATCAACACTAGGTTTAAATTTCCAGGCTGTTTGCTCTGTTTCGGTGGGTTTACTGATGGATTCAGTGATGAATCGGCTCTGTTTCTGTGATTCAGTGGGTTTTTATACAAGATTTGAAGATTCAGTGGGTTCTTATGCAAGCAAAAGCAAGAAAACTCTGCAAGCAAGGAAGAAAACTCTGCACAAATTTGTTCCTTAATCTGCAAACTGACCATTTCTTCTGTTTATGAAGCTGTAGCTTATTTCTTCCGCCATAACCATAGCTAGATCCGGCAGTTGAAGCAACGGAAGAGAGTCGCAGTGGAAGATCCCGACCACCATAACTGTGCACCACTCCGGAAGCTGGCTGCATAGAAAAAACAGAGGGCAGGAAGCCGATCAAAAGCCCATCGCCGCCTGCATAGAAAAAACAGAGGGAAGGGGAGCCCATCGCTGCCTGCTTAGAGAAAACAGAGAGGAAAGGGGGGCGGCGCCGCTCCGCCAAACCGGCCATGTTTACGCCATATAATATTGATGTAATTTAGGCATAATTTAAGCCTTAGTGTTGATTACGTTTCTTTGGTCTTCACAACTCAGGGTTGTTTTCTTTAGTGCTCCGGTGTAAGGTTTACAAAGCAATGGCACGTGGTGGTGATTCGAGCAGGATTGGCAAGCGACCTGCTTCTAATGGGTTTGCCTTCGCTTCTACAGCGGTCAACGGCTCTCCTGGAGAATCCCCAACAGATTTACAAGCCCCGGCTTGGGCTCAAGAGATTATGAAATTGGCCACAGATAGAGCAGATCAGTTGAATTCTTTGGAGGCAAGAATTGTGGCTCAACTGCAGTCTCAGCCTAAGACGGAAGATTTGACAGTCTTAGAATCCAAAATTGCAGCTTTGCAGGAAGAGATAGAGCGCAAAAGCAAGAAATCTAGAATGCCGGTACTCAAGTATCCGAGCAACGTGAAATTATGGGACAGTTTCAACGGCATTGAAGACGCTTTTTCGGATTTGGAGAGCCATCTTCGGTTGTCCAAAACTTTGGATCCAGTCGCCAAGGCGAAGATTGATAAAGGTATGTCTGTCATTTCTGAGCAAAAGAATTTAATTTGGATAAGGGACAGGGAAGGACCAGCAGTTGCAGAATGCTATGAATTTAGTGATCTTAATCCATCGGATGGCGATAAGAAGCTTAGGGAAGCTAGAAGGATGGCCATGGAATTGAAAGGTACTTCACAGAATAAAAGATTCGGTAACAAGAAGCAACTCAACTGTTTTATTTGTCAGAGTCCCGAGCACTTGGCAGCCTCTTGTCCGGCTAAGAACTTGCTTTCCCCAAATTCTCGGCGGCAAACTTCAGCGTTCAAATGCAAAACTAATGCAAATGCACTGTTTTATAAGCCCGCTTAATGTGCTGGACTTTTTCTTTGGCGCTATCTTGTTCCTTTGTATTTGTGATGAATGTAAGTTTTGATACTTGTTGCTATGTTTTTCGTTGAGTCTAGCTTGTTATTCTGTTTCGTTGAGTCTCTCTAATTGTTGATATTGTGTGACCCTTTAATTTTTGTCCTAAGAAACTACTTTGGAATTCTGCCGTGAACCTGCAATGAATTGTCATATTCTGATAAATATTTGTCACAAAATTTGTAAGCTGTGGAGGCTGGCATGATGTCTTTCATTACGCGTCTTCTTATCTTGGTCTTGTAAGAACTGAGGCAATAGGTAGGTCTTCAGCAATTTCTTGCATTTTCTTTCAGTGACGGAGGATGTTGATGCTGGATGATTTCAGTTGTGTTATGGAACTCTGGATGTATTCAGGATGAACTTTCATATGTTGTCCAATTATACGGGACGTCCTTTGCATCTCCGTACCATGTTTCTCATTCAAGTTTGTCAAACTCCAAAAGTAGCAAATTACTTGACACCCGAAAATTTAAAATATCAAAACCTTAATTATCAAACCATAATGCCTGGGTTATGAGAGATCAAACAGTTATGAGAGATCAAACAGTATACTTGACGCAAAATTCTAGAAAGGAAGGAACATTCTTATGCGCCACAGCTGGAGTCAGACACACAAAGCAAGTAATCTTATTTCTGGATATTCCTTGAGCAGGAAACTCAGCCACTAAAGTTTGTAATCTTATTCTGGATTGACATAAATCTGTGCCTTTGATCATATCAAGCAAGGTGTGCAAGCATTTAGCCATAGCTGGGAGCTGTATGCAGTTGTACTGTACCATTTACCATTGATCACAATCCTGACATTTGCTTGCTTGTTAGTTGTTGTCTTAAGTCTACGAATATTCGTTCAGGCATATCTTTGATACAAAGTGAGATAGAGTTTTCTACAGTAAATCGTTTGGAATGCTTAGCATTACCTTGTGCAAAGAATGTCCAGTGGGCAGCTGATGCATGGCTTCTTAACATTGAGACAATGGGCTGGTAGATAACTCAAATCAGCATGTAGGACCTTAATCCATCTATTTCTTGTCTTCACAAGTGTTTTGCTGCTTTTATTTAGCATGGATAAGACTGATGTATTCGACCTCAGTGATAGTTTTTATTACGATGCTGAAGTGTGCATCAGTGCTGGGAAGGGGTTATCTTCTATCTGATACACTGGATTTGGTCATGTTGCAAAAGTTTCAAGGTTCTAGATTCAAATTATCTTAGAAGGTCTCTCTCACATGAGGTCTGCCTATGTTTGTCATTACTTTCTGTTTAGTTCCTCTTGGCTCTATCATTTTCCATTTCCTGCTTGCTTAGCCTTAGGTTCTGCCTAGTCTTTCAAAAGTCTAATTCACAGCTTTCACCTGGCACAGCATCATTTCTTTTCAGGCTGATAATCATGCATGCAAACCACCTTCTTCTTGTATCGTGGTTGTTTTGAAGCCTATTCGTCTAGGCCAAATGCTTGATATTTTAACTTAAAACAGGTTAAGTAGTTAGTGGATTTCTTGTGTGTTGTGTGTGCTATCCAAGAGCAGAATCCAGTTGTGGTTTAATTCGAACCCCTGAATTGTTTCCTGCAACTCCTGGACTGTATCGGAATTCCTGCATCCTTTGGTCTTGATCGGAATGTGGTTTGGGCTCAGGGTCAGGTGCCGAATCTTGGTGGGAAGTGCCGCTATTGCATTCGATCCTAGTTTGGATTGCTACAGTGGCTATTGATATGTAAGTCGGTCTTTCTATTGATGGCCTTTGCCATATGTCCTTTAAGTTCGATTTTTTAGGAATATAGGAGCCTTGGTGGCTTATCTTGCTATGGAATTATTTTTTATGGTTTTGGAAGCCTTGGTGGCATGTTCATATGGAACTTGTGGAATGATTGTGGACCTTTGGTGGCTTATTTTGTGGCATCCAACATGGCTATGTCCTGGTATGAGTTGTGGAAGTTGCACCTTTGTAATAGTGGTTGAGATAGTTTGGCCCGGGGCCCAAGGCTTGTCTTACCCATGCTTTGTTTTGTGATGATGTTGTCTTGTTGGCGATTTTGCTATCCCATTAAATTTCATATAACTTAGAACTAAACTTGGTTTTGCAATAATGATATTTAAGCTTTGTTGATGTTTTCTAAGTTTATTCTTATTTTGCAAAATTCATTAGTCAATACCATTGGAATTGAACCTTTCCTATAGATAAGTTTAAAGATTCACAGAGACATCATGTTATACCATCATGAACCGTAGCTATATTCCATAGTTTGCATATCCTAAGTACATTTTTTGGCTCCATAGCACTTATTCAATAAACAAGACATAATCACAAAATCGTCTGGTTTCCATTCCTTTTTTTAAAAATATTTAATACTTGATGCCTTCTTGCGAGCATGAATAAACAGCATGCTTGGGAGTTGTAAGTCTTCAAATGTTATGAGCCTTTGTGTGATGCATGAATGGCCTTTGTGGGCATCTCCATTCCATAACTAGAAACATGATACATACTTTTGATCTCAAAGAGAAATGGTTATCCCCCTAATGAAAACCTCCGCCCTTTATCCGGTTTAGGAAATCCTAAAGATAAACAACCATCTAACCATTGCTTCTTTCCCCGATACACACATGAAAGGAAAAAGCACCCTCATGCCTCCGGGCCTTTTTCGGTTTCTGAGATGGGTTGTAGAAATGCCTTCCAAGTGTTTCCATTCAAAAGGGCTTTTTGCTCCTATGCATGAACTCCATCCTTTGTTTTAAATAACAATACATACTTCAACCATTAAAATAACATCCTTTCAAGACAACATCATCAAATATGCCAATATGACCGCAAAACAAAACTTGCATGGGTAAGACAAGACCTTGGGCACCCAAAATGCACAATTTGAACAAATTATTCCTTCTATACAACCATCAAGGCAAACCGGTCTTAATGACCAACCAGCTCACATACCACCAACATAGCCATGTTGGATCCAAGACAATCATAAGCCACCAAGGCTCCACAATCATACCAATAGTTCCATATGAACATAAGCCACCAAGGCTTCCAAAACCATAAACCAATAATTCCATAGCAACATAAGCCACCAAGGCTCCAGCATCATGATCAGACAAAATATCAGTAGCCAAGAAAGGACATATAGCAAGGGCAAACAGGAGAAACTAGAAAGACAAGCTTACATATCAATAGAGGGGAAGAAGGAGGGAGGGTGGGGAGGGGAAGTGCACTCTGGCAAATTCCGGAAATGGAGATGCGAAACAAAGCGCTGATGCAAAGAACCTAAAAGGCACGCTACTAATAGGCAAGGGTCTGGCAGTTGCCAACTGCCGAGACACTTGTCCCTTAGCTCTAGAAGTCCATTTACCATCTATTCGTTGAAAACGAAGGTAAATATGACTTCTAGAGCTAAGAAACAAGCTGGACAACATGGCCTTTGTGGGCAACTCCATAACTAGAAACATGCTGATAAAGAGGCAGAGGGCAAGAGAATACCATTTTGAAGTCTTCGGGATGGCAACAACGGAAACAGATTTGGATCAAGGTCAAGACCCAAAACACGTACAGATGAACGGACGGGACGTGGAAAGGATGGCAGCTCTAGAGTGAAGCAGGTCATGGATCGCAAGGCGCACAAAATCAGCATGTGTGATAGCAGGTTTATGATTAGGTTGAAACCAAGGAAAAGGAGGAGGGCCATTTGACCAAGGCAGTCTATAGCCATTGGCCACCCAGTCCAAAACCATAGCAGAAGAGCAAAAAGATTGCCAAAAAGGAAGGTTCTTCCTCAATCTGTTCTTCAGATAATGGACATTAGGATGCAGCTGAGTGTCAGGGGGTGGAGTGCAGAATTCTGAAACCACCAGCCAAAAACGTTAGAACCAAACTATTGTAAATGCACAACAAAACATAAATTATTACCCTGCAATAACCTCAAAGGCAACTTACCACATCTTATTATAATAGCACCACAATGCTCTTAATGAAACAACATATCAGATCCTATTATAATAGCACCACAAAGCCTATGGTCTTCAAGGAAACAACCTATCACTGATGTTAGAATTTAAGGATCGACTTGAAGTGCTCTTTACCTCCTTTGTACCATATTATGAAACTATATAGGCTAGTTTTTCTTCTGCTGCTTATGTAATATCAGGGTGTTTTGAGAATTTAAAGATAAGGATTCGCATAAATCGAAGCGGCACCTAGGTGAATACAAACTCCGTTAATAAAAGACCATGCAGAACAACGTAAAGAACTTACACATGTAGGGCGCTTTACAAAAGGTTTAAAATTATGTAACTTGAAGCGGAAGGCTAAGGAAGGACTTATAGTTGCGCCGAAACAAAACATGAGTTTTGAAGCATAAAGTTGTGATAAGGTAGCAGCATAAGGGTTTGAAGATATTGCAAAGAGAGTGATTGGTAGGAAACTAGAAAACACAGAATATGGTCACCATGGAAATTAGGATAGATAGATAGAGAAACCGGCTCATTGAATGATTTGCAATTGTGATCTACCATTCCATAAAACCTACCCTTACAACTTACCTTCATTGCAACGCACAAAAGAGCAAAAATCAAAGGCAAAATAAAAAGAAACGTTGATCAAAGCTGACCATCGAAACTGCAACCCAGCTGACTATCCGGAACTGTAACCCATCTGAGCATCAAAGCTAAAACCTTGGACACGGGTGAACGTTGCAGCAACTCATGAACCCAGCCACTTCCACAACCGAACCAGACTATGAAACGGTACCTTCCAACAAACTCGGCCCTGGACAAGCAGCTCAGCAAGGGAAACCTAGAGGCACAACCGGTCACTTCAGGGAGGACTGCTACATCAAGCAGAATAGAAGAGTCTCCAAACCTCCACAACCATGATAAAATCCGTCTAGCTCACGAATGTCTTGTTCTAGAATGCAAAGACTATGCAAAGATACAAAGCTCCTAAGCCTCATGATCCCTAAAAGCCAAAGCAAAGTGAAATCTCGCCATAAAACCATCTGAAACCGAGATAGAAAATTACCCCTGAAACTGACCTATCTGAAACTGCCATGTACTAGGATCTACGGCGCATCAGAAGGGCAAATCAGCCATTTTACTACTGTTGGAAGGGAACACAGTGAAGTTCTAATGAGCATAAATCTGAGCACAACTTCCAGCTATGCCAGCCTCCTCTGTTAATGCTAGAAAACCCATCACTTTGATCACAAGCCAGAATACACAAATATAACAATGGAAAAGCCTACTGCGCAACACTTAAACATAAAAGTTATCTATCTGTAGGCTCTTAGTCAGAAGAAAGAACTAAAAATAAAGGACGAAACAGAAATGGACAAGAAAAGCTCTATGCAAAAATGACAAGAGATGCGAGCAAGACGAAACAGAAATGGACAAGAAAAGCTCTATGCAAAATTGACAAGAGAAGCGAGCAAAGGGCTGCAAGAAAGGACTAAGGAAAGGAGCCTTAACTGCAAGTTTGCCAACTGAACATCAACCTGAATCATCAAGCAGTGATTCACTATGCAGGATAGCACACTGCCGCATCTTACAAATTTGAGAGTCAGGATGACATGCAAAGTTGTGGTACTGGTCAGACGTAAAATGAGGTTTTACAGGAATTAATAGTTCAAGAGCTTCCTGAAAGAAATCTGTTGGAAAAGATTATGCTAGTGAAAAGTAACTGCATAATAAGAAAATGCATAAATTCAAAGCATAGAAATTGAGATTTAAAATTTACCAAAACAAACACAGCCATGGCAAAGCAGATAGAACAAGACAAAGACCAAGCATGCATTGAAACACAGGACTTGAAACAAAACAAGTGCACATAAACTAGGCAACAAAAGCATAACTGAAAATCAGCACAATACAAAGCAGACGTGGCAATATGGTGTGCCACACAACGCGCTGATTACTCAAGAAGGTTTATAAAACAATGCATTTGCATTGGCAGCGTTCGGAAGACGGAGTTGCTGAGGAGCTGGGGAAAGTAAATTCTTGGATGGACAAGAAGCTGCCAAATGATCAGGACTTTGACAAATAAAACAATGAAGCTGCTTCTTGATGCCAAATCCCTTATTAAGTGGAGAGCCCTTCATCTCCAACGCCATCCTTCTAGCTTCTCTAAGCTTCTTATCGCCGTCAGTTGGATTAAGATCACCGAACTCGTAGCATTCAGCAACAGCAGGACCCTCCCTGTCCTTTATCCAAATTAAATTCTTTTGTTCAGAAACAACAGACATACCTTTATCGATCTTTGCCTTGGCCAATGGATCCAGGGTCTTGGACAGACGAAGATGGCTCTCTAAATCAGAAAAGGCATCTTCAATGCTGTTGAAACTGTCCCAAAGCTTGATATTGCTTGGATACTTGAGCATCGGGGTCCTAGATTTCTTACTTTTACGCTCTAACTCCTCTTGTAATCACAACAGGAGAAAGGCCATTTAGCGACGTCTATAGCGACGTCTATCACGACGTCGATGGCGTCGCCGATGTCGCCGGCAACACGTCGCATCGCGACGTGGCGTCGCGATCGCGACGTCGGCGGCAGACGCCTCCCGGGACGTCAGCGTAGGCGTGACGCAGACGTGACACGAGGCGTGATTTCGGGCGTCGCATCGCGGCGTGCGTCGCGCTTAACGTGGTGTACGAAAAAAAATAAAAAAATTAAAAAAAAAAAAAAAAATGGAAAGAATTTTAATAGTTAATTACAATATCATATACAAGAGGCAAGAGGCGAGTAGTGGCTATCTTTACGTTCCCCGTTAGGGGAAAACCCGTGATAGCCAATTCTATAACAATACGACCAATATTAGACAATGACATTGAAAGTTAACGTGAACTAAGAGTTTATAGCACTTACGAATCTATGTAAAAAGCCTTTTCGGCCGCCCGGAACCCAAGTGGGGCTAATTCGTTTGTTTGAAGTTGCCTTGGCGTCCCGTGAGGCGATGTTTTTCTTGGAATCCTTGCACGCTCGAAAGTGATCCGATTGCAAGGAATACAACATGACAAGTTAAATGTCTTATTTCGAATTGAACGAATGGCGACAAATAACAAATACCTTGATATCTTCCTTATGGACGATTAAGTGGTTTAGGGACCTTTGACCAATCGCCTCCCAATTTTTTGGCATTCGACTTCAATTTTGCAATCACTCTTTGCCTTTTCTATAAATCGATAGATTAACACAAAACAAAAGAATAAAAATAAGACTATGACTAGGTCATGTACCTTCTTTTTTTCGAAGCAGCTCCCCATCATCGAAATGAGCCCCTTCCAAATGCTGGATTAGTCGAATTAAAAGCTAGAGTTGGCTAACATAGGCTTTAGGATTATAAGCTAGATTTGGCCACCTCTACCTAAGAATTACAAGAAAAGTCGACTTGGACCCGAACACCGGGTCGCCTCTCCACTGTAGTGGAGCCTACCGTGTTCCTTGAACAAGCCACTACAATTTTATTTTAAACCTAAAAAATAACAAGTGGTCATGGACTTGAACCCCGCACGCGGGCCCTCTCCACTCTAGGTGGAGCCTACCGTGTGCCTTGAACAAGCCACTCCTTAACCTAGGAAAAATATATAATCGTAGTGAAGTGGACTTGAACCCGGTACATGGTCCTCCCCACTCTAGGTGGAGCCGACCCGTGCCCTTGAACAAGCCACTCCATCAATTTTTTTAACCTACTTAAAATTATAAAAATAAAATGCAAGTCACGATCAACTTACCAAAAGAAGGACGTGTGTAACAAGATCCCGACGGGTCCAAATCGAAATAGAAAGCAACAAAGAGTTAGAAGAATAAGAACAACTAAAAAAAAAAGATCAAGAAGAAACAAAAAAAAAAAAAAAAGAAGATGAAGAAATAGTAAAACAAGAAAGAAAAAAAAAAAAAATGAATGAATCAAAGAAGAAGAGAAGGGTGGGAGAAAGAAGAGAAGGGGAAAGAGGAGAAAAAAAAAGAAATTAGGGAAAGAAAGAGAAGAATGGAAGAAATAAGAGAATGAAATGGAAGAAGATAGAAGAATGGAAGAATGGAAGAGTGAAATGAGGGAAGAATCAAGAAAGAAATGAGGAAAGAAGGAAAAAGAAGAAGAATGAAGAAACAAGAAGAAGAAAAAAGAAGGAAAGAGATAGAAAAAAAATTTGAAATCTACACTAAATCATTCAATCCAAAAACCATTCAATCCAAAACCATGATCTACTAACCTTAAAAAAGAGTGCTTGCAAGTCGCTCAAGGTCGATAGCCAAGATCGCCCAAAATAGTCGATAGAAGGAAGCCTAGGAATGGTCCCTAAAAAGACGGCCACGGATCAGAAAGACACCGGCTGTCGCATGATGCGATGTCGCGACGTCAAGATGCGACGTAATTTTGAAATCGTATATACGATTTCGAAATCGTATATACGATTTCAAAATCGTATATACGGTTTAACGTCGCATGCGACGTGTCCGCGACGTATTTTGTTATAGCGACGTCTAACACTTTTTAATTTTTTTGGTGCCTTTTTTTCATCTGATGGTCATGAAAGTTTGTCCTTATGCTAATTTGGACATTCCCGAGCCATATATGCAGTCAAAATCACATTCCGGATTTAACCAATCTTCTATTGCTACTACTTACGAATGTAAGCGGGATGTTTGAGCTTGGGGTGGCATGTTTGAGCCTGGGGTGGCGGTTTGATAAGTTCTCCCGGACGGATGTTGGATTTTTTTGGCCCTTATCGAACGAGGGCCCTTGAACGAAGGATTCAACGGTTGGATAGGGGAACCGAGATCCGTGAGTGTGGTCTTTAGCATATGGCCCCCCGGGGGAGCGCTGCCAGGAAAGGCTGCCTCGGGAAACTTTTTGGGGCTCGCCTCCTGGGGTTCGAACTCTCCCCTCTAATGAGGCGGCCATGCAAGGTCCTGGCCTTGTTTGACTTGGGCAAGTGTGAAGTGTAAAAGACCAAAACTCGGCACCCAAAACGCAAACCCTGCTAGAACCTGGCAACTCATAGGGTCTAGGTTTCGGAGGCTCTATCCTTGTCAGATTTGACTAGGACCTTGCGCCATATCTTGACGTAGAGGGGGGGTGTTGACGCCAGAGCATGGACCCTAAAAACCACCCGGAAGCAGCTTGCCCCAAAAGTCCTCTCCCGAAGGCCCTGGCGACAGACGGGCAACTTCCCCTCTCCTAATCATGATTCGCTCGCCAATGGACTCGGAACGTCGACATTACCCTGGAGACCAAGTTTCGTGGCTAGAAGACCACCCCTTCTCGAGGAAGCGTCAAACTATCTCATGTCCAACACACTCGTAGTCAATTGGCCTAGGAGGTGGCTGTCGAATACTGCAACGTAGGGCGTAAGTGTTTCTTTCTTTTGCAAAACTGACCGTGCAACTTGGTCTCTAGGGTAATTTCGGCCTCCCGGACGATGTGGCGAAGTCGAATCGCCATTCCGGAGCCTCCGCAATGTCCGAATGACAAAACACTTTGGTTTCTACACGGTCGACCGCAGAACGCTTCGCGGTTTGATAAGTTCTCCCGGACGGATGTTGGATTTTTTTGGACCTTATCGAGCCAGGGCCCTTGAACGAAGGATTCAACGGTCGGATAGGGGAACCGAGATCCGGGAGTGTGGTCTTTAGCGTACGGCCCCCCGGGGGAGCGCTGCCAGGAAAGGCTACCTCGGGAAATTTTTTGGGGCTCGCCTCTTGGGGTTCGGACTCTCTCCTCTAATGAGACAGCCTTGCAAGGTCCTGGCCTTGTTTGACTTGGGCAAGTGTGCCAGCTCGGCTGCTCAACAACAGGCTGCCCGGACCGTTCTAATGCAAACACTTTGATCTAAACCTTGTCCAGAAATTTTGAAAACTGGCCTGTATGTTGGCGATGACTTAGGAAGCCTGCTGACAAAAAATCAGAATTTAATTCCGTACTATGCATTAATTACAAATTTATGAATGTCTTGCTACTGCAAAAGCTGCCCTTTACTTCTAACTGCCACAACGGGAGGAGTACAGATCCAAACTCCATTCCGTCAGTTCCCCTTGCTTCGCGTTCTCAACTGCATCTTATCGGCCAAGTCCCAAGAGCAAAAGACCAAAACTCGGCACCCAAAACGCAAACCCTGCTAGAACCTGGCAACTCATAGGGTTTACGTTTCAGAGGCTCTATCCTTGTCAGATTCGACTAGGACCTTGGGCCGTGTCTTGACGTAGAGGGGGGGTGTTGACGCCAGAGCACGGACCCTAAAAACCATCCGGAAGCAGCTTGCCCCAAAAGTCCTCTCCCGAAGGCCCTGGCGACGGACGGGCAACTTCCCCTCTCCGGAATCGTGATTCGGCTCTGCCAATGGACTCAGAACGTCGACATTGCCCTGGGGACCAAGTTTCGTGGCCAGAAGACCACCCCTTCTCGAGGAAGCGTCAAACTATCTCATGTCCAACACACTCGTAGTCAATTGGCCTAGGAGGTGGCTGTCGAATACTGCAACGTAGGGCGTAAGTGTTTCTTTCTTTTGCAAAACTGACCGTGCAACTTGGTCTCTAGGGTAATTTCGGCCTCCCGGACGATGTGGCGAAGTCGAATCGCCATTCCGGAGCCTCCGCAATGTCCGAACGACAAAACACTTTGGTTTCTACACCTGGCCGATCGCCGGGGCGCTTCAGCGGTTTGATAAGTTCTCCCGACGGATGTTGGATTTTTTGACCTTATCGAGCCAGGGCCCTTGAACGGCGATTCAACGGTCGGATAGGGGAACCGAGATCCGGAGTGTGGTCTTTAGCGCATTTGGTGGGCGGCCTTGCAAGGTCCCTCGCCTTGTTTGACTTGGGGCAAAGTGTGCCGGCCGGGCTGCCCAACAACAAAGCTGCCCGGACCGTTCTAATGCAAACACTTTGATCTAAACCTTGTCCGGAAATTTTGAAAACGGCCTGTATGTTGGCGATGACTTAGGAAGCCTCAAACAAAAATCAGAATTTAATTCCGTACTATGCATTAATTACAAATTTATGAATGTCTTGCTACTGCAAAAGCTGCCCTTTACTTCTAACTGCCACAACGGGAGGAGTACAGATCCAAACTCCATTCCGTCAGTTCCCCTTGCTTCGCGTTCTCAACTGCATCTTATCGGCCAAGTCCGAAGTGCAAAAGACCAAAACTCGGCACCCAAAACGCAAACCCTGCTAGAACCTGGCAACTCATAGGGTTTACGTTTCGGAGGCTCTATCCTTGTCAGATTCGACTAGGACCTTGCGCCGTATCTTGACGTAGAGGGGGGGTGTTGACGCCAGAGCACGGACCCTAAAAACCATCCGGAAGCAGCTTGCCCCAAAAGTCCTCTCCCGAAGGCCCTGGCGACGGACGGGCAACTTCCCCTCTCCGGAATCATGATTCGGCTCTGCCAATGGACTCGGAACGTCGACATTACCCTGGAGACCAAGTTTCGTGGCCAGAAGACCACCCCTTCTCGAGGAAGCGTCAAACTATCTCATGTCCAACACACTCGTAGTCAATTGGCCTAGGAGGTGGCTGTCGAATACTGCAACGTAGGGCGTAAGTGTTTCTTTCTTTTGCAAAACTGACCGTGCAACTTGGTCTCTAGGGTAATTTCGGCCTCCCGGACGATGTGGCGAAGTTGAATCGCCATTCCGGAGCCTCCACAATGTCCGAATGACAAAACACTTTGGTTTCTACACGATCGACCGCAGAACGCTTCGCGGTTTGATAAGTTCTCCCGGACGGATGTTGGATTTTTTTGGACCTTATCGAGCCAGGGCCCTTGAACGAAGGGATTCAACTGGGTCGTATTGGGGAACCGAGATCCGGAGTGTGGTCTTTAGCGTCACGGCCCCCGGGAGCCGCCAGAAAGGCTACCTCGAAATTTTTGGGGCTCGCCTCTTGGGGTTCGACTCTCTCCTCTAATGAGACAGCCTTGCAAGGTCCCGGCCTTGTTTGACTTGGGCAAGTGTGCCAGCTTCGGCTGCTCAACAACAAAGCCTGCCGGACCGTTCTAATGCAAACACTTTGATCTAAACCTTGTCCAGGAATTTTGAAAACCGGCCTCAGATGTTGGCGATGACTTAGGAAGCCTGGCGACAAAAAAATCAGAATTTAATTCCGTACTATGCATTAATTACAAATTTATGAATGTCTTGCTACTGCAAAAGCCGCCCTTTACTTCTAACCGCCACAACGGAGGAGTAGAGATCCAAACTCCATTCCGTCGGTTCCCTTGCTTCGCTCGAATCGCATCTTATCGGCCAAGTCCCAAGAGCAAAAGACCAAAACTTCGGCACCCAAAACGCAAAACCCCGCTAGAACCTCGCAACTCATAGGGTTTACGTTTGAGAGAGGCTCTATCCTTGTCGATTCGACTAGGACCTTGGGCGTGGTCTTGACGTAGGGGGGTGTTGACGCCGCAGCACGGACCCTAAAACCATCCGGAAGCAGCTTTGCCCCAAAGTCCTCTCCCCGGGCCCCTCGGGCGACTTTTAATTCGGGCAAGTTACCCTCTCTCCTAATCGTGATTCGCTCGCCAATGGACTCAGAACGTCGACATTGCCCTGGGGACCAAGTTTCGTGGCCAGAAGGCCACCCCTTCTCGAGGAAGCGTCAAACTATCTCATGTCCAACACAATCGTAGTCAATTGGCCTAGGAGGTGGCTGTCGAATACTGCAACGTAGGGCGTAAGTGTTTCTTTCTTTTGCAAAACTGACCGTGCAACTTGGTCTCCATGGAATAATTTAAGGGCTAAACTTAGCTATTTGGCGATTTTTTAGCACATTTTCAAAAAAAACTGGCTAAAGTAAATGGTAAAAATTGGAAAAAAAATAATAATTTTAGCTTAACTTTTTTCGGGACTGCACCAATCCTGGAGCTCTTTAGCCAAACGCTAGAAAGTAAGAGAGTGAAATTTTGTACTGTTTAGCCAAACCATAGAAATTTTTAGAATGAATTTTGGGTTAGTTTAGCTAACATCATTCTAGTTTATATGAAATATATGATTAGTAGTTTAGTTTCTAGCATTATGAATTAATTTGAGCCCTAGACTTTGCTAGTTAGTATTATTTTAGAATATTTTCACAAAGAAAATGATTAAAATAAGTGGAAACAATTGAAAAAAAGTATAGTAATTTGGCTTAATATTTTCTGTTGGCCACACCATAGAAATTTTTGGGATGATGATTGGGTTAGTTTAGCTAAACGCTAGAAAGTATAAGAGGGAAAAATGTATAGAGTTTAGCTAAACCACAGAAAGTTTTGGGATTAATATCGAGCAAGTTTAGCTAAAGTCATTTTGGCTAATAAGAAATATGCGATTAGTAATTTATTCCCTGTTGGTCTCTAGGGTAATTTCGGCCTCCCGGACGATGTGGCGAAGTCGAATCGCCATTCCGGAGCCTCCGCAATGTCCGAACGACAAAACACTTTGGTTTCTACACGGTCGACCGCAGGACACTTCGCGGTTTGATAAGTTCTCCGGGACGGATGTTGGATTTTTTTGGACCTTATCGAGCCAGGGCCCTTGAACGAAGGATTCAACGGTCGGATAAAGGAACCGAGATCCGAGATTGTGGTCTTTAGCGTACGGCCCCCCGGGGGAGCGCTGCCAGGAAAGGCTACCTCGGGAAATTTTTTGGGGCTCGCCTCTTGGGGTTCGGACTCTCCCCTCTAATGAGGCGGCCTTGCAAGGTCCTGGCCTTGTTTGACTTGGGCAAGTGTGCCAGCTCGGCTGCCCAACAACAGGCTGCCCGGACCGTTCTAATGCAAACACTTTGATCTAAACCTTGTCTAGAAATTTTGAAAACCGGCCTCAGATGTTGGCGATGACTTAGGAAGCCTCACACACAAAAAATCAGAATTTAATTCCGTACTATGCATTAATTACAAATTTATGAATGTCTTGCTACCGCAAAAGCCGCCTTTTACTTCTAATCCACAACGGGAGGAGTACGATCCAAACTCCATTCCGCCGGGCCTTCCCGTTGCTTCGTGTTCTCAATCGCATCTTATCGCCAAGTCCCAAGTGCAAAAGACCAAAACTTCGGCACCCAAAACGCAAACCCCGCTAGAACCCGGCAACTCATAGGGTTTACGCTTTGCAGGCTCTATCCTTGTCGATTCAACTAGGACCTTGCGCCGCGTGTCTTGACGTAGGGGGGGGTGTTGAGCCGCAGCACGCACCCTAATAACCATCCGGAAGCGCTTTGCCCCAAAAGTCCTCTCCCGTCCCCCGGGCGGCGGACGGGCAACTTCCCCTCTCCTAATCGCGGATTCGCTCGCCAATGGACTCCTAACGCCGACATTGCCCTCGGGGACCAAGTTTTGTGGCCGAAGACCACCCCTTCTCGAGGAAGCGTCAAACTATCTCATGTCCAACACACTCGTAGTCAATTGGCCTAGGAGGTGGTCATGCCGAATCTTGCTATGCATTAATTAATTCCTTACTATGCATTAATTCCGAATTTATGAATGACTTGCTACGCCCAACAACAAGTCGCCTAGACTGCTCCAATGCTACCTATTTGATCGAACTTTATCCGGAAATTCTAAAAATTTGCCTCGTATGATGGGGATGACCTAGGAAGCCACCGACAAAAATCAGAATTTAATTCCATACCATGCATTAATTACGAATTTATGAAGCGTAATGCAAAAGAACGATAACTAAAAAATTCTCGCATCGAAAAAAGGTGGAATTTTGACAAAGCGGTTAGCAACGTACGGGCAGCGACATGAGAAAAACATTTCACTAGGATATGCAAAGTTGTTGGTGCACGATGAAATAGCTCCGAAGTCTTCCGTGAGCTCACATGCCGCCACAAAAGTTCTCTTTACGGGCCCCGGGCGATGGACGAGCAATTTCCCTCTCCAAAACCATGATTTGGCTCTTCCAATGGACTCGTAATATCGACATTACCCCGGGGACCAACTTTCGTGGGCCGAAGACCACCCTTGTTCTCCAAAAGAACAAAGTACACTAGACGCCCAAATAGATGTCACGCCGACGTCGACGTCTCGCCTCACGCCGACGCCACGCCGCGACGCTGCGGACACCCGCCGCCCACCGGGCGCAAGCGCCCACCGGCGTGATCCGCCCGCCACGCCATGCTGTCGACGTCGACGACGCGTCGCCGTGACGCGACGATGTCTGCGACGCGACGCCGCATTGACGCCGCATGGTCACGCAATTGCGACGCCACGCGACTCAGACGTCGCAAGCCCACGTCGCTAAATGTCCATTCTCTTGTTGTGAATGCTGCAATCTTGACTCCGTGAACCGCCGCCAGTCCTCCGCCTTGGGTTGAGATCAGAGGCGAGCAACAATCCTTGTCTCTAAAGAATTCAACCGGTCGCCTCGTCCGCGGGCCAACTTCAGAATTTCTTGAGCCCAGGCCGGGGCTTGCAAATCGGTTGGAAGACCTCCAGGAGCACCGTTAACTGCCGCAGAAGGGGAAGCAAACCCATGAGAAGAAGACGCAGGACGCTTGCCTAGCCTTGCCATTTTCAAACGTGAAACAAACTCCAACGATGGGAGCACAACAGATCAGACAAGGTAAGATGAGCAAGAACACAGGAAGCCGATCCCTTAAAAGAGAACGATGGAAGGAAAAATTATAAGGGAGCAAATAAGAGACTAGAGTGGAAACGATGCCAAGGAAAGGAATTCAGAGCAATAGGAACGAAGGAAAATCGTGAGTACTGTGCAAATAGAGAGGCTTAAGGACCAACGATCTGCAAACAAAAAGGCTGAAGGACCAACAAGACGCCGAAGTGCACTCTGGCAAATTCCGGAAATGGAGATGCGAAACAAAGCGCTGATGCAAAGAACCTAAAAGGCACGCTACTAATAGGCAAGGGTCTGGCAGTTGCCAACTGCCCGGGACACTTGTCCCTTAGCTCTAGAAGTCCATTTACCATCTATTCGTTGAAAACGAAGGTAAATGTGACTTCTCTTTATCACGACAACCTTGTAATTGGTGTCCCATAGACCAATTGGTCTCCGAGGATGTTAAAATACAATACAATACAATTCAATTCAATTCAATTCTTTCTTGACTTCTTTGCATGTAGACAGTTTGCATGTAGATAGTTTTTTTTTCCAAACCTAATGAGATTGATTGCAAACTGTAGATGTTATAGAATATGATTGTCTAAGCTTATTCCTTTCATGATTATGTTTTTAACTTAACTATTGCATACATACACAAGATGCATAGAGAGCATCGTTCCATGCAAGTATTGCATTAAAAAAATCCTTTGTTACTCATTCAAAGCCCTGAATATATATAGATCTTATAAGAATGTTGAAATGATTTATTCAATGGAAAGTGAATTAAGGTAACCAATTTCCAGTCATCTTATGCTTAACCTATTTCATGTCTTCTATAGATTCGCCAGAGTGACATCCATCTATGTATGTGTATCTCCAGTTGTACTAACTTGATAAGCATTGAAAAAACTCAGCTCTGGCCTTTTGTCAATGTCTTCTATCTTTGAATTCCACACATATCTTGCATGTGCTACCTAGCCTTAATACTATTTGTAGTACATATTGCGGCTCATAAGAATACGAAAGTAGCACATTCCATGGAAAGTGAGATAAGGTAGTACTCATATCTTCTGTTATGCTTTGCTAGAGTGCAACATAGATATAAATTCAAGAAGAATTCATTCATTTCTATGAAATAGTTTGATGATGATAATATGATAGTGAGGATTGATTGCTCGTTTTACACCCATTGTAATACAAATTGTTCAAACACACATGTTGATTACTATTCTGTATTCAAAAGCAATATAGTCAAAATAAAGATCTAAAAGTTCAAGTAGAATTTCCACATGATTGTATGCCCCCCTCATCTATTTTGGGCTGACTTTATTTATGCCTCCCTCATCTATTTTGTGCTGACTTTAAGAATAAAACTTGGCTTCCATAGTCGCAAAATCATCAATTTGGAAGAACTTTTATTTTGGGGTATTTTTGCATCCATCTCGTGGGAGGAATAAGCAAATGTCCTCTTTTTATAGATAATGATCTCCAAAACCCAAACATTAACTAGCTCATTTGTTTTTTTTTTTTTTTTTTTTTTGAAGAACTGAGACACTTATATTAAAAGAATGACAATGATACAAGACGAGTAGTGAGGAAAAAGAATGCCCCGAAGGGACAAAGACACCTCAGCATTCCATACTAAAAAACTAGAGCGCAAATTTCCAATCACCTCTAGTAATCACTGTACAAATTCCCCATTCGCATTTACAATGTGCAAAATATCTCGCCAGATGCAAAACTTTGTCTCCTCTAGGCCAGTAAACACAAGAAAACTCTGGAATAGCTTATGTCTGAGTCGTGGAACTAGAGAGGCTGCAGGTTGCTGAATCCCTTGAAAAATCCATAAAAGACGCCGTTTCCAAATCAACAAAACCAATCATGCCTTACACAGATGGAAAGCCTGCTTCTTAGGAGAGGACCATGAAGCTGGAAACACATGAAGAAGTATCTTTGGCTACACATCGTGATTTGGAACAATGCTCTGACCCAATCCCATGCAGCTTACAAATGTGGGCACAAAACTAGACAATGTTCAATGGACTCTCGATGAGAGCCACAACAGGGGCAAAGAAAACTTACAGCTGGCTTAAATCTATGCACAAGAAAATTTACCCTAATGCAGAGGTGCACCACTTGCCACCCTAATGTGGGGGAAGAGAGTTCCAAGTCCATGTCCAGACGGAGCGCCAACAGGAACCCTGAAGCTTCAGTGCCCACTTGTCAGAAGGAGGGAAAGTATCATGAATAACCAATGTCTGGTAACAAGAACGAACAAAACATGACTCATCGACCCCTGAATGAACCTTCCAAATCTGAAAGACCACCCCTCCCTGGAGGAGAACAGGAATATGCAGTGGAATACAGGAGGCCACTTGCTGCCAGATAGCTCGATCACTGCTCTTAAGCCGAAAGCGGGCCTGAAAAAACTCCCAAGGAGCCAGTTGGCCATGCCAATACCAATCCTCTAAGGTGGAGACTACAACACGAGTCCAATGGGCCTGCGTCCCAGCGTGCAAGCTGGCAGCCAAAGGCAAGTATGTCGAAGGCAGAGGAACCCACAGAAAAGGAGAAGTGTGATGAAGTACTGATGCATAGTCTACCTGGAAAAGCACTCGCACATGCTCCCAGGCCCGCAGTACACCCTTGAGAAAAGGTGACGCGTGTGGAAAGGGCCTCAGACTGTAAAGCAAGGCCCAAGGCAACTTCACAGGAACAGATGGCTTGTGAAAAGCCACACAATTCTCGAGGGACTGTAAAAGCAATGCTGCACTTGGAGAGAGAACACCTCTTCATGGAGAATGCTCCAAACAAACTTGGAGACTAACACCTTAGAATGCAAAGCCAAATCTAGGATTGCCAAACCCCCATCCTCTCGAGGGCGGAGGCACTTCCACCAGGCTACTTTAACCACTGCTCCTTCTGCAGCCCCTCCCCAAACAAAGTTTTGAACAATTCTATCCAATTCCTGAACCTTGCATTCTGGAGCTAACATAATAGACGTTGTGTATACGTGGGTGCTACAAAGCACTGACTTAGCTACAGTAATCCTGCCTGCCATCGACAACTTACTACCCTTCCACCAATTCAGGTGCTTCTGTAGTCCCTGCAAAATCTCATCCCAGACACCGCCCATAGAGATATCATCCCCAAAAGGAATACCCAGAAGTCTAGTACATGCATTCACTGGGAGTACCTTCCAAGGGAAGAGAAACAAACAAGGTGGAGGTGGCGTCTCCAAAGCCCACAGAGCCGACCCAATTAAGAAGACAACCAGAAGCCAAGGAAAATGTATCCAGCAAACCCTTAACATTACGCAAATTACTTTCTTCTGCTGCCACAAAGAGGAAAGTATCATCTGCAAACTGATTACAAATCTGCTGACTGTCGTTCTACATCCGAAGACCCTCTAGCACTCCCTCATCTACGGCAGTCAAGAGCAATTGTGATAATGCCTCCGCCGCCATGGTAAACAAAAATGGAGCCAGAGGGCAGCCCTGACGAACTCCTCTTCCCATCGAAAAGAACGAGGAGGGCTCCCCCTGGCACACAACTGTAGCTCGTGCTGATGTGTGAAGCTTCATAACTGTTTCTGTAAAATGTGGACCACAACCTAAAGCCGAAAGCACACTAGACAAAAACTCCCAGCGCACAGTGTCATATGCCTTCGCAAAATTGAGCTTAAGATAAGCAACTCCTTGACCTGTTTTCCTAGCCCAATACAAGCCCTCATAAGCTGCAACAACATTAGTTAAGATGTTTCTTCCTGGGATGAACCCGGACTGAACCTTGTTAATAGAGGATGCTAGAACCAGTTTAAGCTTTTCTGCCAAAGCTTTTGCAATAATCTTATACACAGAGGAGAGCAAAGAAATAGGCCTCCAATCATTGATCGTGGATGGCTGTTTTACTTTAGAGATCAGGGAAATGCAGGCAGTGTTAAGAATTTTATCCATTTCATGAGAGCGCAACAAGTCAAGATAGACCTGATACACGGACTCTCCAGCCCATTTCCAATAAGTCTGAAAGAATTCCACAGGCACACCATCCAGCCCAGGACACTTATCCTTAGCCATGCACATACATGCACCCTCTAAATCTTCCTTGGGAGAGTTTCTGTTCTAAACTATCACGCTGATGGTGCAAGATAGATGGCTTAAGAGCAGCCAAAACCAGATCCTGCATTTCTTGCTCGTATGCCAACTGACAAAGTAAGGGATGCCATTGATGCTGCAAACTGACGCTTCCTTGCTGCCCTAAAGAAAACTGAAGAGCTTGTGTCTCCTTGTTTCAGCCAAGTAAGTCCAGACTTCACCCGAGCTTCCTGAACTTTGACCTGCTCTAGAGATATGATCTGTTGCAGTATGGCATTCTCCCAGATGCCATCAGAAGGTTGTGCCCGGATCTGCTCCAACTCTCTATAGAGTAAGTGGAATTCCTGTCGCTCCTGCTGAACTCGCTGCCTACCAAAAGCCTTAGCAAAACGTTTAACCCGAGCCAATGCTGCCACCATGCCTGCCATTCCACTCAGAGAGGAGAAGGTATTGAGCCACAAGTCCCGACAATGAGACGAGAAGACCTCATCTGTCAAGAAGCGAGTGTTCAGACAAAACACTGTTTTGAAGGGTTTGGGGGTAGAAGTATTCTGGCTACACAACAATTGAGGATAATGATCTGAAATGAAGGTGGAAAGAATGTTGCTCCTATGCAGAGAGGGTACTTCATCCAATGTGCGAGGGGAGGCATAACATCTATCATGCCTGGCACAGGCCCGCCCCGCCCCGATCTGCCTATTGCACCATGTGAAAGACAAATCTCCTTCCACCTCTACCATAGCCTAATCCTGCAACAATCTAGACTATTGGTCCCTCTCAAAACCCTACACAATCTGCGCAGCAGGACCAGAGCGATCCGCTGCCTGCTCTACCATATTAAAGTCTCCTAGTAGCAACCAGGCTACTTGCAAACCACCAAGATTCCTTATCTTGTTTCTTATTGTGGCCCATAGAGCACCTCTCTGAGATGGCTGATTTGAGGCATAGACATTCACAATCCCCCATTCCTGTCCTCCCTCAAGCCACTTAATAATTGCCCAACGACCATACTTATCTGCTGCGGAGTACGTAACATTAACATTCAATTTCCAAGCACTAAGAGTACCCCCACTAGACCGCCCCGAGGAAGAGGCAATGGATGCAAAATGTCTTCCAACCATATCCATCAATTGTGTCATATCTCCCCTGTGGCACTTACGCTCCTGAATACAAACAATATCAGGATGAAGCTGACGAAGCGCCAAAGAAACTCTAGCCCTCTTACTGCTGGAGGACCGCACCATCCTCACATTCCAACTGAGAATTGTCCTATTCATCCCACAACAGTCTTGTTCTTCCTCTCGCGAGTGGGCGAAACCTGCGAAACTAGCTCATTTGTTGACTGTGAGAGTATGGGGAAACAATCATAATGTAGGCCTCCATTGTACATCAGGGCTGGTAAGTCAATTTAATACTCATGTTTGAAGGATGCCTTTGTTGAAGTGTTGTGCTAAAGCATGATATCTGCTCATTAAAATAAAAATGATGACAACCTAAACCACCATGCAACTCATTCAGGAGAAACTAACTCTAACATTCTCAATTTCGAGAGTGCATATCAAAATCTGAGCAGATCAAGCAGAAAAAATGCAACACAATGGCCAAATATTCTAAAACAACTAGCTGGTGAAGAAGATAGGATTTGCGCAGTGCATTTAGGTCGAATGCCCAAAGCAAGCATTCCAAACGAAATTAAAAACAAAGCTTGACAATATTTTAGCCAGTGACAGACAATTTTTATAGACGATTCCCATCATGTTAGGTTTTGCCAAAGATACTCTCCCTATTTTCATAATAAATTCCTATGTGCTCAGCTTAGGAGCGTACGTTGGTTCTCTAGAACTTCATAACTGCATTCAGCTTCCTTAAATCATCATCATTCCATCACGACCCCATAAAAGCTATTGTCATGTGTCCGGTGTTAAATACTTCATAAACCCTGTTCACTCTCGCAAAGACAAACATAAACATCATGAATCTGTTGCAAACAAACCTATTTTTTATGGAAAGAAATCCCACTCATTTCGCATGACATTTCTGGATCCCTTCAGCTACCAGACTTTGGCGTTGTCCTGCAACCGATGAAATTGGAAAGTCAAATAAAATTATTTACCTACTCTAAGATTGGGTGGTCCATGGCCATTGTTTCTATGACTTAATCCTGGCTAGCATGTGGGCGAGAGACAATGGAATCTCCTCCCCTTATGAGCTTTATATGTCTTACTTGATGGATTAAAACCTTTCTATTAAGCCTTATTGCACTTTTCAAAGGGAATCCATACCAAGAAATTTCAAGTGGCAATGTAAGACATACATTCGAACACGTACTACATAAATCAGTCATGTATTACATACTACATAATTATGTCATCTTCAAACTAACTAGACTTGAACACGTATGTTTTAATACATAACATAACGTTGGAATGTCCCAATCGATCTTTACACAGTTCTCTAGATCCTAGAGACATGTATTACATAATTCTATCATGGACCATCTAGAGACATGTACTACATAATTCTATCATGGACCACTTCACAGGACACAAGGTCCTGTAGACAGAGTTTCCAACAATAGTGTCATGCATTTCCAAGTCAAACATGTGCAACTGATCGAATTCTGGTTTCCTCACATAAATTTTGCATATGTGAACACTTATATAAACAATGACTGTTTGCCATCCTAGCATCAAGCTTGCATATCGGAACAAAATGCAGAAACAATGTATGTGGGAACAAGATCGAACCAAAAAACCCATATGCGAACAAATGCATAACCAGGGCCTACTCTTTTGTTTGTGTTCCATAGGAAATTACAACAATTTTGTATCCAAGAGCGGCTTCAATGGCCCTTGTCTTGTGTCTCGGAGAAGCCTTAGTCATTATCTTTGTAAATCAAGATGAAATTGCATTTTTGCTCAAGATTACCAATAGCACAAAAAAGAAAATCCTACTATTTTATGTTTGAACCAAAAAAATACACGAGATTTTTGTGGACGACGAATTTTTTAGTGAATGTCATGTTAAAACCACATTGAGAGAAAAAATACACGGAGTTTTTTTTTATTTCATGCTGGTTCAAACATGACGGTGGTTGTTAAATAAGACGCTCGATTGAGATCGATCTTTCCAACTGAGATCCATCCCATATTAAAAAGGACTCGACAAATAAGGAATGCTTTTGCTGTTCTTCCATTACGATTCCATTTTCGCTTTGCTTGTTTTTTGTTCTTCCTTGTTTCTCTCTTTTTTGACCTTTTGGTGGGGAAGCTTCCAGCAACGTCAAGGTGGTGTAAGCTTACCCCACACGTTGGGAATCTGACCACTTCATAAATTGGTCTGTGATTATTAACAAACCATGGAGTCCTCAACTCTTTAGCAAGAAATGGCAGCAGATATTCAAAATTTATGCTCAAGATCAACATGGAGGTGGAACAATCAAGCCATACTATTATCCATCATTATATTGATCCTCATCATCCTATGCTTAAATATTAGCTTTTCTCTCAAAAATGTTTCTCATATGTCTCAGCTTTCGATTACACCCTGTAAGGGAAAATTTGTTTATGCATATGATTTACCACCAGATTTCAACGATTTGCTGCTGGAAAAAATCTGTACAGAGATGAAATGGGTGTGTGAATCATTCAGCAACAAAGGATTTGGACAGAAATTTGATGAATTAGCATATGAGAACCTCGTACCAAAAGGGGCATGGTTTAGAACAGATCAATTTGCTGTAGAAATTATGTTTAGAGAAAGAATGAAGAGGTATGAATGTCTGACAGATAATCCAGAAGCAGCAAATCTGTTTTACATACCATTCTATCCAGGTTTAGATCTGGTGCCAAATTTTTTCAACAATCAGATGCAAGACAGGGATAGGGCAAGCCAGAGATTGATAGGCTGGTTATTAGGCAAGCCCTATTTTAGTAGAAGACAAGGGAGAGATCATCTTTTGGTCGTTGGAAGAATAGCAACGGATTTCTTAAGAGGCGAAGATAGTAATACCTGGGGCACAAGTCTGTTCAATCTAAAAGAACTAGAAAACATAACGAAAGCAGGGATAGAAAGAGCTCCCTGGATAGATTCGCAGGTCGGAATACCATATCCAACAGGGTTTCATCCTTCAACGCCACAAGAAATGAAGCTATGGCAAGAAAAAATAAACGATTATGACAGAAATATTCTGGTTTCATATTCTGGATCTCCTCGCCATAGCCAGGGCGAGGGCGAATGGAGCGTGGCCCGTTTGCGAAAAATACTCATAAATCAGTGCCAGAATTCAAGCCTGTGCGGAAATCTTCGATGCGAACAAGCCTAACCTAGTTACAGATTTATACCTAAATTCGACATTTTGCCTGATGCCGCCAGGAGATAGTCCGACAAGGAAGGCCATATTTGATTCAATGCTTGCAGGCTGCATTCCTGTGTTTTTTACCCCGGATTCGGCATATAATCAGTACCTGTGGCATCTGCCTAAGAATTTTAGGTCATACTCTGTTTTTATACCTCAAGAATGGCTGCTAAATTCTTCTGCTCCTCCGTTCGATGTGGTTCGATTTTTGGATTCAATGCCTGATGATGTAGTAAAAAATTTGAGGCAGAATATTGTGGATATTGTTCCTCGAATTGTCTACTCAAAACCTGAGTACCATAGCTCTGATCCTGGGTTGCAGGATGCGTTTGATATCATTGTGAGTAATGCCATCAGCAGGTAGTTTATATATATTCTTCTATTGGTTTTTTTGTTAGTTATTCTAAGGAGAATCTACCAATACTTTTGGGTTTTGTCTTAAGATTACATAAGATAGAGATGGTGGAGAATATATATGCGACTTTTCTTATTGATTGAATAACACAATACAACTATCATCTATGCATCGGACAGATGCGTCGTTTCCCTAAACAGCTACGACTCATATATTGCTGACTAGGATGACACCTAATCTAGATCCTTGCTGACTCATCATATTCTAACACTCCCACTTCAGCCAGGATCTGTTTGCAGTTTCTTATCACAGAATAATATACTCATCTCATCTCTTATCAGCTGGAATTTATCTCTTGCCAATGGTTTGGTCAAAATATCTGCCATCATCTCGTTTGTTGAACAATGCTGCAGATTAATCACTCCTGCTTGTACCTATTCTCTTATGAAATGAAATGATAGTGAGTGTCAATGTGGCGCGTTCTTGCATGAAACTTGGTTGAATCTGCTAGGGCGATGGCACTTCTATTGTCACAGTAAAGTAAGGTTGGTTCATGCTGCTGTAACAATATTCCCTGCAGTAATGTGCGCAGCCAAACTGCTTCTTAAGCTGTTGTAGTAGCAGCAATATGCTCTGCTTCTGTTGATGATAAAGCAGTGATAGGTTGGCGCTTACTTTGCCATGAAATAACATTTGTTCCAAGGTGAAAAACATAGGCTGAAGTTGATCGTTTGCTGTCAACATCCCCAGCCCAATCTGCATCCGTGTATCCTACTAACTTGAACAATTCTCTTTCCTGTTGCCTTTGGTACACCAATGCAGAATCCATTGTACCTTTTAGATAGCGCATGATCCTCTTGATGGCAAGCCAATGTTGGCGTCTCGGATTATCCATAAACTGACTTACAACTCCCACTGAAAATGAAATGTCAGGACGGGTACATACTGCAAGATAAGTTAGGCTGCCTACTGCATGCTTAGACGGGACATTCCGCATTTCTTACGCCTCTTCTTCATTTGATGGAGCCATATCTTTAGTAAGCTGCAAGTGAGATTCCATTGAAGTTGCCACGGGATTTGAATCATGCATGCCAAATCTGATTAATACTTATTGAATGTACCGTCTTTGCACCATTTATAACCAGCCTTTAGTTCTGTCTCTAATAATCTGTATGCCCAAGCAGTAATCAATCTCCCCCATGTCAGACATGCGAAAGTCTGCGCTAAGTTGCTCTTTTACTTGTTTCAAGAACTCAACGGAATTAGAGATTAATATGCAGTCATCTACATAGAGTGCCACAATGGTGAAAAAGTTGCCCATTGTCTTGACATAAACATTGCCATCTGCATGTGTACTGCCAAACCCCAATCGAAGCAAATATCCATTTATGCGTTTGAACCATGCCCTGGGAGAATGGCACAGCCCATATAAGGCCTTGTGTAACCTGCATACAAGCTGCTCATTTCCTGTTTTGATATATCCTTCTGGCTGTGATACATAAACTTCTTCTTGAAGTTCTCCATGAAGAAATGTCGTTTCCACGTCCATCTGATGGACCTCTAAATTAAGTTGAACTGCCAGGGCCAGCAGAGTGCATATGGACGACATTCTTACTACAGGAGAAAAAATATCCATGAAATCCACTCCTGCAATTTGGGAGAACCCTCGGGCCACAAATCGTGCTTTGAACCATTCAATGTGACCAGCTACATTTCGTTTAAGCTTGAACAACCATTTGGTACTAACCACTTGATGGCCAGGTGGAAGGTTCGTTAGTTCCCAAGTCTGATTCTGCAACAATGAGTTGTATTCCGCATCCATGGCCTGTTGCCATTCCATTGCATGTGTGTTGTTTAGCTCTTCGTCCACAGTTGAAGGCTCATGTATATCTTCATCATGCATAACCAAGTTGAGATGAGTGCACTTTCTACTATTGAAGCTGGCTGATTCTAGCGCTTCCTTAGCTTTCACCCTTAACTTAGGAACCCGTCCAGATCTGGTTGTGCCCCTGTTTCCTCTGATAAACTGTTCATGTGCGTGCCTTGCCATGTTGACACTGTCATATACCAAAGGAACTTGCTGCTGTCCTCTAAGTGCATCTGCCACATTAGGTCCTATTGCACCCACTTGGGACTCATCTGATTTTTTTGCAGTATCATCTGGAATATAGTTTGGAAGAGGATCTTCATCTTCCTCCATCGTGGAGCTAATTGAACTAGAGCACTCTGCCATGCACCACTCATCGATGTCTCCAAAATTTACACTCAAAATATCCAATGATGATCCCCTCAGGTAGACAGCTCCCCAATAATACATATCTTCATTAAAATTAACATCTCCAATGCGGCATATTATCAGGCGATTGGTTTCTAAATGATACAACCTATAGGCCTTCGATTCTAGGGAATATCCAAGTGGATGCAACGCACACTCTTCTCCCTCAGCAGGGATAAGAGGGTATGCTATACATCCAAAATTTCTCAAATGACCAAGAGAAGGAACCTGACCTGACCACAAGAAATGAGGTGTGCGTCCTTGCAAAGAGGATGTTGGTAATCGGTTGCGAAGATATGCTGCTGTCATGATTGCCTCACCCCAGAACTTGTCCGGCATCCGAGCAAAATGTAACATGGATCGGGCGCTTTCAATCAATGTGCGATTCATACGCTCTGCCACTCCATTCTGCTGAGGTGTGTATGGAGTGATTCTTTGATGGATAATTCCCTGTTCTTGCAAATATGCCTCAAAATATTTTGAACAGTATTCTCCCCCATTTTCACTTCGTAACAACTTAATCTTTTTCCCATTTTGAGTTTCCATTTGTCCTTGAACATATCCAAAACTTCTGATTTTCTTGCCAACAATCTAACGGTCACAAATCTGGAAAAATCATCTATAAATGTGATCACATATCGCTTATTCCCAATAGCATGGTGCGCATAGGGCCATAAATATCAGAGTGTATGAGCTCTAATACATCTTTTGCTCGCTCACTTTCACCTACTGGAAATGTGCCTCTCTTATGTTTTCCCCATCACATATGCCTCACAGTGCTCCATCTCTTCATCATCATCAATGTTGAAGTCTATTGCCAGCCTCTCCTTATATAGCTTCTTTATTGACTGTACATTCACATGACCCAAACGACTGTGCCAAAGCTGTAATTCATTCATACTCCTTCCTACATTCAATGCCTGATGTGGAATCATGATTGTTGTGACGTTCCAGTACGATATACGGTCTCAAGACGTATACCGTACTGCACCGTCACGCGTACACGCCATTACAATCGACGTGTACGCCGACGTGTACCCAAACAAGGGCGCCCTAGGGGGCAACTTGCAAAGGTGCGCACACTTAGCAATGTGCGCACTTTAAACCTTTAACCCATTAAAGGCAGACCAAGGGTCATGGAAACCCTAAACCTAACTGAGAGCCTATGTAAGGTAACCAAACCCTAACTTTCCCTTTTTCGCCCACATACCTTCAGAGCTCCGATTCGCGCGCCTCAAGAGTCAAATCTGACTCCCAAGATCTGCCCGTGCGCTCTAGCTCGTCAGATTTCCTTTCCCACTGCATCCCCAAGCGAATCATGACATGGATAGGATCAAGAGGAGTGAACCAGGGATCAGGTATTTAGTCGATTTAATAGCCTAAACCGTATTCTAGCCATCGAACCAATAGGTTTAGCCTATTAAATTACTCTTAGCAGCCAAGCAAAACCCCAGATTGACCCTAACTAAAGAACCTAACTCTATGATATAGATTAGATCTTATTCTTTAGTTCTATGATGATGTGATGAACGGATGCATTCTGTGAACTCTTTGTATTGGGAAGGGGGGTAGAGACTTAAAGCTTAGTAGTGATGCTCCTAGCTAGTCCCTCTTAGTGCATTACTAGATTTCGGCCTGTGTACAAGAACCACACCTGGTTGTGGGTGAAGGGGCCAGACTTGCTAAGAAGGAGGTTCGTGTTCTGACTCTTGAACGATCCCTCTGGTGTGTAAGGCCTACCGGGGATCATTGTGACTAGGTCTAATGGCTTGCCACTGAGTGCGGGCAAGGCATGGGCTCGACACCCGTGGAGTGGTGTTCACTTTCCAGTGGATTAAGTCGAATAAGGGCAGTGGCCCTCTAGTCACCTTGAGTCAGCATGGAGACCTCTGGTGGGAGTGATCCCTACCTGCCCCATTGGAACTGGGGAGATGCAACCCAGGAGTAGCCCCTTTGGCTATGCCTCCGGCGGGCTACAGTCAGGTCCCAACACTCTTCAACCTACTCTGCAAAGTGTGCACAGGAGGGGCGGATGGATTGGACAACCCTATGCCATGTTCTCATGCCAGCCAAATCCATTGTCATGATTCTGTCTGCAATGAACTCTGGAGACCCAAGCTTGTCAGTCATTCCCTGGAGTCTGAGCATTGGGTAGGAACCCTCTTGTATTATACTGATCTTTGTCTATGCAGATGTTGATGTGCCACCCTTCGAGGTGGGTATATGATGATTATGTTACTGACATGTATGTTTACGCTTCCGCAGCTAGGTAGGCCCTGAGGGAGACGGGGTAAAATGACCCCTTCATTCTTCCCACTGGGGACCCAGTACGGTCACAGTGATATGTGGAGGGCCCTGGATGTATCAGTATGGAGCTGGTATGGGGGATGAACTCCTGTTTGTATACGGTGCGGGCATCGTATATGAGTAGGGGACGTCACAGTAGTATCAGAGCAATGTTCTTGGAGACCAAGAACAAAGCACTGACCATACTCCCAGTAGTACTAACTTGATAGGATCTTCAAACCGCGAAAAAAAAATGGGAAATTTTTTTTTCTCATTTTTGGTAGTATATGCTAAGCTAAGTAACAGTTAAGTTAATTAGAACATAAAAAGACTAAAATTAGTGAGCCAAAACCTTCAAAAGAAGGATGGTCTCACACGTCGCGCCAGGACCAATAATGAAAAGTTCATTTTCGGGCTGGGCGCAATGTGTGAGACATTGAGACCAAAACACCTTGAAAAGTGATGAATTTTAGCAAAGTAACATGGTAATTCGAATTTTAAGCTAAAAGCTAGCTAGATTAGTATGTTACATTAATAAAAACATGCTTAGAAAGTATAAAATTTAGCATCAAAATCCACGTCTCACACGTCGCGCCAGGAGCAAAAATGAAACTTTCATTATTGGTCTGGGTGCAACGTATGAGACCATGAGGTTAGAAATGCCTAAATTTAGCCATGTAGTAAGATAATAAGTGTTTTAGGTGACCCAAAAAGGGAGTTTGAAATTTGATTTAAAAATCGCCCGTCTATAAATAGACCTAGGACCTCCCCCCCCATTTCCACGTTCCTCCTTAGAAAATCGCTCCCCCTTGCTAAGGCGATCTTCAGGCGCTGACATCGGATTGACGAGCCGTCAAACATGGCCCGGACGAAACAGACTGCCAGAGTTCCTCTTGGAGATACAACCCCCCGCGCCCTAATCCAAGAGATGCTTCAAGAGTGCCTCTTTCAAGAAGGAGGTCAATCTTCAGCCAGCGAGGCAACAGAGTCCGAGGAGCACCCCAGCAACAACATCGACCAAGAAGGGGATGAGACAGAGGTCGAGGAGGATGCACACTCCGATGCGGGAACGGAGGTCCTCGACAATGAGGAACCAGACGTCATGCAGAAAATTCTTGACGAAGTGGAGGAGGAGGAAAGGAAGAAGAAAGAAGAACAGGATCGGGCGGCCGAGGAGCACGAAGAACAGAGACAACCGACCCCTGAACTGACCATGGAGGAAGAACTCGAAGCTTGGATTCGAGAGAAAGAGGCAGAGGAGCAAGAAGAACTGAGAGAGTCGACGCTCCTGCGAGCTGAAGAAGAAGAATTAGCGGCGTGGATCAAAAAGCATGAAGCACTACTAGAGGATGGGTTGTTTGCGACGTCAGTTTGCGACGTATATGAAACGTCCACGTCGCAAAAATCGCGTACGTTCCCATGACGTCGCACAAAGTTTAAACGACGTCGCAGATAGAACGTCCCACGACCAAAACGTCTGGTCAGACGTCGCAATGGCAAAAATCGAGTACGTTCATACGACGTTGCACAAAATTCAAACGATGTCGCAGATAGAACGTCAGACGTCACAGTTAGAACATCTGACCAGACGTCGCAATAGCCTACTACGTGTCACGTCGCACTAGCGACCATCACGTCGCAAGTGCAACGTCATTAAAACGTGAAACATCACAACTGCAACGTTTCATTGCGACTTAAAGAATAAACACAGAATAAATACAAATACGAGTTATTGAGGTGTTGGTAAGGCCTCAGGTTTGTTGGCCAAAGGTTAGGGGTTCAAGTCCACGAAAGAACATTTTAGGCACACGTATATGTACGTCTTAGCAACATTTGAGCGACGTCTGTAAAACGTCATAAAGACATATTTTGTACATATTTGGGACGTCCACGACGCGACGTGACGTCGCACGTCGCGCTGCGACGAATCCACGGCGACGTCATTTGCGACGAGCGGGAAACGTTATTATAACGTGTGCATGCGACATTTGATGTCCTCGTTACGTCGCTAAGACATCGCAAACGACGTCGCAAACTGCCTATTCTGTAGTAGTGAAGCGAAGGAACGCCGCCGGGAGAAGAAGGCAGAAAAGAAAAGAAAGAGGGACGAAGAGGAGGAGGCCAAAGCAGCCGAGGAGCGGAAGAAGAAGAAGGGGAAGTTCGTGATGGTGGGCAAAAGAAAACTCGTGAAAGTTAAACGAATAAAAACCCCCAACTCCAAGGTCGTCATCACTGAACGATCAGCTGACCAGCCCCCGCCCTCCTCCGACGACTCTGAGGATGAAGACTTCATCCCCAACACCGAAGGTGGAAGCTCTTCTAAACCCCCACCGACGAGCAGGCAGCACAGGACCCAGGGCAGCCGGATCAAGTACAGAAGCCCCCACCATACCCGACGTGGGACAGAAACAAAGCGCCGCGGCCAGCCAGTGAGGCGTATGTGATAGACCCCGCCAAAGTCTATCAGAAGAAACTAAGGGAGCACAACGCTTTCATGGCAAAGTGGGAGGCGTACAACACCTACTACCAGCAGAACAGGGTTAGGACTATAGAAGGTGGACATCCGACGAAGAGCCAGACACTGAAGCCACCACCACAGAAGCCCAAGCCTCCTAGACCACTAGGCAAGAAGAGAACCGGCAGAAAGGAGAGCGAGAGGAAAGCCCTGAGAGAGATCAGGCATTTTCAGAGAAGCTTCGGCTTTCTGATCCCCCGTGCACCGTTCGCCCGCCTAGTTCGAGAGGTGATCCAAGAGTACAACACGGATATGAGGGTGACAGACGAGATGTTGCTGGCCCTGCAGGAGGCAACAGAGCAAAAACTGGTGCAGCATTTTGAAGACTCGACAGCCTGCACAGTTCATGCGAAGAGGGTGACACTCATGAGGCAAGACATGCATCTTGCTAGCCACATCAAGGGAGAGCGCCCGTAAACTTTTGTAAATAATGAAAATTTTTGTTAATATAAAGAGTTTTGGAGGAAGTAATATGTATAATCTTGCTTAATTAAGTTAAATTATTGAATTCTGGCTTTTGTTTTAGTTAAAATAGCCACTTTAAGAAAAATTGAGAGGATGTCTCACACGTCGCGCCAGGACAAAAAATGAAAAGTTCATTATCGGTCTGGGCGCAACGTGTGAGACCATGCCCCAAAAGTGCCCAAAACTGCTCCAAATCGACCAAATAAGGAGTTAATTCTGCCTAACTCGATGAGTCCAGCCGAATTAGACCCTTATATCACCCAAATTGGACAAGTTTAACCCATTTAGAACCAATGTCTCGCACGTCGCGCCAGGACCGAAAATGAAAAGTTTATTATTGGTCTGGGCGCAACGTGTGAGACCTCTCAGCAAATTCTCCACCATGCCATATCCAAATGACCCCCAGTTTGTTGCAATAGGTTCATTAGCTAATCTTAGTATGCTCAAACCCCAAAAATTGCCCAACCCCAATAAATTTCTAGGTCATCCAAAAATTAGGGTTTTTCCCTTCTCTATAAATAGGTCTCCATTTCTCACTTAGCACCCTACAAGTTTGCTCTTGACCTTTTAGGCGATTTCCCAGCTCCCTGAGGCACTTTTGCATCCGTTTGATAGTCTCATCTTCCCTAGATCCATGGCAACTGCTGACTTCAGGCGATGGTACAGCGCCAACGCTCATGCTGCCGAAGCCGATGTCAATGACATTTTCCGAGTCTTCCGGAGAGAGATTGATGTCCAGGCAACCTTGCACGCAACGCCGGCATATAGGCGAGTTTTGGCTGAGTTCCAAGCTAGGGTAGGTCAGTCCCTAGTGCAGCTTTTCCCTTGCACGGGCTATTTTGTTCCCCGCCCATCCCTTCAAGCAGCCTTGGGGGATGTTCCAAACATTGCCAAGTACTTGACCAACAAGGCACAGAGGTTGGATTACATGGTCTTGACAGTTGACAGGACCAAGTATTTTTCCTACACCGCCGCTTTGGCCATATCCCTTCCCCACCGTGCTAAAAACCCAATGGGGGAACCCTCTATTCCTCCCATGGAGGTGGACCCCATAGCATCCTCAGCAGCAGAACAGATGCTTTTGCAGTACCAGCAAGAGCAGGAAGGAAGAACAGAAGAAGAGGAATCGAGCGAGGAAGAGTACACGGAGTCGCTCCCCCACTTGGGCTAGGCATCACAAGCCTAGCCCCCATCATCATTGACGGAGAGGAGTATCTGCTCCTCAGCGATATCCAGAACCTCCCCGAATGCAGGGAGAGGGAGTTCCGGCTTGACGAGTTGCTGCACCAACTACGGCAGCAACCAGACTTAGACGACTTCATCGTCCGGGAAGTCTCAGACTTCCCGCTTCAAGTGAGGGAAGCCGACACCTATACAGGCGAGTCGACTTCGGACATTCAAGCCTACACCAACATAAGGCAAGTAATGGAAGCCTGAGAACTTCCATCTAAGGAGGAGTTCTATGCCATCCAGGAACAGATGGGGATCCGTGGCAAGACCACGAGCATCTTGATGCCGAGCTCCTCGACACCACCAATACGCCAGAAGGCATAGAGCGGAAGGACGAGCAGGTGGAGAATCATCAGCAACCACAATGACAGGTCCTTGAGGTACTACCTTCCCCTGCTGCTGGATGGGAGAATAGCGGTAATACACCGCAAATTCAGTCCCCGGGGCGAAGAAGGAGTGTTCATGCTCATTGCACTCTCTGGCTTTAGCAAGCATGCTCGAATAGCTGCAAATGGGTGTTTTTTTGCTAGTGGTGTACAAAAAAAACGAAATTCAAGCACTAAATCAGCACCTTCATAGGTAGCATGTGTGATCAGGGCTTCACATTACCAATATGCTCATTACGTTATACATAACAAAAGAACATTCCAGTATTTTTTGAAGGGCAATGAAGGGCAAGGGAAGGGCAATGAAGGGTAGCTTGAAGGGCAATCAGCACCCTATGTCCTGGACTGCTTTATTGTACACCACCAATAAAAAAAGACCCAAATGTCGACTATGCTGTCTTAGTTAAGAGAGCGATGGCGCTTGACATCTTCGACTTGGCCGTGCCCTACCGACGGCAGGGAAGATTGGCAGTAACCGCGGCCTACACCTCCGACCCCAGAGTAGAAGAATTGGTGACAGCCTTACAGGGCGGGACGTCAACCAATGTCCTTAGGAACTTGGGACGCTCGGTAGGAATGGCTCAAGTTAAGAATTTTTTAGCGGATAACCCATCCTACCGGCGATTTCAAGAGTAGTTAAAAATCTTGATCCCGGAGGACTTGTATCTAAAAATATTATGTAATAAAAACATTTTGTGCCAATATTTAAATACTTTGTTGAGTGTATTTGATTCCAGAAATTGTATCGGCAAATACATGAGTACAATAAAGTAAATGAATCTAACCGTGAGGCTATGGCCAACTGTGTATGCAGATAGGGAACAAAGAACAGTCGAGCAAAATAGGAGGCCCAACAGAGACGAACAGACCCCTGACAGGCAACCCATTCCAAGGAACCTGTTCGAAGGATATGGTCCCATGACCCCAGAAGAGGAGATGTCATAAATGCGAATGGAACTGGACCAGATAAAGGCCCTACTGGCGGCACAGGCATCATGCGGGCCGCAAACGACACCCCAAAAGTCGGGGAAGGACAAGAAGAGGAGTAAGAGAAGGAGGTCCCCCAGCACAGAAACCTCCGATTCAAGCTCGCTCTCGGACTCTGAGTCTGAGAAAGAGGCTGAGCAAGTGCCGGACCGTAGAGATGGCAGACATGACGCTAAGGACTTAGATTACCAGAAGAAGGTAGACTCTGCATTGGGAAACGTATGGAAGGCCCGGAAACTTGAACAGTTCTCGGGCGAGAACAGATCATGCCTAGAGGCAGAGGCATGGCTCGACGAGATGAGCGAGTACGGCAACGCCTACGGCATGAATGATAAGGACAAAGGCAGGGTGGCAACAGCCAACTTGAAGGGAGCCGCACGCATCTGGTGGAAGGGCTACGCCAAGGCCCATGGCTTGAGCAGAGATGGGTGCAGATTCAGGAAGTTTTCTAAAGCCTTCAAGCACCATTACGTTCCACGGGAACACAAGTCAAACATGATGCAGCAAGGGTACAAGACAGTGGAGAAGTACACTGAAGAGTTCATGAGACTAAGGCTGTATGTGCCGAAGTTGAGTGAAAAGCAGGCAGTGGAGAGCCACATCGAGGGGCTGAACGAGGAGATCCGGAAACTCGTAAGGGCAATAGACCCTAAGACAGTATCCGAAGCAGAATCCAAAGCAATTAGTTTGCAAGGATCGGGGCCTCAGAACAGCGCGCAGAAACAGCCGTACTACCAGGATAGAGGCAAAGCAACAGGGAGTTACAGTCCTAGGGCAGCCAGCCCAAGTCCAGCAAAGTCCCCATACAGTGGAAACCAGGGGAGACAGCAGGAAAGAAAGCAGGTGTCCTTCAAGGACAAGCAGGAAGGATCGAACTACTCGAAAGCAGTGCGGTCCTTCTTACATGCAATGCCCAAAGAAAAGAGGCAGGAATGTATGGAGAAGCAGGTTTGCTTCAGATGCTTCCAGCCAGGCCACAGAAAGGCGAATTGCCCCTTCGTCATGAGCTCAGCGCTAGCGGAGTTGGGTGGATGGGACACTCCGTCTGACGACGGCGGCGAGGCAGCGCGCGACTATATTGAGGGTGAGTGCCACATCTTTGCCGCAATAGATACAGAACAAGCAGAGAATCAGTATAAAGTAATTTCCACAATAGGGAAGGCCAAAACCAAGTCCTTCATAGTCCTAATAGACTCGGGAAGTAGCCACAACTTCGCTTCCCCAAGGATGGTCGACATGTTGAAGTTGAAACCCTTAAGGTCCAAGCCAAGGCCAGTAATCTTGGCAAGCAGAGCAGTAAGACAGACGGCAGGGAAGAGGATCAATTTCGACATTGACTTGCCGGGAATTAATATCCCAATGGGAGCAGAAGTAATGGGCATCGGCAAGTACGACCTGATAATAGGCATGGAGTACCTTGGACTAGCAGGGGCCATCATTGACTGTGGAAAGCGGAAGGTGACCCTCACAACACCCGACGGCAAAGTTATTGAGATCACAGGTAAAGAAGTTGTCCCCATCATGCAGTGTATGTCTGTTAAGAAGCTGCTCAAGTCTATCAAGAGCAAGCAGGTGGCATACATCTTCAAACTTGAGATTGAAGAACCTGAGACGGAGGAAAGCAAGGAAGACAAAGTGCTCAGCAAGTTGCCCAAGCAAATAGCCAACTTGATCACGGAGTTCCACGATCTCTTCCCAGATGAGATCGAGCAGCTTCCTCCTTACAGGGGAGTCGAGTGTGAGATAGCACTCGAACCAGGAACCAAGCCGACGAGCAAGGCTCCGTATAGAATGACGACGCAGGAACTGACGGAGCTAAAGAAGCAGTTGCAAGAATTGCTCGACCTAGGCTTCATCAGACCTAGCGTCTCACCGTTCGGGGCACCCATCCTCTTTGTCAAGAAGAAGGATGGCAGCTTGAGAATGTGCATAGATTACAGACAATTGAACAAGCACACCATCAAGAACAAGTACGCACTCCCCAGATCGGACGACTTGATGGATCAGCTCCAAGGGGCAAAGGTCTTCTCCAAGATCGACCTAAGGTCAGGTTACCACCAAATCAGGATAAAGGAAGAAGACATCCACAAAACGGCTTTCAGGACCAGGTATGGGCATTACGAGTTCACCGTAATGCCATTTGGGCTATCCAATGCCCCAGCTACGTTCATGAGACTCATGAACGACATCTTCAGAGAATTCTTGGACACCTTTGTGATAGTGTTCTTCGACGATATTCTGGTGTATAGCAGATCCATTGAGGAGCATGTACAACACGTAAGAAAGGTGCTCGAGAAGTTGAAGAGGCATCAGTTGTATGCCAAGTTGTCGAAGTGCCACTTCGCAACAGAGAAGGTGGAATACCTCGGTCATGTGATTTCAGCAGAAGGAATCTCAACGGATCCCGCCAAGATTGAAGCAGTAATCCAATGGCCGGCACCAAAGAACGTCCAGGAGGTCAGAAGTTTCCTTGGCCTAGCAGGGTATTACAGGAAGTTCGTGAAGAACTTCGCAAAGATAGCAGCCCCACTAACAGACTTGACGAAGGTGGAGAAAGTGAAAAATTGGGCAGACCATTGGCTCAAGAAAGCCCAAGCGGGATTTGAATTATTGAAGGAAGCTTTGACAACCGCCCCCGTCTTGACCCTGCCAGACCTAGAGAAGGACAAGCTAGTGGCGACAGACGCAAGTAAGATAGCCACGGGTGCAGTGCTCATGCAAGAAGAGCGGGTAATAGCGTATGATTCCAGAAAGATGAACGATGCCGAAACGCGTTACCCGACGCACGATCAGGAATTGCTCGCCGTTGTCAGGGCGTTGAGAATTTGGAGACATTACCTCTTGGGAGGAAGTTCCAGTTGGACACGGACCATCAGAGCCTCCAATATGTATTCACGCAACCACATCTCAATCTGAGGCAGCGAAGATGGATGGAGTTTCTCGAAGAGTATGATTTCGACATAGTCTACAAGCCCGGAAAGCTTAATGTGGTAGCAGATGCACTTTCAAGGCATCCGCTGACAACTAGAGTGCATTGCAATGCAATCTCGACACCTTGCCAATGGATGTGGACTTCAAAGAAGTATGGGCAAGCTTGTGCAAGGAAGCGAGAACAGATAAGGAGAGGGAAACCTTCAAAAATTTTAAGAAGGAAGGCAACCTTCTGTACTATAAGAACAAGTTGTGCGTGCCAGAATCATCTGGAGTAAGAAAGTTGATCCTCTACGACACTCACAACAGCCCAATAGTTGGCCACGCGGGATTCATGAAGATATACTTCAAAGTGCGTAGCAGCTATTATTGGCCAGGAATGAAGAAGCAGGTAGCTCGTCACATCAAGGAATGTCAGCTATGTCAGCAAACGAAGGCAGAACAGCTTCGAATTCCAGGTGCATTGGAACCATTAGCGGTGCCAAACGCTAAGTGGGAGGTCGTCAGCATGGACTTCATAACAGGGCTCCCAAGAACAGTAAGAGGTAAGGATGCCTTGATGGTCGTGGTCGACAAGTTGTCGAAGATGGCCCATTTTGTGCCTTGCAGGACCACGGATACAGCTATGGATACGACAAAGCTCTTCACCAAAGAAATCTTCAGGCTCCATGGCATGCCAAGGGAAATTATCTCCGATCGAGATCCGAAGTTCATCAGTGCCTTCTGGCAGGACCTCTTTGCAACGATTCAGACGAAGCTATCCCTGAGCACGGCCTATCATCCCCAGACGGATGGGCAAACAGAGCGTACCAACAGAATATTGGAGGATATGCTACGAAACTATGTTTGGAACAAGCAAGGTATGTGGGAGGAATTTATTCACTTGGTGGAGTTTGCATACAATAGCACCAAGCAGGAATCATCCCAAATGTCGCCGTTTATGATCAATTATGGCTACCAATGCCTAACTCTAGACACTTGGCACAATCCCGTGTCAAAAGTAGAAGTTTCGCAGCAAATGTTGAGCGACATGCAGCAGCTGGTGGAATTCGAGGATATCTTCTCGCAGCAAGGAGTCGTCAAAAGAGCATCGCCGACAAGCATCGGATGGTCCGAGAGTTTCAAGTTGACGACCACGTGTGGCTCAAAATCAAAGTGAAGCAGGCGAAGCTGTCGGAAATTGCAAGAAGCTTGCTCCAAGGTGGGCTGGACCCTTCAGAATAGTCAAGAGAGTGGGTAACCAATCCTACAAGTTAGACTTGCCAGCACACCTAAAGATCCACAAAGTCTTCCACGTGAATTTGCTGAAGAAGCACACTCCCAATCCAGATGAAGTCCTAGACACTCCAACGATGTTGGAAATGACAGAAGAACAGATAGAAATAGTTCCAGAACTAATTCTTGATAAAGCGTTCAAGAAAACACGAAGATTGGAGTTTCTCCAATACTTGGTCAAGTGAAAACACTTGCCGGTGGAAGACGCGACATGGGTACCTAAAAGAGATCTGATAAAGCAGTACCCACAGTTTATGGAGCAATGGGACGGCAAGGTCATCTCCGAAGAAATCGGTTCAGGCATGTCGAATTGTGTAGATTTATAGCTTGTATAGTTATGTATAATCTACGCATGCAACCTATGAGGTATGGGTTGCATGCGTTGTTACCGATGATGAGATCACTATGGTGATCTCTAGGACGTGGTATAATGTCAATGTAGGCAAGACCGCGCGGTTCCGCTTGAAAAGTCTACTTCTGTCCCACGGGAGTAGACGACCTCGAGAGATAAGAGGTCATTCAGGAATACATTGATAGGAAAAGCACCTCTAGTCAATGCCTACGTGGAGGACCCTATCCTTCACGCCCCATATACGGGAAGGACCCTATCCTCCACGCTGGGCAACTAAAGGTGTCCATATAGGCATTATAGGGCACTGTCTTCACGGCCACGATGGAAGAAGCATCCTCTTCCTACGCCGGGAGATTAGCCATGCATTCATGTAGATAGATGGGGTGGTTCCCTTATAACCAAATTTATAAATAATCAAAAAATGGTACTAACGTAGAGTTGACCTGCAGGCCAATAGAGCGCTCCGGAGGGCTAGGAGGTCGAGCTACGAAGACTTGCAACACAAATTTTGTTGTAATGTGTTGCAAGGAATGAAGAGTACCTCAGAGAATAATTGTATATATGTTGATAAACTAAGACATTATGATAAGTAAAACTAATGGGTAATTGTTGGAATGACATACGGATTGATAAGTATTTGATTGAATAATAGTATAATAATGTTCTAAAAATATTACCTTGAGGTAATCATAATAAATGTCTAACTATGATAATAGTATATCGTATGCATCAAGTTGATTGCAGGTTAAGAAGACCCCAAGGTGGGGAGACCCACGATGCTGCGGACAGCATCAATTTAAGGTGGGGAGAATGTGACGTTCCAGTACGATATACGGTCTCAAGACGTATACCGTACTGCACCGTCACACGTACACGCCATTACAATCGACGTGTACCCAAGCAAGGGCGCCCTAGGGGGGCAACTTGCAAGGGTGCGCAAGCAATGTGCGCACTTTAAACCTTTAACCCATTAAAGGCAGACCAAGGGTCATGGAAACCCTAAACCTAACTGAGAGCCTATGTAAGGTAACCAAACCCTAACTTTCCCTTTTTCGCCCACAGACCTTCAGAGCTCCGATTCGCGCACCTCAAGAGTCAAATCTAACTCCCAAGATCTGCCCGTGCGCTCTAGCTCGTCAGATTTCCTTTCCCACTGTATCCCCAAGCAGAACTGCGACATGGACGCCTTCGGATCAAGAGGAGTGAACCAGGGATCAAGTATTTAGTCGATTTAATAGCCTAAACCGTATTCTAGCCATCGAACCAATAGGTTTAGCCTGATCTGATCCATCATTGCTAATCCAGCCATCTTCATTGTGCGTGATCTGCATATGTGTACAATTTAACTGTCAATTTTGTGTCTGTCCAATCACAATTCACTCGAAAGATAGCAGTAGCTTCTGTATTTTTGTTCCCAATGAATTCCTCTAGCCAAGATTGAATGATTTCAACCTCAAATTCTTCACAGCTCGGTAAAAATGAGTATTCTGGATGGAAATTCTCCTCTGGGAATAAATTCTCTGCAACCAGAGATTGCCAAAGTTGAGCAGCAGATCCTCTTAAGTGGCCACAAATTAATCTGCCTTTGTCTTGAAGAATTACAAAGAATTTTGCATCCATCTGTAGATAATTTGATAGGAATTCATATGGCAACAGGCTCGGATTGCGGCTAGCAGAGATTTGGGTTGAATTGAGTTCTAGAGAAGCAGATTTTTCAAAAAACAGGCAAGAAAGTGGTGCAAACTGAAAAATGCACTAAAAAACAAATTTTCCAAGAAAATTGGCGCTCGTGCATTTTTTTCCAACCATGCTTATTAACTTTAACAATTACAGCAGAATCATGAAAGGAATTCAATTTTGCATGAACCGAGCGGAGATCCAAGGAAATACCATTGAAGACGTCGATCTTTTTGGCACTGAAAGGGGGCTTGAAGGGGCGAATTGTTCCAAGGGCCTTATCAAGAGAATCATCAGAGTGCTTCTGTTGATCCGATCTCCTTTCACCATAAGCAATAGGAATTTGAAGAACAGGGTCCATGCTTGGCAATTGGCCTCTGAAGTCTGGATCTTTAGACAAATTGTCCCAGCAAGGAACTTTGTATGACAGAGGATCCATTGAGGACTGTCCATTGAAAAAGTTAGCAAAGTCACCAAAGAAAATGAAAATTTTTGGGTTTTCTTGGAAAGATCTTAACTGCTTGAGAAGTTCGGGACGATCAGAGGGCACGAAATTAGCAAAGGCGTGAAGAATGGAAAGAAATTTAGGGTAATTTTTGCCTTTAAGTTCCATCCAGAAAGAACTAGGGGAAAACTACAAAAGCAGAATGAAAATGTGCGAAATAGCAGGAGGGGAAATCAAGGGGCAGGAAAAAAAACAGGGGAAGGAGCCAATCTAAAATTAAGAAGACGGATAGCCAAAATCATCACCAAAATGAAAAGAACCAAACGCCAAGGTATGAATCATTGTTCAGAGGACACCTTCACCACAATTTTGGAGTCACTCCAATCGCAATGCACATGAAAAATGCCGGAAGCTGAGGTCTCTTTTCTGCCAATGAACTCTTGGAGCCAAGATTCAACTATTTCGACTTCAAATTCAACCGAGCTTGGCACAAATGAGTATTCCGGGATGAACAATTCTTCAGGGAAATGTTAGAAACAAGAGAATTCCAAAGATTCGAAGGGTCCCTTCAAAAAACCACAGGTCAATCTTAAATTATATTTGATAATTGTGAAGATTTTGATGTCCATCTGTAGCTCGTGGTGAGGGGAATTATGAGAATTGCAAGCCCCTACAAGGCTGGCAGGCTAGATCCTTCAAATTGCCTCAGAATCTTTCATGAATTAGCACAACAGATCAAGAAATTGGTTTGAATCAGAAAGGACAAGGAATTCAAGAAAGAAGGTGCTCATAGCTGACATGTCTAATACCTCAACATAATCAATTAAACAAAGTTACAAGCAACATTACCCCTGCAAGAAGGCCCAGTGCTGGAACTCACAGGTTCGGACGTGGATCAAGGCTTACAACGTCTTGTCAATGGAAAAGCGCCAGACATGGATGGTATGCAGGCAAAATTGCTTAAGTGGGCAGGGCCGTCCAGAGTACCGGTGTCGACCGCCTTGCTCAACAAGGCATTAAAGGAAGGCTTCCCACTGCAGTGGACCAATAGAAGAGTTGCCATCTATAAGGCAGGTGACCCGCACTGCTCAACCAATTACTGAACAATCATGGTTTGTTTGGTGTTTGCAAAACTGCTTGCTGGGATTCTCGAGCAGCAGTTGACGGGTTGGGCAGAGGCAGCAGAGGTGCGGGCCCTCACCCAGGCAGGATTTAGACCTCGGCACTCAACCATTGACCACATCTTCACGTTGCGAACTCTAGTTGAAAACAATAGGAACTACCGTCAGGATCTATATTGTTTCTTCGTGGATTTTGCAAAGGCGTTTGACACTGTGCCTCAGGAAAAACTATGGGCAAGATTGCGACAGCTGGGGGTTTCTGTAGATTTGCAGAATGCAGTCTACAGGCTATATGAAAGATGCTCGGATCGGTTGCAGCTGACAAGCCAACCATTTGACAGTAGTATCGGGGTTCGTCAGCGATGCCCTCTCTCCCAACATTGTTTGGGCTTTATATTGATCAATTGGAGAGCTGGCTTGCTGAAGTTAGAAGGAAGTGCTAAGAATACAACTTTCATGATTAAAGACAAGAAGAGATGGTTTGGTAAGAAACCAATGCAGGCAAGGGATGCTCCATCAAATGGGAATAAAAGCCCAACTCTGTTTGGCAGCTTTAGAGGGGAAGCAAGCACACAGAATAGGATCAAAAAATCCCTTTGCTTTCGATGTGGCAAAGCTGGTCATATGGCAAAGGATTGCAGGACCAGACTGTCGCCATCAGTGGATAGAAACAGATTTCCATCACGAAATTTTAGAAAAGGAGACAATAAAGATGGTGATAAACTGTTCATGGTAAATTCATCACCAAGAATGAATCAAATCAGGGATATATGGTTGGACTCAGGCGCATCAATGCACATGACTCCGGTGAGAGACATATTTGAAACATTTGAGGCATCTAAATTTGAACAACAAGTATATGTTTGAGATAACAGGGCATATAAGGTGTGTGGTCAAGGCAGTATAATGGTGCAGATGGGGACCGATGTCAAGAAGATCCATGATGTGAAATACATACCAGGATTGACTCAAACTCTACTATCAATTGGGAAGATAGCTGATACAGATTGGTGGTGACATTCACAAAGTATACTTGTACTATATAAAATGAACAAGGTATACAGGTCTCCAGTAGGAGTCGCAAGGATGGGCTCTACAAATTAGATGTCACAATTGTGACGTCCCCTACTCATATACGATGGTTCATCCCCCATACCAGCTCCATACTGATACAGGGCCCTCCAGATATCACTGTGACCGTACTGGGTCCCCAGTGGGAAGAATGAAGGGGTCATTTTACCCCGTCTCCCTCAGGGCCTACCTAGCTGCGGAAGCGTAAACATACATGTCAGTAACATAATCATCATATACCCACCTCGAAGGGTGGCACATCAACATCTGCATAGACAAAGATCAGTATAATACAAGAGGGTTCCTACCCAAGGCTCAGACTCCAGGGAATGACTGACAAGCTTGGGTCTCCAGAGTTCATTGCAGACAGAATCATGACAATGGATTTGGCTGGCATGAGAACATGGCATAGGGTTGTCCAATCCATCCGCCCCTCCCCATTGCACACTTTGCGAGTAGGTTGAAGAGTGTTGGGACTGATCAGCCAGCACGGAGAGCATAGCCAAAGGGGCTACTCCTGGGTTGCATCTCCCCAGTTCCAATGGGGCAGGTAGGGATCACTCCCACCAGAGGTCTCCATGCTGACTCAAGGTGACTAGAGGGCCACTGCCCTTATTCGACTTAACCCACTGGAAAGTGAACACCACTCCACGGGTGTCGAGCCCATGCCTTGCCCGCACTCAGTGGCAAGCCATTAGACCTAGTCACAATGATCCCCGGTAGGCCTTACACACCAGAGGGATCGTTCAAGAGTCAGAACACGAACCTCCTTCTTAGCCAGTCTGGCCCCTTCACCCACAACCAGGTGTGGTTCTTGTACACAGGCCGAAATCTAGTAATGCACTAAGAGGGACTAGCTAGGAGCATCACTACTAAGCTTTAAGTCTCTACCCCCCTTCCCAATACAAAGAGTTCACAGAATGCATCCGTTCATCACATCATCATAGAACTAAAGAATAAGATCTAATCTATATCATAGAGTTAGGTTCTTTAGTTAGGGTCAATCTGGGGTTTTGCTTGGCTGCTACGATTAATTTAATAGGCTAAACCTATTGGTTCGATGGCTAGAATACGGTTTAGGCTATTAAATCGACTAAATACCTGATCCCTGGTTCACTCCTCTTGATCCGAAGGCGTCCATGTCGCAGTTCTGCTTGGGGATGCGGTCGGAAAGGAAATCTAACGAGCTAGAGCGCACGGGCAGATCTTGGGAGTCGGATTGGATTTGCATTAAGCACATGGTACTGAGAATACCTGGGGTATGGAAACATGTCGAGCACATAATATTTAGGCTTGGATGTGTCATCCTCATCAGGAGTCCTGAAAATCTGATGTTCCTCCCAGTATTGCTGCAATTTTTTTTCAATTTCAGGAAATGGATACACCATGGGCTTCTAAATACCTTCAACTGTTTCCTTTGTTATTGTTGTTGTTATCTGTGCCCTTGCAACCTGAATTGTTGGGGAAAAAATATGTCCAACAGAGATTCTACTGGTGCAAAAACAACTTGGCGAGCCAAAATTGAGGCAGGAAAAGCTTGTTCTAGCTTCTCCAGGCCTCCTTTGCAGGAAGCTTGGATTGGGTGGTAACAAAAAGCTCCTAGTTTTGCAAACGTAAGAAGTAAATGCCTGGGGTATAATTGTAGAAGATATTATAGACGCCCCTGCCACTGCCGCTGCTGCCGCCCTCGCCCATGAGATGCCACTATGCCACTGTCATCGCCGGAGGGAATTGCATAGTCATAGCTCCACTATCTTCCAAAAGAAACCCAAACCATCTCTACCATCAAAGGCATCCCAAACAATCTGCCGTCTAAGTATCACAAAGTGTCACAAAAACCCTAACTATCCCAGACAATCACAACCACGTATTTAGAATATTTTATGGGATATTATATTCAAATCAAATCAAAGCCCTCTATATGTCACTCCACCCTCCAACAAGAGGGTTGCCCCAAGAAGGTTGCCCCCTACGGGCAACCCAAAAAGTGCTACAATACCCTGGAAAATACCCTTAAAAAATGCCTATAGAATCCCCAGAACAGCTAGGTATAAAATGGATTATGGAAAAGGGCATTTGGCCATAATCCCCCTTTTCCTTATTTGAAGGATAATCGGGCTTCAGGGTGAATCTCCTGATGCCATACATATAAGCTGCTGTTGATGTTATTTTGCGTGGAAGTCTTCTTCTGCCTGCATTTTCTCGACTTCTTCTCTTATTGATTGAAACAAGACAGACGACAGATAACGCTCTCCAAAGCTAGATACAATGACCTGCATGCGAAGTTGAAACCCATCTGTTAACAAGCACACGAGCTTGGCATTCTATGGTTTGGTATGTGACATACGGCAATAAGCTTGTTCTTGTTCTCTGCTCGTTTTGCCACTGTAATGGCAGCGACCACAGCTGCACCGGAAGAAATCCCAACCTGCCAAATCGTTTGATAATTTAAGCAAATCACAATATCATCACATTGAGACCACAAATAAATTCATGACATTTGCAACAAAGTACCAGCAAGCCCTCCTCCAGAGCCATGCGCCTCGCCATTTCTATTGCTTGGTCACTAGAAACCTGTTTCATAGTCAAACCTATAAATGTTATCCTTCTAAAAAGGAGAGCAACAGCACAACAATTGGAAATCTTTCCATTGATTTTGTAAGACCATTAAATCATGAACCAGAACAGATAATTTGATATTGGGATGGTTCCACATTATGAAATATCACAAGATTAACCTGTACTACTTCATCAAGGAGTTCCACGTCTAGAATCTTTGGCACAAACCCTACACCCATTCCTGGAATCTTGTGAATACCTATTTAAAACAAGAAAAAAAGGTCAAATAAAATTGACATCAAGCTGTAATAATTAATTATCAGTTTACCTGGCTTTCCTCCAGAAAGAACATTACTTTCAGCTGGCTCCACACCATATACCTGCATATTGCATAATTAATATACCTTTTAAGTTCACAAATAGTTTGAGTGTTTGATTCAACGTGCCTTGATGTTAGGATTTTTGCTCTTCAGAAACTGGCCACATCCAGTAACAGCACCACCACTTCCTATTCCAGATACCAAAATGTCTACTTTTCCACGAGTATCCTCCCAAATTTCAGGTCCAGTAGTTTCAAAGTGTACCTGTCAAAGTAGAAAATTAGAAAAAACCAGTATAATGGCTGAAAATACATCCAAAGAAAGTACTTTGGGATTTGAGGGATTCTCAAATTGTTGGAGCATATAAGCATTTGGGGTAGTTTCTAGGATTTCTTCTGCCTTCTGAACAGCGCCTTTCATGCCCTTGGCTGGATCAGTGAGAACCAGCTGAGCTCCAAATGCCTTCAACAAAGTGCGACGCTCTAGACTCATCGATGCTGGCATTGCAAGAATAAGTTTGTACCCCTTCGCAGCAGCGACGAATGCAAGTCCAATCCCAGTATTCCCACTAGTTGGCTCTACCAGAATGCTCTGAAAACATAAACCATGGATCTCTGGTATTAATGTAGAACTGTTAGATGTAAGTAACCAAGTTACATTGTAAGCTAAGCATAAATAGGAGCAACATCTTCAACAAGCAATTGAGAATATAACAAAACACATGAGTTATGATCCAAATATTCTGTGTATTCCAGAGGCATTTAAAAATTGAAAATAATGGTAGGGTGCTATTTAATAGGCATAATGCAATTTTCCTGCAATTTCATCTTCTAATCAGATAGTGCAAACCTTTCCAGGGCTAATTGCACCTTTAGCTTCAGCATCAGCGATCATGGCATAACCTATCCTGCTCACCATGTTCAATCAGTTATTTCATCCTCTTATCTTATTCAGAATATAATATTACATGGTTCCCATCAGAACTTGGAATGCTTAGAACAACCAACATGGCAAACAAACAATTTTTTTTCTCTTTTTTGCGACCAACAAACGTTGTCATACCTGTCCTTAATGCTGCCACAAGGCTGCATAAATTCGAGTTTGGCAGCTATGTTTGCAAAACAACCTTCCACGACTTTGTTCAAATAAATCATAGGTGTATGCCCGATCAACTGATAAGTAGCAACTGCTCAATATTAGGAATAACTTATATAAATCAATAAATATGAATAACTTTATAATAAATAAATGTTTTTCAGATTTCGTTTTAGCTGCAACCTACATGGTACAGGCTCACACAATACCAAGGAAATATAGCGATGAGTAGATCTCAAGATTAAAACCCAGATAATGTACTTGCCTGAGTAACATCTTCAGCAATGTTGAGTCCCTCTGTTCTCATAGCAGCTGATCCTCTGAACCTGAAGGTGTGAGTAGCTCCTCCTTCCATTTCGGAAGTTTTGGCGATGCTATGCTTTGGCGACCGTCTAGCTAGTTAATAATGTTACAGCATTCTGGCTTCCATTGTACTATATTAGCACATGTCGAGTTACGTTTTGTCCTGTTACAGCATTCTGGCTGCCATTGTACTATATTAGCACGCGTCGAGAGTGTTAAGCTTCGATCAAAAGTTGGCAAAACATATATTAGGGTGCCGTGAACAATAATTATATTCTAGCTATATGCTTTGCAGTGTTGGGGAAACACACCGGAAAATTTCCTAGTCGGATATCTTATATCTAGAGTCGGAAACTTCTATTGTCTTAATAGAAAATCTTAAGAAAACTTGTCGGAAAAATTCCTACGACACACTAACCGAACCGGAAAATTTACAATTTCAACCGGTTGGTCTATAGTGTTCCCCGGACTTTGCCCAACATTGATGCTTTGGCGACCGTCTAGCTAATTAATAATGTTACAGCATTCTGGCTTCCATTGTACTATATTAGCACATGTCGAGTGTCAGGGTTCAAAAAAAGTGAGGTTAACCTTAAGTTTTGTCCTGTTACAGCATTCTGGCTGCCATTGTAGTATATTAGCACACGTCGAGAGTGTTAAGCTTCGATCAAAAGTTGGCAAAACATATATTAGGGTGCCGTGAACAATAATTATATTCTAGCTATATGCTTTGGCGACCATCTAGCTAGTTAATAATGTTACAGCATTCTGGCTTCCATTGTACTATATTAGCACATGTCGAGTGTCAGGGTTCGAAAAAAGTGAGGTTAACCTTACGTTTTGTCCTGTTACAGCATTTTGGCTGCCATTGTACTATATTAGCACACGTCGAGAGTGTTAAGCTTCGATCAAAAGTTGGCAAAACATATATTAGGGTGCCGTGAACAATAATTATATTCTAGCTATATGCTTTGGGGACCGTCTAGCTAGTTAATAATGTTACACATTTTGGCTTCCATTGTACTATATTAGCACATGTCGAGTGTTAAGCTTCGATCAAAAGTTGGCAAAACATATATTAGGGGGCAAAACATATTATTAGACATGTCGTAGGTCAATTCATTAGAATATCTTGGGCGTACAACAATTATTTCACGTTCATACATGGGCATGTTATAGCCAGCCTTAAATGCAAGAAATCCCCCAAGTCCACAAAAATGCCATGTATTTTTTTTGGGTTGGCCCTAGGTGGGCAAACCCTCGCTTATGTGGGTTTGTGGCATATCTTAGGTATATGTTGGAATATACCTAGGATATGCTGGTGACTACTCCAAACCCATTGTTCCCTGTAAATTGGCGGTCACTTGTATTGTGGGTCGCTCATGTTTGAACCGCCTAATCGGTGACAGACCTCCTCTCGATCCGCCTCAGGATGTAGAAGAAGGTGAGATCCTTTCGTTCGAGGCTCTGCTTCCATCTGCAAAAGATCCGCAAAAAAAGCACCCCCTTGAGCATTCCTGGACATTTTGGTTCAACAGTCCATCCGGAACATCTAAGGTGGTTGAATGGGGCAGCTCCTTGAAACCTGTTTACGCTTTTTCTACCGTGGAAGATTTCTGGTAGTAAGATTTTCCCATACTGGTTATTCTTTTGAACTTGTTTACGCATAGGAAACTAGGTTTTTCTTCTCACGTGCCTCTGTTCAAAACTCCTGAGCTTTTTCTATGGAAAATAAAACCAATTTTAGCCCTAAATTCCTTGCCTTTCTTCACGGTTTTGCTCAACTAAAAGACTCTGAGCGACCGATTTTGCTTCATCAGTTAAGACTTTTTCAAGAAAACCCAAAAAATTGTCTGATTTTTGGAGATTTCTCTAACCTTCTCTCTGATGATCAGATCATGCATCCTAGAACTCACAAGGTTCCAGTCTGGGATAATCTGTCCAAGGATCCTGATCTATATGGTCGACTGCCATTTCTGCATCCTTCTACTCAAATTCCCTTGCCATATGGAGTTCCGAAGCCTGTGAGGGACGTCTTCAGTGACAAAGCCTTGGATGATGCTTTATTGGAGGCCCGAACTGCTGAGGGGAACAAACAAGATCTGTACCATGGTATTTCTTTAAATCTTCCCTCTGTTCATGCTAAAATGTCCACTCTAAAAGACACAGCTGTTCTTGTCAAAGTTAACAAATGTGGAATCAATCTTGGAAAACTATGGACCTTCTGCCAAAACTTACAAAAAGGCATTCTCATCAAAGCCATGTATTGGCTAAATTATCCATTTATTATGATTGAATGTGAAAACTCTAGAACAACAAACTTCTTACTAAACCGTGGACCTCTGGCTTTTGAGAGTTTTCAAATACCCTTTCTCAAATGGCACCCCAAACTAGATACAACCTCTTTTGAGTCTTTGTGCATTGCCTCAACTACTCTACATGGGCTAAATCCAATATATTGGAATGAACACGATCTTATTCAACTCCATTGGCACTTACATTTCTACAGAATATTCCCCTGAGAGACCTCCTCGAGCCTTCATTCAAATTGATTTATGCAAACCTGTTCCTATTACTATTCCTTTTTCTGATGCTTTTGGACAAAAATCAGTCCTATCACTAAGATGGTTAGGTTGCCTCCTCATTGCCAAATATGTGATAACAGGCATTTCTGGTATGACAATTGTAAGACAACTTTCAAAAAGCAAGCAGATGTCACAGTGAATACAATTCCCTCAAAGGAATCAAATGAGGCAGATATGATCAAGACTTCAACAGAAACTATGGCACATAAAAATACCAATTCACAAGACTTACAGGAGCCAAATATGATGGAAGTTCCAGTCACTAACCATGCTTTTGCTTGGAAAAAGGTAAATGGTTCTCAAAGGAGAATTAAAAAAAAACAGACTTGAAAAAGAAAAACAAAAGAATAATCAGGGCATTGTCATTTCTGACTCAACTTCAAGCAGAAGCACTCTAACAGGTGCAAATAAAAATGCTATTGGAATAAAAGTCATGCAAAAATATGGAGAAGAAAGTATTGATCTGGCATACTTACCTTCAGATTCATTCTTTTGCATAGGCAGGTGGTTGTGCTCAGTTGGATCGGTTTGTCCACTGGGGTTATAATCCTGTCTTTGCATTTTATGTTGCTCTGGTTTTTAGTTGGTGAATAAAGCTTGTCGTCCTTCAAAAAAAAAATATATATGGAGAATTCAGTCATAAAGGTAAAGCTCCTATGGATCAAGCTGAAAGATCAAATGAGGATCTGCACTCCACTCTTGACAGAATTATTCAGGATGCTAAAAACTTGAATAATTCTAGATTGTCAGTCTCAATGAATCTCAGAAAGGCAGTAAGGGAGATTCATTAATTAGACAAAGCCATACCTCAAACTCCAAAAACATGGCCACTTTGGTCGTAAAAGAAAAGAAGAACTCAATCTCTCAGATTGAGAATAGTACATCAAAGGCAGAGAATTCAAATCCATCAACTTCAGTTACAATTTATGATAGGGACACAAACAATAACAAGAATATATTGGAGATTGCTAAACCAAAGCAATCTGACATGGTAAATAAGGTCCTCTGCTAAATCAATTTCAGGTACTTGCAAATTTGAGTACTAACCATGATACTAATCAATTGTTGAATCCTGGAAATCAAGAAAAGTTGATTGAACCTACTGCTTATCCCTCAGCCATTACACCTGTTGACCTATTGTCTCAACCTTCTCACTCAAACCCTTCAGTCCAACTTAAACCCCTTATTGATTTGGAAAAAAACCTTTCTCCTGAGAATTATATGGCTGCCAATCCATCTCTACTGATATTGAGAAGCAAATGGCTATACTACAAGAAGGTATAATGTGCATGAATTCAGGTCAAAATATACAGGCTGCTCAAGATCAAGTTACAGAAAGTATGGATGGAATGATAGAAAAGGAAGTTGTTCTGGATACTGATCGACAGAATTCTCATATCAATCAGGAAACTCCACAAAGTCTCAGCCCAGAGATCATCATCAACTCTCAAGATACAGAGAAAGATGCTCAATTTTCCAGGCAAATACCTTTTCAAAATAGTTCTAAAAAATGCTTGTTTGATAACTCAATAAACAAAATGTTTGAGTTCATCCCAGGGGGTATTTCTGACAATGAAGATGAGATTGACAAAAATAAAGATAATAATAAAGAAAACTTGGGAAAAAATAAATGGGGAGATGATGAGCTGTTAAGGGATACTTTTCTTATAGCTAAACCTCTATCTAAATCTTTGACAGTCTTGAAGAATTATAATACTCCTGCAAATAATACAAGAAGCAAAAAATTTAAACAAGGGACTAAGAGGGCTGGTAAAAAAGCAGTGAGAGTTAAATAAATCTCATCTTTCTATCTGATTATTTTTCATATTATATAATCATGGAATAATTTAAGGGCTAAACTTAGCCATTTGGCAATTTTTTAGCACATTTTCAAAAAAAATTGGCTAAAGTAAATGGAAAAAATTGGGAAAAAAATAATAATTTTAGCTTAATTTTTTTCGGGACTGCACCAACCCTGGAGCTCTTTAGCCAAATGCTAGAAAGTAAGAAAGTGAAATTTTGTATTGTTTAGCTAAACCATAAAAACTTTTAGAATGAATTTCGGGCTAGTTTAGCCAACATCATTCTAGTTTATATAAAATATATGATTAGTAGTTTAGTTTCTAGTATTATGAATTATTTTGAGTTCTAGACTTTGTTAGTTAACATTATTTTAAAATGTTTTCACAAAGAAAATGACTAAAATAAGTGGAATATATTGAAAAAAAATATAGTAGTTTGGCTTAATATTTTCTGTTGGCCACACCATAGAAATTTTTGGGATGATGTTTGGGTTAGTTTAGCTAAACGCTAGAAAGTATGAAAGGAAAAATGTGTACAGTTTAGCTAAACCACAGAAAGTTTTGGGATTAATATCGAGCAAGTTTAGCCAAAGTCGTTCTGGCTAATAAGAAATATGCGATTAGTAATTTATTCCCTGTATATAATGAAGATAATCAGTTGGAATTTGAGAGGAATTAAGGGGCCTCTCAAGAGAAGGAGAGACATCTCTCAAATTAGACAATATAATGCAGATATTGTCTTGCTTCAGGAGCTGAAGCTAAAATTTGAAGCTTCCAACTTGGATGACTGGATCTACCCTGGGGCTTCTTCTATATGGATGGAAGCAAATGGCACTTGGGAGGGAATGTGCATCATTTGGAAAAATCTCCATCACATCTCCTTCTGCAACAGCATATCTAAAATGTGGCAAGCTGTAACTTTCTCAGTTAATAACTCTACCTTTGGGGTCATAAATGTATATGCTTCCACTTGTCCAAAAGAAAGGGAAAAGCTTTGGCCTGATATCAATTCTTGGATCACAAGCAACTCCACAGTTGACTGGATTCTGGCTGGAGATTCTAATAATACTCCAGCTTGGGACATGAAACTTGGAAACAAAATTAACATGTCCATTATTGAGAGAAGGAATTGGGATAATTTTATAGCTGACTCTTCCCTCATTCATATTCCATCTTCTTCTATTTACACCTGGTCCAATAAGCAGAAGCATCAAGATAGAGTTTACTGTGCCTTGGATAGATTCTATGTTTCTAACCCAAATTCTGATTTCTGGGACAATTGCTTTATAACAAGTGATGAAGGTACATCTATCTCTGATCACCAACCACAATTTCTTAATACTAAGCACTTGCTAAGTTCCCCCAGAGATGGAAATATTCCCTTCAAATTAAATTGTTCTCTACTCCAATAGATCTTTCCAACAGAATTGCTGAATTCTATCAAACTATTGATCCCATGTTGCCAAATTCCTCAATGAAATATTTCTACTTCAAGATAAAAAAATGCCAAAGATTGGATCAAGAATTGGGCCAAAAATAAACACATGTCTAAGGTTCAGGAAAAAGAAATCCTTTTGAATAAAATGAAAGAAGTCAGATCTCTGCTTCAGGTTGATCCTTATAATTACAATCTTCATGTTGGTGAAGAATTAATTGAGAGGCTTTTAAAAAGCATTGAGGAGGGAGAAGCCAAATTTTCTGCCATTAAATGCAAAATCAAATACAATAGTGAAATAGACTATGGTAGTTCCAATTTTTTTTCCGGAGTGGCCAAAAACATGCTTCTGAAGAATTCCATAAACCAGGTAAACAATGGTTCTGGCTTCATTCTTAGCTCGAGCTCTGACATTAAAATTTCTTCTATTTTCAAGAAAAATGATGTCACTGCTTATGAAATTTTGGCTAAAGACAGATTTATGGTTACTTTAGATGCAGTCTTGCCAAATCCTATTGGTTGCATGGACATATCTTTGACTGCTACTCCCACTGAAGAAGAAATTTTTAAAACTCTGTTGAGCTTCTCTAAAGATAAATCACCTGGCCCTGATGGATTTCCTCCAGAATTTTATGTCCAATTCGGGGATATTATGAAATCTGACATTATTGGTCTTGTGCATGGCTTCTGGACTTCAAATCATTTGCACTCCTCTGCAGGATTTATTACCTTGATGCCAAAAGTAGAAAATCCAATCTCATTTGCTGAATGGAGGCCTATCTCTCTGACAAACACTTCTTATAAGCTATGTGCTAAAATAATTGCCAAAAGAATTCAAGCTTATCTTCAGAAGAATATCAGTGTCAATCAATCAGCCTTTCTTCCAAACAGGTTTATCTTAGACAACTACATTAGTGCAACGGAAGGCCTGCATTGGAATAGGATATCGAACCAATCTTGCATCCTTTTGAAATTAGACTTTAAAAGAGCCTTTGATACTGTAGACTGGAACTTTATTGAAATTGCTTCAAAAAAATGGGATTCCAATCCAAGCTCATTTCTCTCATTCAGGGATTGAATTCTATGTCCAATTCAACAGTTCTGATAAATGGATCTCCCTCAAATTTCTTCCCCTTGGCAAAAGGTGTAAGGCAAGGCTGCCCTTTAGCTCCATATCTCTTCCTTATTGTTGTTGAGATGCTTACTAGATGTGTTGTTAGCATGCAGAATTCTAGTGCTTTATCTGGCCTCAAACTTCCAAACAACTTAGATATCCTTACAATCTCACAATATGCTGATGACACGTTTGCTTTCCTAGATTCCAATCCTAGCAATGTCAACAGATTTTTAGATCTTATTAAAGATTTCTCTGCTGCCTCAGGGGTTCACTTAAATCTTGAAAAAAGCAAGATTATTGGGGATGTTGATCATTCTTTTATCTGTAGTATTTTAGTCCTTAGTTGCAATCAAGCTTCAAATTTACTGGGTATGTAATCTGCCTCTGATGTCAGAATTAACACTAAAAAAATTGAGAGTGGTGGGTCGGATTGTGAATCCGGTTCTGTTACAGGAGAGGCAGAGGAGTCTGGCAGATCTGAAGGTGTGCCCAAGGGAGGTTCTTGTAATGCAGTGGCGTTTGGGTCTTGCATGTTACAGCAGAATGGGCTACCACAGCAGGATTTTGGCAACTTACTGGCAAATTTGAATATGGTGATGATGCGATTGATGGAGACACTGGACCAGATACGCAAGGAGGCAGCAAAAAAGGACTTAGAAACTGTAAGTGTTCTGCAGCAAATTTCGAGTTCATTGTCTGATTTAAAACAAGAGAACCGATGCTTAAAAGAGGAGATTGTGGCTTTTAGAGCAGAATTGAAACAGGAGAATAAAAATCTTAATGATGAGATTATGATCTTAAAGGAACAGAGAGCAGAAGTTTTCAGTGATGATGAGGACGGAGATAGTAATGAGACCATCAAAGAAATGGTGGACAAATTGAACTTGAGGATGAATGACATCCTAGAGCAACAGGAAAGGCAGAAACGTGAGTTGAATTTAAGGGTTGCAGGTTTACCAGAGACTGATAATGAAAATACTAAGAGTGAAGTTGCTCATCTATTTCTTGCAAAAATGAAACTAGAGGGGATTGAAATCGAGGATGCGTTCAGGGCAGGTCCAAAAGGGTCTAAACCAAGGAATGTGATTGTTAAGTTTTGTAATCGCCATAGCAGAATTAAGGTGTTGCAGAATAGAACGGCATTGAAAGGAGAAAACATATGGATAAACGAGGATCTTACAAAGGAGCAATATGAAAATCACAAGATGGAAATCCAGAAATTCAAAGCATCTAAGCAGAATAACAAAAAAGCATTTTGGAAGAATGGGAAGGTGCAAGTCTCGATTTAGGAAGTGGAGGCCATCGAGGATTATGGCGTGGAACATAAACCCGGTTGAGTCTTTGAAAAAAGACTTACTCGATGGGAGATGTTCTTGCATCAGTAGACATGGCATTTTTTCTTGAAACATGGGAGCATGAAGAGTATGGTTTACCGGATATCCCGGGTTTTTGTATTCTACAATCAGTATGGAATATAAAGGGTTGGAGAAGAAGAGGTTATGGGGGGATTGCACTGCGTTAGGCGGGAGATGGGGCATTTAGTAAAGGTGGTGAAGGTCACTAAACAGTACATTTGGGTTGAGATGACAGGAAGGGGTCAGAAGATATTCATGGCAGGTTGCTATTTTCCGCCTTTAAAGCGGCAAACATACAGTATGTATAACTTGGATATGGATGATCCATTCCAGGAACTGGAACAAGATGTGTCTAGTTTTATGGGTATGGGAGAGGTGATGATTATGGGGGATTTCAACGGTAGAATTGCGAAGAAACAAGCTGCCATAACAAGTCCATATGGGGAACCATTGTGGATGGAACAACTAGATGAAAGCGAGCTGAATGATATAGGTTGGAATAGAGTATCTATGGACACAGACCAATGGCCCACACCCATGGGAACAGCATTATTGCATATGTGCAGTGGCTTAGATTTGTTGGTGTATAATGGGACAAGGAAATTTCCGGGGTCTGACAAGTGTACATGTCATGGTAAGAGTGTAGTAAATTATTTCATTGCAGCCGCTCATCTAGTAGATGAAGTCATCGCCTTAAGTATTATGGACGAAAGGAGTGAATCAGATCATGTCCCCATTATTGCTTCTATAAGAATTGCAGGTTCAGCTAAGCAGCAGCCAGAGATCATGAGATCTCAGCGTATACATATAGTGGAGAGGAAGGAGGACCTCTATCTTAGCATGTTTGAAGATAAATATGCGCAAGTTGTTTGGCCTGAGGGAGTGGAAGAGATAAGCTCTCTTCTGACCGCCATAGTTACCAGTGTTGCACATGAATGTTTTTCCTCGGGACGCAGGCGAAAAGGACTACCTTGTAATGGGTGGTTCGATCTGGAGTGTAAAGAAAAGAGGAGGCAGTATAAAAGAGCGGTGGGAGAAGCACGAGCGCAGCTAATAAAAGAGTTTAAAAAACTTGTCAAGGCAAAGAAAAGGGCTTTTTTGCAGAAAAGACAGGAAGAATTGGTTGGAGAGTTGTTGACTAATCCCTTTAAGTTCTGGAAGAAACTTAAAGAAGGCAAGCATGATGTATCATACTTGCAAGTTGGGGATCTGATTGGCCACGTAAAGAAACTATATCATGTGGAAGGTATTTCAGATGATGGGCAAGACAGGCGATGTAATCTGATATTTGTAGAGGATGATGTACAATGGGGACTTGGCAAGTTGGCCAACAGGAAGGGGGCTGACTCCGCAGCCGAGCTTTTGAAGTGGGCAGGCCCTCATATGGTGGAGATTCTCACAAAGATGTTCAATGCAGCCGTAAAAGAAGGATTTCCTACGTCTTGGCAAGTTAATAGGGTGGTGCCGATACACAAGGCTGGTGATAAGGAGGACCCTAGCAACTACCGAATGATTATGGTTAGTAATTTGTTTGCTAAGCTATATGCTACTATTGTAGAACATAAGATTAGCACTTGGGCAGAAGAGAAAAATGTTAGAGCCAAGGGGCAGGCGGGATTCAGACCAAATAAATCCACAATAGATCATCTTGTCACTTTTAGAGCCATGATAGATGCTGTTAAGGGAACGCGGAAACCTCTATTTGCTGCTTTCGTGGATTGCACTAAGGCTTACAGTTTGTAGAGACAATTTGTGGGTTAGCTTGGAACGGATAAGGGTGCCAGAAGAGTATAGGGAGACTGTGAGACTGTTGTATGAACGAGTGTTAGTTCAATTATCCACTCCATTTGTTGAGAAATGCAAGGAGACAGCAATCAGTAACATCGGGGTTAAGCAAGGGTGTCCCTTGTCGCCTACTCTCTTTGGTATATTCATTGATGAACTGGAAGAGTGGATAGGGAATATTGGGGGGGAAGGAACTATACTTGGTGGCTATGTTATTTTGCTGCTTTTGTATGCTGATGACATTGCATTGATTGCACGAAGCAAAGAAGGGATGCAGAGACATTTGGATGCATTGGGGTCTTTTTGTGATAGTAAAGGGCTACAAGTGAATTTGAGTAAGACCAAAGTTGTAATTTTTGGGACAACGCTTGATAAGAATTATGCTTTCTTCTATAAGGGTAATCCAGTGGAGATTTCTACAACATACAAGTATTTGGGGATTATGGTAGATAAAAATTTTAGATGGAATCAAACAGTGGAGCAGAGGATCAATGGCGGGCTTAAGGCCTTTTTTGCAATGCAAAGAAAATGTGCAAAAGCGGATATATGGAATTTTAGCCTGAAGAGGATGCTATTTAAGGTTCTGGTACAAGCAGTGGTGCTATATGGGTGCGAGGTCTGGGGGCCAGGTTTATCACTAGAACTATGGCAAAAAATTGAAAAGGTACAAAAGAAGTTTTTACATGCTGAGCTTGGCGTTAAGATGCAGACACCATACGAAATGATGTTAGCTGAGTGTGGCATGCTGCCCTTAGAATGTGAGGCCTTATGCCAATATGTAACATATTTAAGCAAATTAGGTGGCCTTGAGGAGAGTAGCTTCCCACGTTTGGCTCTAAAGGAGATGTTTGATAAAGGTTGGTACTCCGATGGTAGAGTGTGGCTGAGAAAATGGGGGCTAGACATTGAAGAGCTAGGGCGGAACTTGAAAAGGGTCCGAGAATGGATTACAGAAACAGTGATGAACCGAATTTGGGCTAGGCCAGGTACGAAAATGATGCACTACAGGGAAAAGATGAATCCGATGCTGCAAGGGATGGAGTACTTGAATGACAATATTTCCATGAGGAAGAGACAGGTAATTTGCCGGATGAGGTTAAGTGCCCACCACCTTAATGTTGAGGTAGGCAGATGGATGAAAATTGCACACGAACATAGACTTTGTCGTGCCTGTGGGGCAAACGAGGTTGAAGACGAAGAGCATGTGATTCTTTGGTGTCCAGCATATCAGGCTATACGCGATAGATTTGGTTTTGGGAGTATGAGTATCCAGACTTTCTTTCGCCAGCAAGCAACCCGGGTTGTGAGCTTTTTGATAGATGTACTGCAAATGAGAGAAACACTTGTAAAAAATTGTAGAGATATTCTTAGTGATGAAGAGGAGGGAGAGCCTGACGATGAACCTTTCTTGTATGAGGGGTCATCGCATGAAATTATGTTTAACTTTGAAAATGTTTTTCTAGACGTCTCATAGACCTGATGGTTTTGAGAGGTCTTTGGAATCCAATTCTTCAAAGAATAAAAAGAAAATTGAATAATTACAGGAACTGTCTATCCTTTGCAGGTAGACAATCATTGCAAATTCTGTGCTTGCTTCTTCTCATGTCCATTTCTCCTCTGCCCTTGTTGCTCCTAAATCCATATATTCTGAGCTGGAGAAAATTATTCGAAACTTCATTTGGAATGGATTTCATCTTGTAAACTGGAACTCAATTGCAAGAGCTAAGAAATCTGGAGGTCTAGGGTGCAAAAATCTTCATTTGCAGGCTTGTTCTTTCGCAAGCAAATATATTTGGAGAACAATAAAGCCTCATCCATTGGGGTTGGGAAATTCTCCCGGGAGCCAAGCGGTGACTTCTAAGTGCTCAACGTCCATCCATAGTATCCATTGAATCAAAACTATAATCTTCAACAAACAATGGTTTTGTCAGCACTGTTCCTTAACCTGCAGTTTTCGACACTCAAGATAATGCTATCATCAGTGACTAAAGCTCTTGGTTAAGTTTGAATCTAGATAAAAAATTTTCCCTTTCAGAACAGCCATGTTCTGTAAGATACAGTCACGTGCTTCTACACTGTGAAATTTAACCAGATATCGGTCTGTTATAGCCTCCTTGTTTGTTTAATCTTCTGCCTTGTATGATTTTTGGCTCGTGGAGATGCATAACATCATGAAAGAAATGGTCAATTGCTTCATTGATGTCTTCACCTTTCTCTTCCACTATGCCTGAAATTTTTAAATTCCGAGCCCGAGATTGTTGCTTTGATTGCTCTGCCAATATTTTCTCATGATGTAAGGTCATTTGCTCTTTGGTTGATTCTGCTACCAAGGATGCCATGCTCTTCACATCTACGGTATTGGTCTCCATCGGTTTGCTCAATGCTTCCTTCAACTCAGAATTCTGGGTTGTAAGGGTTTTGCTCTGCTGGACCACTTTTTCAAGTAGTTTTCTGAGTTCAGCAATCTTGGACTTCATCTCACCTATTAGAGCAAGCACCTGAGCTGAATCCCCTTCATAATCCTGTGGATCTCCCTTGCGGGGAGACCCAGACTTCTTCGACCATGCCATACGAAAAAGCAGGCGCCAACAAACGACGCCCTAAAGTAAGTTAGCAGTAATCCCCGCCCTTGGATAGATTGTTAGGGAATGTGGATAAATGTTGTAAGGTCCAGCCGTCTTCATCCACAATTTTCAATAGAGATAAAAAAAAAAAAATCCCATTTTTCATTTTATATTTGGTAATTTTACCAAGATATTGTATCAACACACTTCATTGTATAGCTAAACACACATCATAATTTTTACTTTATCGCTTCATCTTTACCCAGCCTCAAAAAAACATTTGGAAATAGAATTTCATACTTCAGCTCCACCATACCCCACCATACCAAGATGCATGCCTAGTTTTGTGGAAGGCAAAATCACTTTTTGTCTAGGTGCATGCATGTTAAACATTTTTACTACACATGCACGTATAAAAAGTGCATGCATGTGCTTTATGTTTTTAGAATAGAATAGAATAGAATAGAATATGATTTTATCGTCCACAGAGACCAACTGGCCTATGGGACCCAAGTACAAAGAGAGAGCAAAGGCGATATTACTACCGAGATTAAAAACCCCTCACCCAAAGGTTTTCGGGAAAAACCTTAGTAGCAATAAGGATCTTGACATACCGCACGATTATATACATAATCACAAGTATGCGGTGAGGTTAATGTCGGACGGGGGGCATAATCGAGTCCGCGTATCCATTACCTCCCGTGAGGTACGATCCCAACAAGCCCTCTGAGAGGCCATGCTCGAATTAGCTCATGCAAGGCCCGGATGGGGCACAACTAATCGAGCATACCGAGCCGGATATGCTTTGTGCACGGACGGGCCCGGAGGGCGTGACTTTCATCCTCAATGGCGCCACGCTGACAAAGATCGACGGACTCGTCCTCACGCGGCTCCCCGAATCCATCTCCTTGTCTCAATGCGGAGGTGGTGTGCACTGTGCGAATGGAAGCAATCACCACCGCACTTTTTCATGGGTAGATGGGTGCGCAGTGGTAGTGGTGTGGGCCCCTCGTGAGCATGGGATTAACTTCTCTTGTCGATAATTTGCCACCTTGACATGTGACGAGGGGCCTCTGCATCCCAAAGCTTGGCCATGAAGCAAGCATCCAAGTAATCGCTTCAAGGCGGTCGCGTTCCTTTGGTGTATGCACCGGTCCACATCTGTGCCTCTGCACATTCCATAGCGAAATCACCGGGCTTGCTTGTCTTTCCAAAGAAGCTTTGAGTCGCCATGGGCCATCGCCACCGCCAAAGCAAGGTTGGGCAGCCGGGCTTCATCCATAGCCACCACCTTCCGGAAGTAAATAATGTGACGTTCGGTACAGCCCCTCTCAGAATGGAAGGAAGCCCTCTCCTCCGGAGCAAGATCTGATATGGAACCGCGGACTTCACTCCCGCTGTGCGGGCCAAGAAGGCCTTCTGTACCCTGCTCTAGATCGTTCCAAGTGGTGAGGGATATCACTGGCCCCCACACTTCGCCCCCATAGAGGAGGACCCGTTCAACCAAGTCCTGAACAAGTGTGCCTCGGTGACCCCATGCATACGGCCTTGTAATCGTTGTTTTGCATTGCATATGTGGCTTTCCGACTGCAGTGACCCGTAACTCGATGGATGCATCCCAAAGTGTGGTAGTAGAAAACTCAATGCCCAAATACTTATAAGATCGAGCCACCTCCACTACCTGCCCCTTGTAAGTGAATGAGGGAAGGCGTGGGTGCCGGATGATGGGACCAGCGAAGACCCTTGTCTTGGCCAAGTTAACTCTCATGTCGCTGAATTGGCGTAGTGTCCAAAGCATCCGGTGGCGTTGCATGTCCTCTCGGGTATATGCGGCAGGTCAACATCATCGGCATATATGAGTTGCTTGGATTATGTGGTGCATCAACCGAGCACCTCCCTCCCCCCTTCCCATAACTCGCAAGCCATTCTTCTAGCTGGTCAATGTACAAGCCGAAGAGCGTCGGGGATAGAGGGCAGCCCCCGCGCACCCCAATGCTACTAACAACGGGCTCCCCGACGAAGGTGAGAGAGCAAGCCTCAGATAGTCTATATAGCATTCAAAGTCAACGGGGTCCCTAGCTGTCTCAATCTGTCCCACAACTTAGCCCGAGGCACTGTGTCAAAAGCCTTTGCGAAATCCACAAAGCAACAGTACAGATTCTGGCGTTGATTCCGGCTATCCTCTATGAGTGTTCGCAGAGTGAAGATATGGTCAATAGTAGAATGTCGGGGCGGAAGCTTTGCTGCGTGAGAGCCCGCGACTTCTCCATCCTCTCGCCCAAAGTGTCGGTCGCCTCAAGAATCCCGCAAGCAACTTGGCAAAGACGAAACCCACCATAATGGTACGATAGTCGGCCGGGTTGTGGGGTCCCCTGCTTTGTATATGGGCACAACTCTACTGGTAGTCCAGTGCGGGGGGAAGCCTTCTTGCAATGCCCTGTTGAAGAGTGCTGTGAGAACCGGCACCATTGGGGGCCCGGCCCACTTGAGAAGCTCTGCCTGCATACCATCCAAATCTGCTGCCTTCCCGTTAGCGAGGCGTTGCAGGCCCATTATAACATCCCTTCAAGAATGACCCGATTAGCTAGGCACGTCATGAGGTAATCGGTGCCCTGGCTTCCCATTGGGTCATACAAATGGCCGCAAGTATCTCACCCATTGTTCCGGGGTAATATTTCCTGTGGGCTGTGCAGGCTTACTCAAGACCTTTCTCCAGAAGGTCCTAGGGTGGCGGTCTAGTAGACCGAACATCTGTTGCTGGTGCTCCGCAAGGTACCTGGCTTTCTTGGTCTTGAGGAAGGAATATCTAAAAATGCATATTGTATTATTTTTTTGTTGTATTCATTATAATTTACTATCTTTTTTTGCCATCCATCCCTATCCCCCTTTGCCCCTCCCCTTGCCATCCTATTTTCCCCATGCTTGACATGTTTTTTTCGGGGTTCACCTCGTCCATGATTGATATTCAAATTACAGGTTCTAGCATTCACAACCTCTTGCCACAAATTTTTCTTTGATGAGTGTATGCTTCTTTCTCTTCGACTTGGTTATATTCCCAGCCCTCATCCTTTCTCTTTTGACAATGTTCTTTGCTCTTTTGATGAGTTTTTCAGAGCCATTGGACTTAGATGGTTGTTTAGGGATTCTGACAAACCATGTCCCCTGTTTTACATCCCTAGGCCAGACTTTGCGCCACAGTTGACACATCCTCTTCTTGAAAACCTTATCTCTTCAAGTAGAAATTTGATCTCTTCCAAATTCCAATCTGTGCGAAGCCATATTGCTCCCTCATGGGTTGGAAACACCATGCCCTCTTGTCCCTCAACCGTGACTCTACCATTGTTATTAAACCTGCTAATAAGAATGTTGATGTCATTTTACTTGATCGCACCTAGTATCTTCGCAACCGCCAACTTTCTGATACTAATGTTTTTTTTTTTTTTTTTTTTTTTTTTTTTTTTTTTTTTGCTTGGTTGGCTCTTCTTATTTACTAAACCGATTGCATTTCTTAAGGATAAGTTGTGGTGTCTAAATTAGACCCTTGGTGTGCTTACACACTTGTACAGTGGCAACTTAAAATATTTCTGGAAGTGCAATGTCCGTTTCATTATTAATTTCATGATAGTGCAATTCCCTTTGCACTATTAATTCCACGGTAAAGTATGGCATGCCATTATGGCTTTCTGAGTGCTATTTGTTGACGTCTGGACTATAGGTTTGCAAAGATGTAAACCATGGAGTTTTAATCGGGCATACATCTAATGGTTACCCTATCTACACTTGTTGCTTGTAATTTTGCCTTGACTGAAATTTGAAAAAACCTTTTTTCCTTGGCCATAGTTTGTTATGGAAAACCCTATCTCCTTGGCCGAAATTTGGCTCATCTTCTCCGTCTTTATGAAAGGCGGCCTATCTGTTTAACATAGGCAGAGATTCGGTGGATGCTACCCAATGGCTTCTGGCAGATCATTAGTATTTATGGAAGGAAGCTGCTTTAACTATTTTTCTCCAGCAAGCAGAGCACTGACTTTTGAGCTCACGGACTTTTGAGCTCTATATCTTGATTACGGCAATTTCTTTTGCCTTCTCTGATAAGAAATAAACTTAGATGTGGAACGGCATGAGCACGAATTTTTGAGCTCCATATCCTGATCACGGCATTCTTTTGACTTCTCTAATGAGAAGTAAATGTAGATGTGGCACTGCATGGCATAGCATGTAGTATGGCAAAGCAAGGCTATGGCAAATGATGCTGGCATTCTGCCTACGGATCTTCACAAGAGCAGTACTGTTATTGAGAGCTTTAGCAAAAAAGGGGCAAACAGGGCTATAGTGGCCTGCCACAAAATAGGAGCTCAGATTTCCAATACAGTTTGTCAGTTTTTCTCATTGAAAAATCGTGGCATCATCGTCCATTTGCATGTGCAATCTATGCTTCTGTGTATGAAGTCTACCTCAAGATATATTTTCCACTTTGGAATCCAGTTAACAGACTTTGATGTGACAAGTTTTTCCGAGGTAAAAATCGATGTGGTAATTTGCTTTTGATTTAGATTCGTCCATGCTTATAGCTTGAGCGCAGGCTACAGATAAGCAAAGTGATCTATATTTGCAAGAAACTAATTCAGGGTCTTGTTCCTGGACAGTTTTCCAGTGTGAAATTTAGTCTATATACTTGTGGCAAGTGTACTTGAGTTCGAATCTTTTATTATTCAAGAAAATATGGAGATCCCTTAGGCAAGGATATGCTAAATGTTCCAATTATGTTCCTGATACTCAAGATGAGGATGGGCTTATGTTTTACATCGAAAGAATATCAGGTATTACTGTGATAGTTTGTGATGCTTATACATTAGGGAACAACTAAGATCATTATCTATAGAGTTTTTCTACTCTCAAACCTATACAGGTTAAGTTTGCTAAGTGATCCTTATCTCCATTACGGTTTATCCATTTTATTATGGTTAATTCATGAATGCACATGAAAGCTAATAGTTGTAGTCTTGGGATGACCTAAACATAAAGATAATGATCAGGAAATGCATCTGAGTTTGTACTAAGGCATACAACAGCTTATCCATCTTAAGATGGTAATTTTTAAGAAGTTATTTCTGATATGAACAGTTATGGCTGATATTTTGGTATCGAATAAATTTGTCTTGATTATTTAGGTTATTCTCACATAGCTCACTGGGTCTATGGGCAAAAGGTCTACATTAGGTGATCGGTTAACAACCGAGAAGCCTAAGGTACCTTTTGGCCCTTGCATCTTTACCCATATCAGGCTAATGATGTATTGGTTGGCTGCAAGTACGGGCTTCTCTTCTTAATGTTTTCCTTTTGTCCAGTATGTCTTAGGTGAGCGTGGAACGTGGCAATGGAAGGTGCCAGAATCAAAGAAAGAATCAAAGAAAAAATGTAGCTGTAAAATGGAACAAAAAAAATGGAATATAGTGCTCAAACTGGAAGTTGAGACACGTTTGCATGATGCATTTTTACGCTTTAACATCCTGCCAAGGTACTTAGTTTCAAATTAATTGTTTTCGAGCTGTTACAAGTGCTTTTGATGGTCCATGCCATGGACAAACAATGACCAATTTGTAAGCTCGGTTTCTATTGTATCTACATTTTATAACAGTTTAGCTGATTACTCTCTTTTATATGCAATTTTGAGAGTTCCATTACAAATTGGAAGCTTTTCTTAAATAATGCATTTCTTAAATAATAATTTTCATATATATGGTATAATGGTCCAATGTATTTGGTTTTCTCATACAGACCTGGAATTATGATTATGCCATTGTATTTTTGAAATAATTACAGGTTTGCAAGGGTTGAAACTAGTCCTTTGTTTTTACATCTTTATGATGTAGGTTTCTTATTGTAAAAAAATGTTAAAGAGATTTTTGTAACTGTTTACCAAGGAATGGAAGGTTATATGATAACATAGATGCTGTATACCAGGAAAGGATGGTACCATCTAGGACTTAACGGTTCTTGTATGGCCAGATAAGACAGCGGCGGGATTGACCAATGCTGATGTTTGTGCTAGTCTAGACTAGTTCAAGCCGGTTTTTGTTTTTGGAAGGAAAGATAAATTTATATTCAGATAGGAAGAATTACATCAGAAAGATCCCGCAAGGATCAAATAACCTTGAAGTACAGAGGATCCCTTATGGATCAAATATAATACTTGAAGCTTGGTACTCATAAATTTTTCTCAACCTCTTCTTCCAACTAACTAGTACTACAGGATCAGAATCAACATCTTCCCAGCTAGAGGAATACTACAGGAGACAAATATAAATTTTCCTCAAGCTACGAATACACCTTGAATGCTCTATGAACCACCTCTTGCAAGAGTAGAGATGAACCGAGAAAGGCATGAAGAAATCATGAGCAATCTCCCGCATTGCTCAAAGAAGCTAACACAGCTCCAAATAACCCATTCTGCAGATTAATCAATACTGATTGTACCAGGAAAGATGCTGCATTGTCAGGATATATGCAGTCGGCCTAGCATGAATGTAACCATCAGATATGCTGCATTGTCGGGATATGAAGCAGTTAGCCTGTACTAGACCCAAAAGCCCAGCTACCAGACTCCTCCCTAAAGTCCAGCTCAAGATATATAAGCCTCATCCTGCTCAAAAATTCCCTAGCTCGGCATCTCAAACAGTCCAATAAAATATTAGAAGCCTCATCCCGCATTGAAGATCCCTAGCTCGGCAATCTGACCCAGTTCTTATCTCATCAAAAAATCTGAAGAGTCAGGCTAATCTATTCTTCTTCTTTTTCAAGAAACAACTCTACACCTTTCCGCTAGTAGGAAAGAGCAAGAGGAAGGGAAAGGCTTCTAGCATAACAGACCTGGATTAAGAATCAAAACTGCTAATTAACTGGGAATTCGAAGCATCTTCTCTCAGAGCCCTGCATCTTTTTTACTCTACCTTATAGGCAATCTGCTCCATTTCGGTGTGCATCCATAAAGAAAATAGAGGAAAAACTAATTGAATGATTTATGGAAAATCACGGTGCTTACCAAAAACTGTAAGCATCAGAGTAAAGATCCACGTTAGTGGATTATCAGAGAGGGCTGGAGAGGCCGCCATGAAGAAGCTTCAAGAAACTGGAAAAAAGCGGCCACATTGAAGCAGAATCTGGACACTAGATAACCAAAACCCTTGCGCTAGCAGCAGATCCTGAATTTGAGGAAGATGTAAACCACCGCAGTGCCAAAAGCAAGGATTAGGGGCGGCCCCTTTCCCTGCCACCGCCCTAGCCGTGAAGGCGCCAAGAAGCATTCATCCCAACCTTTCGAGCATACCAATGTTTGCACTCATGTCAGTATGGTTCCTTTTGACTCGCTTCTCACTCGTCTTAAGCACATGTTGCATCATCTTGATCCCCCTTCTATGTTACGCAAAACTATGAATTTTATCCTTAGCCAACTTAGAGATGAATTTAGAGCTTGTGTCCTCTACTTTTTATCAAAGCTGCACAAAAATCTAGTTCTTGGTATAGGCATTGCTCCTACAATGGCTTCGTTTTGGCACCTTTTTATTTGGCACCTTTTTATTTTGCTCCATCATATGCTTTTTTATTTCCTTCTAGAGCACTCTACCTAGCTTCAGGACTCTTTTCTTCCCTGTTCATAATTTTTTCGAGCTTCTTTCATCTCATGATTGTATTCTCTTCATCTTTGATATGGAGTTGCTTACCTAAGCATTCTAAATATAACAAGGATCTCTAAATTGAGCATGTATATTAAAGGTAAGTATGAGAAGAGACCTCTTGGTAACTTTATTGCTATAGCTGCTTCTTTTATCCTTTCTGAGCACTATTTGGAGTTTGACAGTTTTTTTATCAACAATTAGAGGCACTGCTATGTGTAGTAACTTTGCCGTGATCTATGCATGTTTGTTCATGTGCTCATTAGAGTTTGACTTTATGCATTCTTCTTCCACTTGACCCTTACTTCTTAAAACATATATTAATGATGACTTTGGTGTTTGAAATGCTTCTCATGAGATTCTTAGCCTCCTGGCTTGAAGAATATAATGCTCCACAATCAAGATCACTTTCCATATATCTTGTATTTTATGTGGATTTTTTGGGACCTACATCTCTTCAAAGGAGAAAAAATTACCATATTGGAATCATGAATAATTCAAAACCTCGTGAACCACTACTAATATCTTCCTTGGAATTTCACGCATGGACTAACAATATAAACAAAGTAAAAGTCAAAGAAGTGGAAGAGACTTAGAGTTTGACTGGAGAAAGACGTTCAGAGCCTAAAAAAAAAAATCTCGTGTTCATAGCCTTTTTCCAACAAGTCATAGGTCTATGTATTTGTTTAAAAGCAAAAATATTTTGACATAACGTATGGAATCTAGCGTTTAGAATGTCCCCAAAACCTAAAGCGTTGGAGTGAAATGAGTCCACAACCTTAAAGACTAGGGGCCCCTTTAGTGCTTTAAACTTGTTTTAGACAAAGAATAGAGCAAAGGATTTCTATCATTTAAAGAGTATTTATTAAAGTTGGAACAACCTCTTGCCCTAAGTATCCAATAAAAAAAATCCTTAAGGATAGTAAAATTCTTAAAAGATGATTCACGAATGATAAATATTTTTACTTCTCTCTTAACACAAAATGACCTCTGATGTAGGGGATACTTGAAATTCCAAGGAAGATATTGCTATTGTTTCGGGGGTTTTAAAAGGTGGCAAATTTTCCTCCTCTAAAAAAATGTAAGCTAAAAAAAAACCCACACAAGTACAAGCTACATGGGAAGTGATCTTTATTGTGGGGCATAAACTATTATATTCTTCAAGCCAGGAGTCTAGAGTCACACATGAGTCGTCCCAAACACTAAGCTATCATCATCGATGTATCTTATAAAAACAAGGTGCTGCGCACGAGGGGTTGCCCTCTGATGGCTCGAGGTTGTGGTTTCATGGGTTCTGTTTTGTTCTTTTGTGCTCGAATGAACGCAAGAACAATAGTGTTTTTTATTAGTAAAGTTGCTATTCATTGAGATGGTTGTATGTGTTGTTCTATTATGTAGTGATTGTTATGTAGGTTTTATTAACACAAATTGACTGAGTTCATGTGATTGTATTGGTTCTCTAGAGTTGTAACGTTTTGATCAGCATGTATGCGAAGTCTCATTCAGTTACAGAGGCACAGAATGTCTCTGACCATCTCGTAATCAGAAATGTAGTCTCATGGAATGAAATGATTGCAGGCTGTGTTGAACATGGATGTGGAAAGGAAGTTCTGACCAAATGTTGTCACATTTTTTTTGTGGCTTAAAGTGCTATGGCAGCATAGGGGCTATTGACAAGGGCCAAGAGATATATAGAAAGGTGCAGAAGGGTTTGAATAAAGACTGCTTTGTGGGCACCACATTGATTGACCTTTATGCCAAATTTGGCTTGCTGTCAGAGGCACATGAAGTTTTTAATAAGCAGGAATTTAGGACTGTTGAGTCATGAAATGCACTTGTCTCAGGGTATCCTGACAATGGTATCTGGTATGGAAGCTTTGAGATACTTTACACATATGCAAATGGAACAAAAGCAACAATTTGAATGAGAAAGTTGTAGACTTTATTAACCTAACAGCTAAAGCAACGATATAACCTAAATTCAGTTTGAAGACTTTCAACTTCGATTAACTACTTCAGCTCAAATACTTGTTGCTGAACGCTTTTACTTATACAGGGAACAAACCTCTTAGGATGAAGATAAGTTGGATTAGCAAGGCACTGTACGAATTCCAGTTCTAAGAGAAACCTTTGTCTTCCTCCATCAATCTCCTTAAACCCGTCCTTTAACCTGCACCATAACATGGTATAAATTTCTATTATTCTACACAAGCACTGCTACTTGCAGAAATTAAACATCGGAATCTTGGAATCAAATCCTACGTGCTCATTGTAAAAATCATGCCTTACTGAAGGCGAACCCTAGTTTCGAGTTCGCCAATTTATCGTAATGAGAGCCGCCCACACACTCAAAATACTTGCCATCTGCCCTCCAAACCACCATCTTTACGCCATCTTCCTCTAAACCACTCAACAATGTCCCTAGAATGCAATAATATAATGTACCACTCGAGTTTAGCTTATGAATTTGCACATTAAAATGTTAAAAGTCCCATGTTGTGGAGTCGACCATGTCCATTATTTGGATGATCCGTGGATAAGAATGATTGTACATTTGCAAGAAGCCAATTTTTTCCCAAAAACATTATGAGTTTAGAGATATAAGTAGATAGATGGTGTTGCACAGTCTTAGTTTTTTGAAGAACACGGCCCTATAGCTTCTAAGTTATCTAACGAAAGATTCATGCCCGTAGTTGGTGTATGCGTCGCTGCAGGACATAATTGACTGAGCTTCTAAAGTATGGTGCAGTTGCAACGACATAGAAATGCAAGACATGGTTTGGCCTTAAAGTGGAGTTCAGTATGTGATGAACTAAAGTTTCTATACAAAAAATTTATGCCCGACATTTGTGGGCATTTTTACAGATCTAAAGCCTCGCCACTGTTCACAGAGAAGATAAGGGGAATAGACATCTAACACGCCGTATCATTCTTTAATCTTGCAATAACATGTTGCTATTTTAGAAAGATGAAAGGAGTCTGGAGATAAGCAATCATGACTCAGAAATATATGGAGACGTATTTGACATTTGTGAACTGGTTCATATCAAGAATGTGTGTGACACCGATCACATCAAGCCAATGAAAAAACATTTGTAGCATTGAGGTTGATACCAAAGACCCTTGATTATAATAGATTCACGCATCGTGGTTGATATAAAAGATCCTTGGTTACTGTTAGATCAAGGACAGTCTATACATGTATTTTATCTAGGATAATGCACAGACAATAGTAAAATAATCAGGAATTCGTACAAATAAGCATCTATCAGTAAAATAATCAGGAATTAGTACAAATAAGCATCTATCTACACCAAAATAACTAACACAAGCTCCAAAATTCGTTTGGCTTATGACTTACTCTATCTGATCTTTTGCAAATCCATGAAGTAGTTCATGCAACTTTAAACAGGAGACAAATAATAATGATTGCCTTGCCAGGAGGCAACCAACCGAAACACATTTGCTTTAAGTCTGCAAGCTCAGCAAGAAACGAATTGTCACATGTCTCAAGCTAAGGCTATAATACACTATGGCTATGCTCCTGAATACGTACAGATGTACATGGAGCTTCATCTCATGAAATAAAGTTACAGAGGTGAGATACACAGCTGAACAAACGTCTACGTTACATGCTTTGAATAAACAATAGTCAGAAATGATCGTACATGTCAGTGGTGTGGAATTAGAGCAGATGAAGAAGGCATTGATTGCTGATTGTAGAACCCCATTCCTTGCTGATATGTTCCAGTAGTACAACCCTGGTGGCAAAGGTTGTACGGAAGCAGATGTTGAAACCTGCTGGAAGCCTAACATTTGGTGGCTTTGACCTTGATATAACTCCCAGCATCGTAGGACCCATGTAACAACCGACAGGAGAATGATGTGATGCTGGCTGAACATGACCTTGTATGGAGGAATTCTGATGCTCTGATTGAGTAGTTTGATGTTGATTAGTAAACGACAAGACTTCATTGTTTGGAAGCATATTTGTTGGGCTCCCTAATCGTGGGTGTTTTTCATGAGGCTCGAGATGACTAGTCTGTCCATGAACAGCAAATGATGCAACATCATCAGCAGTTAATGATGAGAGAACAGGAAAGAGCATGGCAGCTGAAGATGTTGAGGCAGCAAGCTTAGCTGCAACTTCTGCAGCTGCTGCATCGCTTTGTCTCATCAACTGCAAAACCTTCTGACATGGCTTGGGATGCCACCAATGGACCAACAATTGACACAAGGTGTGATCCATTTGTCTCAGTCATTGGCATATTCTCGATGTGGTTGATCGTGGTTCCCCTTAAGCCATTAGAAGTTGGCCTTTCTGTCACCACAGGAATATGCTGCAGAAGTTGAGGACTGCCATTGAGTAACCGGCGCTGCAAACTCAAACTCAAAGCTTACTCTGCGTGTGCTTGGGCTACCTGCAAGCTTAAATAAGTCACTTTAGATGCCATGCTTTCAGTAATATGGGACATATGAAAACTTAAACTGGAAACTTCTAGTCAGACAAGAAAAAAAACTAAATAATACATTTTAAAAGAGTGCCCCCTTAAACATGCAATTCAACAAAGTCTTGTCTGTCCTTATGGTTTGTGCTGCATACAAGTGACTGATACATAGGAACTTGCAGAAGCTATGCACATTGTTAGTAATACCAAATGGGCTTAATGTGCCTGGCAGTAACCTTGTTTTTTGCAAAACCACTTAATGTTTGATGAAAACATAACTCCTCGTTCCTCTCCATTCCCTCTCTAAATGCTAAATCTTAGCATTGCACTCTGTGCAAAATGTAGATAAGGCCTTAGCAAGGGGATTTCTTGCAGGTTAAAGAAGCTCATTTGCAAAAATCTTAGCTTGGTTGAAGCAGAAAACCGGCTATTCATAATGCAGTTTAAATCATGCTAAGACAAGATTCAATACCTGAAGCTGCATTCCTGTCCTCTCTAACTAAGATATGTTCAACATAACTAAGATAGCTACTCTTCCTATGATAACACGGGGTGATGCCTGTTAAAATCACTAAACTGATAGAAACAGTTTCAATGCAGGGGTTTAACAAATCCACCTTGCAGACAAGACATAGAGAGGATTGATGTAAATAGTCGAGTTGCATCAATGAGCATATCAGCACTTCAGTATTCGGATAATGAAGGGTCAATGACCTCTAATTTTTTCAATACAGTCTATAATGGTGGCAATATAGAAGATTCTTACAATTAAAAATAGACCTAAACAAATATATGTGAGCAAAATATCTTATTACATAGCTCATAATTTTTAAAGCAATAGAAGTTTTACTGTGATATCATTGTAACATATAATTCTTAAGCTCCTTAAACAGCTGCTCTGGATATCTCCTATGGCAACACTCAGATAGCATCAACAAACTACTTCCACATACTTTGGCTCAATTTAATGGCGTGGTGGAACTAAAAGCCCATGAAATAAGGAATATTGCCATGTTCACCGCAAAGCAACCGCCTCCATTGTGTAGATAACTGCTCCGTGTACTTAATTTCAATACTTGTGCAAAAAAAGAATAGCTAACATCTACCAGATAGAATTATGAGATAATAATTCTCACCTGCCGAAGAATGGTGGTGCGCCCACAGTCATCTCCATTGCTAAAAACATCCCTTAGGGAAGCACGAAGCACTTTCCAAAATTCCCCCTCCGGTTAGCCGGTTTCGAGAGCGGCTGCCCACCAACAGAAGTGACCGAGAGTTTACAGCCAATCATAAGTTTGGAGCAGTCACAAACATATCCTAGGGATATTCTAGCATATACCTAGGATATGCCAAAAGCCCACATAAACAAGGGTTTGCCCCCCTAGGGGCAACCCAACAAGGGTTTGCCCCCCTAGGGGCAACCCAAAAAGAGGCCAAATGGAATAAGAATATATAAAGTCACTCTCTAAAGAGCACATGAATAAACGTGCATAAACCATGTCAAAGTTATTACCAATAGCATCATCTTTAATGTGCTGATTGAAAAAACCATCAAACTCCAAATAATGCTGAAAAAGGTTACAAGAAGCAGCCATAGAAATGAAGTTACTAAGAGAGCTATTCACAACTTACCTTTTACATACCTTCTCAATATGGACAACCCTTTTATAGTTGAAATGCTTGGGTAAAGCAACTTCAAATCAAAGATGAAGAGAATAAAATCATGAGGTAAAAGAAACTCGAAAAGATCATGAATAAGACAAAAAGCACATAGACTACTGTAGAATAGAATATGATTTTATCGTCCACGGAGACCAACTGGCCTATGGGAAAGCACATTAAAAAGCATATAATGGAGCAAAAAAAAAAGGGTGCTAAAAAATGAAGCCATTAGTGGAGCAAATGGGTCTACCAACAACTGAATTTTTATGCAACATGAGAGAGGACACAAGATCTAAACCCATCCAAATGGACGGGCGGACGGATGGACCGATCCATCCATCCATCCATCAACCTATAGTTTTGCATGATATAGAAGAGGAATCAAGACAATGAAGATAATGCAACATGCGCTCAAGAAAAGATCAACATGGCTTAGGCACCGATCTCGAAGAGATCAAATTTTTACTTGAAGAGATAAAGTCTTCAAGGAGAGGATGTGCCAATTGTGATGCAAAGTCTGCTTTAAGGATGTAATACAGAGGATATGGTTTGTCGAGATTCCTAAACATCCATCTAAGTGTAATGGCTCAGGCAAACTCATAAAAAGAGCAAGGGATATTGTCAGAGGAGAAAGGATGATGGTTGGGAATATAATCAAGACAAGCCTATGCTCATCAGAGGAAAGTTTGTGGAATGAGGGTTGTGAATGCTAGAACCTGTGATTATCAATCATGGATGGGGTGAACTCCAAAAAACATGTTAAGCATACCAACATGGATCCCATAAAGCTTTTCAAAAGGATTTCTTACTACCATCGTTAAGATTCCCCTCTTTTTGAGGAATTTTTGTAAGATATTAATAACACCACCTCCGTTAAGATTTTTCGTGTTGGTAAGGGTCGTTAAAAGTATCCTTAGTGGGGACTTCTTTTTAATCCACAAAGGATACTTGTTTTTTTTCTTTTCCCTTACCTTTATTTCCTCTAGAATTATCTTGGCAATTGGCAATAACAGGAAGGAATTGTTTCAAACCATAATCCATTTCTAAGGTTAAAAAATGTCAACTTTAATCTTAGAGACCTCGAACTGTCTAAGGGAGGCTATGTGCATCATGGGCACTGTTGAACAAATTTCAAGGTAAAGAAAGTTTGTTCTAGTTGAAATTAGGAATTCTAGCACATCGCAGAAAAAATTCCGATAGATTTTTATGCATATTTGTATTACAAATTTCTGACTTAAAACTAGAAATATCCGACTATTTGAGGAAACATTAGGAAATTTTTCGATGGCATTTAAAAAGTTTACCCAACACTGACTATGAGTAGCTGCAGCACGTGAGTTGTTTGGCCTCTACGAGAATATTTTTTCTTATCTCCGTGACTAGTCTCGTATTCTCAATTAGGAGGGCACATTCGTTTTACAACTCCTGAATGGTCTTATCTTTGATCCATTAAAAAGAGCCCCAAAAGCGATATCGCTATCTAACATATAAGCACTAAACATGGAGTCTAGTCTTACTTGAAAGATAAAAAATGTCTCAACAAAAAGTGTAATGCTTAACGCTTTCAGTTCGTTAGTTCTAGCTCCTAATAAAGCACTTCTATAGTTTGTTCTAAAATCAAAAGTGAAATCTTTAAGTTTATTTCGTAAAAATTAACTTATCAAACTTAAGCTTAGGAATAACAATCCGACGAAAAGATGGAATGCTTGGAAAAAATAGGGACGCTAATACTATCCTACAAAACAAGCTTCGTTTTTTTGTTTTAAAGCAATATGTACAAGTGCTTTCTTATAAGCTAGAACTAGGAATTTAATGCTTTAATACATTACACTTCAGGGGGGGGGGCTTTTCTATCTTTCAAGCAAGACTAGACTCCATGGTTGGTGCTTATATGACAACGCCAACATCGAACTCCATCATTAGTGGTGGTATGTTAAATGCCAACATTCTTTCAAGAGCTATTCCCGTACTTACCTTTAACATGCCTGCTCAATTTGGAGCCCCCTCCTATAGTTGGAATGCTCGAGTAAAGCGGCTCTACGCCAAAGGTGGAGAATATAATCAGGTTGTAAGAGAAGCTCGAAAAGATCACGAACAAGGAAAATGAGTTATCAAAGCAAATCAAAAAGCATATGATAAAGCCAAAGGGAAAGGTGCTCAAAAATGGAAAGGGTGCTAAAAAATGATGATGTTTAAATGTACAAGAAACTTATCGCGGTGGCCAAGGCCGCTGCGAACGTTTCTCTTCCCCAACTCGTCTATACATGCTAGAACATGCAGAATTTGAACCTGCATTTTGTTGCCTTGTGTTCAGTGCCCGCACGTCAAGGCTGGTGCTTCCTCACAATTGAATTTTGGATTTAGTGTTTGAAACTCGTATAGATCTTTAAAATTTCAGTGCTCTCCAGGTCTTTGATTAAGGCTTCCCATGAAAACTTCTAGTTGTTAAAGACAGCTTCCTACTGGGAACTCAGCATATTTTGATCATGACAACCACAGACAAAGTATTTCGATAAATCAAATACGTAGATTGTATTAGCACCTAATACTATGATCCTTGTTTACATCTTCAAGGCCAGCTTCAACCATGTTTTTCTCAGCCAACTGCACCCCTTTGACTTTTATATTTTTTAGACATTGCATTTGCCTTTAGAATCGGAAACAAAAGATAAACCCTTCTGATTGAAAAGGAGCAGTCTGATGGAAGACTTTCTTTAGAATGGAGTGATTTATTGACATCTTGCTTACCTTCGTTGCAGAATGGAACCAATGTTCTCCAATCTCATTGATGCATGAAGCAATAATATTTATCTCGGCAAAATCTAGGGTAAAGCATTAGCAGGTGTAAAAGAGTAATATATTTAGAGGCATTACTTATATTCCCTAAGAATGAATGTCTATACCTAATGTATTAGCTTGATCCTAGCAATCCACAAAAGAATTAATGCCCTCCTGAGATGGCTAACATAGACTAATCAGGATTAACAACTTTAAATCACTATAACTTGTGCTTGTGTCCATGTTTGCATATGTCTGCAAGTGCATTACATTGCCTTGATTCATTTATTTCCGAGCAAATTGCTTTCTCCGTTTGGCTTAGAAATCCACACAATCATGATAAATACCAACAATAATCTCTTTTCGCGAAACTGTTAGCAAGACTCGGTATAAGTCATGCACAATTCTTTTTCCTTTACATCATACAACCTGAACAAAAGGGCAAGAAATTTAAATCAAGAAAGAGGTACAAATGCAATCAATTCAACTAGAAGATGCATCTGCATTGGGTCAGCCAGAGGTACTGCCAAAGCTATCAGGAGACTCTCAGCTCATTGCTCATGCACGATAAATTATTAGAGATAGGTAGTTCCAAAAAATGCAAAGACAATGAAGACGTGTCTATCTTGTATTCAATGAACATAATCACATTCAAGTTCAATCCCACAGACACTTCTAGAGCAAATTGTAAAGCAAAAAGAATAACATAATGTAAGGGCATGAGATGAGATGATCCACACTTGGTTGTGTACTCAATCTCCAACACGATGGTCGTTCTTTCAACTCCAACCTTTGCAACCTCTTGAAGAACAAATAGAAGAAATTCCAGTACTTTGGAGGATGTTAAAGTTTAGAATGAGAGAGAAAAAAAATTGTCATACTCAAGAGATTGCGCGAAACATCAAGAAATATCCTGTAAAACTTTTTGACAGCCTTAAGAAACAAAATAAACACACAACAGACATCAGTAGAGCCCATCTTAGTGCAAATGAGATGCAGACTATTAATGCTATTTGCTATTTTGAGATGCGTCTGGTCTCCAAAAAAACCAAATGAAAATGCCTTGCTAGTGACATAAAGAAAAGTGAGAACTTTGTGCCAATACTGCACATGCAGTTTCTTACCTTTACAGGATGTAGCAAAATAGCAGACATAATGGTTTTACAAGATTTCAACCGGTCCTGACCTGCAAAGATAAAGAAAACTCAAAGCGTGGTTCCAACTTGACAATTCGATGAAAAATAAACTAAAGGTTGCACAACTGAGATGAGAAAATCTAATCTGTGAATGTGAATGAGTCGGATTTGGCTGCAGGTATCAAGGAGAAGGATGGTTTGTGCCACATTGCTTACAATTTGAGGCATTTGTTGTTTATTGGAAAGCCAAATTGGCGGTGCTGAGTTCCCGTAAGAGGTCGATGGATCCTGAGAAGAACCAAGACTGCATAAATCTAAAAAGATTAATCGAAGCCCTATCTCCAGCTGAATCCACATCGTGGTTTTTGAAATGCTTTGTCCAAAAAATAGAGGAATGGATTGCGGCAACGAAAGTACTATATTTCAGAAAATAGAGGCAAAGTATGGCTCCATACAGTGTCACGATTTGAGACAGGGAAAAAAGCAGGATAACCTTTTAGGGTTCTTCGGCCACGTCAAAAATTGATGCAGCCGAGTACTGAAGCTCCAGTGCCAGGCACACCCTGAGTACCCTAACACCCCTCGTTCATGATCGCTTGCCATCATCCTCTCTGTCTTCTTCTTCTCTAGTTCCGTCTATTCAAGAAGAAAATCAATCATACAACACAAAAATCAATGGTATCCGGCCCACCCAACAATACAAAAACCTCAGCGATCATGAACCTGAATCATGGTCCTCCATTTCCTGCTACAGCAAGTTATATGTCGAGATCTGAAAGCTCTGCGCTGCAAAAATCCATCTAGGATGTTTTCTTCAGCTGCCATTGCAACTTCATGTAGAATAATCCATCATCCGCCGCATCTAAGACAAATGGCGAGATCAACAGCAGGTAGAGGCTGGAAGAAATCCCTGGCGGATATGGTCGCTGGCTGGAGCATCGCCTGGAAGCTTTGCTTCGAAGTAAAGTTTTCTGCCTTAATTTTTTTGGGAAAACTACCAAAATACCCCTATGAGTTTGTGTAATTACTAAAACACCCTTATGAGTTTCAAAATTACCAAAATGCCCTTGTGTATAGTAGGTGTGTAAGGGCATTTCGGTAATTTTGAAACTCATAAGGGCATTTTGGTAATTACACAAACTCATAGGGGTAATTTGGTAGTTTTCCCTTTTTTCTTCTTACCACGTGTCGATTGAAGGACTTCTCAAACAAATTAACATCAAATAAATAGTGTCAGTCTGTCACACATCTCCAGCATGACGTCACTGCATTTATTAGTTTTAATATTGCTTGTAGACACGTGTCACCACCAAATAGCTTCAAACAAAATAGCAGCAAATAAATACCTTCAAACAAAAAATGAAACTGAATTATATATGAGTGATAAGAGCAAATGGGCCTACCAACAATATAGAAATTGGTTCGCATTTTTTAGATGGGGTGTTGCCACGTGGCTCCTTCCTACACTGCAGAATAGAAGTTGGGTTGCCAAATTCCGAGTGACAGGTTCTCCCGATTACAACTTACAATAATAGTTGTTTCTTTCTCCTTTTTCTTCTCTGTGCCAGCTATGGCGTCTGGCTATTTGCTCACTCATAATCATATATGTGTCGGCTCTCCCTGTCTCTGTTCTTCCTGTCTCTGCTCTTCATGCCTTCAAGTTTATTCCCTTGATTTTTCCATGGCCAAACCAGCACTGGAGCTTACTGACTGTTCGAGTTAAATCTGTCTAAAGAATTCTTATTTCTACTGCTTAAGACAAGATTAAAGAAGCGAATAGGAAGGTGATGATAGCAAATCATTCACTTGCAACAACAAACAATATGGCTAAGGACGTGCTTCTCGGTCGAAAAAAAAAAGCAGTGGCTCTGCCTGCCGGAAGGGGCTGCTACTCTTTCCTGCAAATAGATCTCTTCGAGAATCTTCTTTGCAGCATTCGCGCTTGGTTTTTGTGCTTAGATTTCTTCTGAGTCGAGAAGGGCATTTTGTGTCAAAAATATTCAGATTTAGCTGTTACAGTATGCGCTCATTGCTTCAGCCATGCTTGGCGTCAATCTGAAAAAGCATGCCAAGTCGCTCCAACAAATCAAAGCGCCCAACCTGCAGATCAAAAAACCCAAACGCTCAACAACCTAAGCGCCTCCATTGCCAGAAAAAGAGAGAGCAAAGACAGAGTAGGACTCCATCGCCAGAAAAAGAGAGAGCAAAGACAGAGTAGGACGCAACACCATCGCCAAAAAAAAAGGCTCCCCAATTTCTATATTGTAGGGGAAAGGACAAGGGTCTCGATTTCCGGTCCAGCCGATGACCCACTCCTGGCTACCGCCGGTCGTGGGGCCCCACCATCTGGACCAGAAATCGATCTCCTTTTCCTTTCCCCTATACAACTAGACTTTTATGCAACTTGGGCAAAAAATTGGTCTAAATCCATCTCTAGGTTGGCTAAGGGTCAAAGCCATAGGGTGGCTAACATAAAAAAGGAGTCAAGGTGACGAACAAGATGTGATATATACTTAAAATAAGGCAATGAAGAGGATGTGATATGTGCTCAAGATGAGAGAGAAGCAAGTCAAAAGGGACCATACTGACATTGGTATCAAAAAATTGACAGTGCCCTCAACAAGATACTAACAACGATCCAGTAAAATGGCATCATAAGTTTAATGACAATGCTAGAATCACGTTTGAGAGACGAGAGCACGGAGTTTCCAACCCACGAGGGTGCAATATGGCTTAGGCAAGAAATGAAATCTGAAAGAAATCAAATTTCTACTTGAAAAGTCTTTAAGAAGAGGACGTGCCAATTATGGAGCAAAATCTAGTTTAAGAACGTAAATTAGAGAACATGGTTTGTCAGAATCCCTAAACATCTATCTAAGTCTAATAGCTCTCGAGAACTCATTAAAAGAGAGAAGAATATTATCAAAGGAGAAAGGATGGGAGTTGGGAGTATAACCAAGACCAAGAGAAAAAAATCCTATATGCGCATCATCAAAAAGTTTGTGGGAGGAGAGGTTATAAAGTAACATTAGAAATGAGATCGCAAAAGACCTCTTAAAAAACTAAAAATGTCATCTTTAGACAAACAAATAAATTATTCCCTTCTATGAAAATAAATAAAGTGAACAAGGAATATCATTTAGACAAACAGAATAAATTACTCAGTTCCATGAATACACGTCAAAGGCCTTTGCTATTACTTGCATCTATAACAAGCAAACAAATGACTTGTGTCCGACACACATTTACTACTAGTGTGTGTTGTGCCTATATCATCGGCGTGGAATGTGATGGGCATCCTTGGGAGTTGAACCCAGGTACAACCATTAATGCAGTGCCCATGATATAGGCAGAACATCAGTGCCCGAAGGCATGGGTGCTCTGCCTATATCATCGGCGTGGAATGTGATTTTTGTTTTTTTTTTTTTGTTTTTTCCTCCTTTGGTGCGTACCTTTTTTATTGGTAAGAGTTCTGTGTACACGACGTTTGTTGTAGTCTGTGCTAGGTTGCTTGGATCCAATAGAATTAGTACATCTTCTTTTCTTCGGACGCGAGCGAGTGCTGTGTACCATTGGCCGTGTGCAAAAACTGCAGTTCGTAGGTCGAGGACTATTTTGTCGAGTGTAAGTCCTAGGCAGCTATTGAATGTTGTTGAGTAAGCTGATCGCAATGGAAGTTGTCGTCTATGAATGGTCCATGGTCGGTCATCTGGCTGAGTGAAGAAGTCTACTCGGGAGATGGGATGAACAGTTCCTTTATGTTGCGAATCGTTTGTAAGTAGTTTGACGGTTACAAATCTGTTGTGTATTGAGGATACCATCACTCTTGCATTTTTTACCAAGCCTCTATCTCTGTCCAGGGTTTTTGTTAGATGGCATATTGTGTTGGGTTTTAATTCGAGTTCGTGCTGGGGAAGTGCTGGGTGTTTGTAACCATTGAGAAAGTCCGTTGTTGCCTGGATGGTCTTCTATAAGTTGGTCGTTTTCTGTAAGCCTATCAACACTGAAGTATTTCCTTAAGTAGCCTGGAAGCATTTGTAGAATCCAATTGTTGATTCATCAACAGTGATGTTTTTTGGTGATAGGAATGCTCTTTTCTCACAAATGTCTGGGTTGCTGAGTACGTATTGGTCATATAGAAATGTAATGGCTTCTTGAATGTTTGTAGTTGTTTTGAATAACGTTAGTGGAATGTTTCAAGGAGTTTTCCTTCACCGATTGCATCAACAAAGTGTATAAGTTCTAGGTCTGCAGCATTTCGGACTGGCTCTTTGAGCTGGGGACATTGAAATGGTTCCATAAGGGTGAAGATCTGATGGATGCATTTATTGTCGCGGTCTTTCCTGCCTTTTTAACAATTGGGGCTATTTGTCTGAAGTCTCCTGCTGCAATGAATATTTTTCCTCCGAAGGGTAGGTCTGTGTCTGTTATTTTTCGTAGAAGTGTATGGACCGCTTCAATTACTGCCCTGTTTGCCATAGAGAACTCGTCCCATATGATAGCTGTCGCCTCTTTAATTAATAGTGCTCTTGCAGAGCGTGGATCAAGTAAAGAATGAAGGTTAATGTTATTCTCTACTACGGGTATTTGGAAGAGGGAATGGGCGGTTCTGCCGCTAGCATATAATAATGATGCTAGCGCTATTGTTGCGCATGGGAGGATTATTTGTTTTAATCCTCGTATGTAAAATGCAAAGGTGTTAAGGACGTAAGTCTTTCCGGTACCAGCTTTACCATAGATGAATAGTGGGTTGAGTTGATTTTTACTTTTAATGAGCTTTAGAATATCAGTATAGACAGAAGTTTGATTTTTTTTCATGTTTTCAAACATAATTGAACTTTTAGCGAGATATTCATGATCGTGTGGAAATTTTGAGAGCTCATTTTGGATTTCTTTGGATAGGATATTGCAGACGGGTAAGCCAAATGCTGCAGTGTTTGTCGCATGTTGCACTAAGATGTTGTTGATAGCAAGTAGAGCTTCGTTAATGGCAGTAGGTTCATCTCCTCGATATTGATCAAAAAAATCAGCTGTCATTTGCTATTGAAATGTTTTTCATAGTTGCATACCTGGTCCGCCATCAAGTATGAGAAGTGTGAATAGGAATCTGAGCTGTGACGGAGTTTGTAGGCACGATATTGCTTCTTCCATTGTTTTAATTGCCTCTGTTGCTGGTGCGATTTTGTTGACGTAAGGAATAGTTAGATGTGACATTTGCACTCACCTCGGGCGCCCTCTTTTCTTTGGTATCATCCGTTGTTCCGCTTTGTCCATTTCCATTTTCATTGTAGCCAAAGCGTATTTTGGATCTGTATTTTTTCCATGAACATGCAGTGAGTGCATTTCTTTAATATCAAGAGAAGATTCGTGGAGAAGAAATTAAGTGAAAGTATTGGACTTATTGTATTTTATAGTTGCTGAACACTGTCGTAGGTTATTCGATTACGATATAAATATTAGAAATTGATGTTGATCTAGCCTATAGAAAAGTTGATATTTCTGTTTAGTATTTTAGATCATGGCGAGTACAATAGCATTAAATAAATATTTATGTAATAAAGCTAAATTTGAATGGTGTACTTACCAAATTCTAGATGGCTTGATGATTCCATCTGCTGTTTGCACACGGCATGAATGTTCGAGGTTGATATAAATGTTGTTTATCGAAAATTTGAGGTCTGAGCCTAATGTTTTAATTGAAAATAAAAGTACTACATTAAATAAATATTTAGTCAACAAAAGCTAAATCTGAAGTCTTTATACTTACTGAATTTCAGAATGGGTCGCCGATTCCACTAAGTGTTTAATCACGGCAGAATCGGCTTTTTGCAGACTCATTTCTGCAGTTCAGAGTATACCACAAAATTTCGCAGTATCCATCCAAAGGTATTTTGGTTTTTGCCTGCATGCAACTTGCTTCATTTTCTTTCTCATTCCGTTCTTTATCCATTCCATCTGGTTCATAGGTAGAAGTTGCATTAGCAGGCCTGCGGATGGGCTTAAACAAGGATCTTGGGTCTAGAACGATTCTCTAGCTCTGATCCAGTTCATGTCTACAGTTAAGGTTAGAAATGGAATTTTTGATAGCTATGTTCTAAGCATGGATGGCTTTTATATAACAGAAAAAACTTCATGCTATGGGCCTCAGATATTTAAATTATCTTAGTACTCTGTTTTACAGAAATGCCATGCTGAGGCTAAATGAGGTTGCTCATAGGCCAGCAACCTGTGAAGGAGACGGCTCCATTGTGAAGCAAATTCCAGGGAATGCGTCTCATTTTACAATAAAGGTAATGAAAACTCTAAATGATATAGGGTTGATCCTTGCAGGGAACCCCTATGTTGCCTGTCTCCTCAGTTCCTTTTGCCTTGCCTGCATCTTAATGAACATAACATTGTGTGGTAGCTTTGTATACAGAACAATCTTTTAAGCACTTTGTGAGCAGATGGGCAGAGGCGGCAGCTTATAGGTAAGTATGTGCTTTCTTCTTATAAACAAACACATTCAAAGCTGCAAGGAAACTAAAGCTTCCATGCAACCTGTTCTTGAAGCTCACAAAGGAAAGCAGTGTTGGACATGCTTCATGAATTGCATAGAAGTTCAGCAAGCAGTGTTGGACATGCTTCACGAATTGCATAGAAGTTCAGCAAGCAGTGTTGGACATGCTTCAGGGATTGCATAGAAGTTCAGCAGGGAGGGCAAAAAAGCAATTAGAGTTTAAATTATACAAAGCAAGGAATCATCATACAAATTACAGACATAACTTACTACATCAGATGTACATTAAACCCAGGTTCGTTTGTCCATGGCAACACTGCATTTCTTTGGTAGATCTTTTTTTCTTAACCTCTGTATGATGTTTTATTCCTCTTTATCTTCAGCTTCAGGTTTTTTAGTTAAAGGGAATCACAGACAGATGCATTTGAAGGTTGAATTATGTAATGCCATGACATTCAATTAAAGTTTTGGCCTGTTGAAACACTTCAACTCCCTGAAGAGTTATGAGCAATTAATGCATGCAGCAAATTTATATAGTTTCTAGCAGTAACTACCTCAACTCTGGAAGGTCCAGCATGGCCTACACATCGAAAGTCGTCTCAATTTAAATATTCTAACGCACCTTTTGGCAAAGGTAATAAGTTTACAAGGCATTCAAACTATCAGGCTTCTCAGGTTTTATGTTGGAAGTATAATATTCAGTCTTATAATCACATGTTGATGTACAATCTATGCTATACATTATGTGGTAAATGTTGAGGGTGTCCATTTGCCATTTGTGGATTTGTTCGGCATAGTTAATATTGCTCTACACTTCAAGAAAGTCTCTATGGTTTATGTATATAACATAAGGATAACAATAACATGACTTGAAATAAAAAGACATACTTCATGGTCGATATATATGATTACCTCTGTTTTGAACATTGGCAACTGCCTATGTGGCACACTAGGGCTTAAAGGCATTCACACATACCCTTACAAAAAAACATAAGGATAACAATAACATGACTTGAAATAAAAAGACATTCTTCATGGTCGATATATATGATTACCTCTGTTTTGAACATTGGCAATTGCCTATGTGGTACACTAGGGCTTAAAGGCATTCACACATACCCTTACAAAACTCAAGAGTCAATATACAGACCAACACACCTACATTCTTACTGTCTTAACCACATGCAATTGCTACCCCTAGGCTAGCATTCTTAATGTCTTGATTCCCCCTAGACTCATATTCTTATTGTCTTGAACACATGCAAATGATATCCCCTACATTATCATGCCGCATCTTCCATACTGGATTTTTTGAGAATGACTAAATTTAAAAGAAGGAACTCCCAACTTATGCCCAGCAACGCTGGGCACCGTTACTAGTACTTACTGAATTTCAGAATGGGTCGCCGATTCCACTAAGTGTTTAATCACGGCATCGATGTCTGATGTAAAAATTGCTTGTGGAAAATTTGAGGTCTGAGCCTAAGGTTTCAGTTACAAATAAGATAAATTATTACATCGTGTAAGCTGGTAAAATACAGGAATCAATTTGTAATACGTACGAAACTGCTTGTGCTACATCTGGATGCAGAGCCGATGGATATACAGGTGACTGGATGATGAAGGAAACGAAGAGTATGCTGTTGGTGATGAAAAAAATGAGCTGGGCGCTTGAGAATATTGTGTACAAACTTGATACTATTCGATCTAGAGATTATTAATTGTGTAGAATTGTTAAATATAGCAAGTTTTGGCTGTGGCTCTTATATGTATTGGGGCCACAAGCAATTGGTTTTTGCAGTCCAGGTTGGGTACCCGTTCATCTATAGCAGGTGCTGTCAATTTCTTGGAGCTTTATGCCCAGCTATTTGGATCTGCCTATATATCTTTTGCCCTTCTCAATCTTGCTATGGCCATCTTTGATACTTCTAATTTGATCTTTGATCCTGCTATGTCCATCCAAGGAGTTCGGCAACCGAATCTATTGCTGTCATAGCTGTATGAGGATTTTCTAATCGATTTCTTCTCGAATTTTTGTTGATATGAGAATCGAGCCTTGCAGAAGCTATAAGTTTTTTTGTTGGCTTAGGATGGTGCGTGCATATAAGAGTTCTGGGCAGGTGATTCAGGTGCCGTCAAATGTTCAATAGAGGTATCCACCCATTTTGATCCGGGCCTTTACATATTTAGTCTGAACTTCTTAAAATTGTCAGAGCTTTAATCTACGAAATCTAGTGATGCTTATCTGCTCATGAAGCCGTTGGTCCTCTATGGCAGTAACACATGCATGGGCTATGATTGATGTGATGTGCCACTGCACAATTACCGTCAGAGATCAACATAACAAGTTCAGAGATCAACATTACAAACTTAGATATCAATATTACAAGGTACGACCACGTTGAGTTTGTAGGCATTGATTTTGCGCAAATCAAGTTTTCTTTTTTTGCAAACAGCTCTGTTTCATGCTTTTACTTTTATCGTTGAAAAATGATCAGTATGCATATATTTTTCCTTGCATTTCGGCATTGCCACGAGTCGTCGATGCAGTCTGTTTCTGGCTATGGCTGCTCTCAGGATGATGGTACATTAATCGACCATGAGCAGCAAAATACCTGGTCAGTATAAAATCTTTGTAATTTGTTTCTTCTGTTTTTTACTTAGATTGTGGCTTGATTTGATGCAAAACTAAAGCAGAGTTCCACGGCGATTCTTTTAGCCAATAATTCTGGCGGTCGATCATTTTCTTATTTTAATCACTAGTGCAAGAAGCCATATATTGTACCCATAGACTCAAAAAGCTCACGGCCTGCTTCTACCCAGTCTTACATGCAGAAAGAACAGAAATGAAGGTGACTCTATCTGGCTTGACCCCATGTTGCTGTATTTTGCCGAAATAGAAAATGGTCTTGCATGCATTGCCATGCTGAGCATTGCGTGAAATCAATGCATTCCATGAGATAACATCATGTACAGTCATCCTGTTGAAAACTTTACATACATCATCAATGCTGGCACATTTTTGCATACATCACAACAGGGTTATTTCCAACAACTATATTGGATTCCAGCCCAGCTTGCACAAGCTGTCTTTGCGCATGTTTACTTCAATCAAGGGCACCTACTTTCCATATGCACTCAAGACACTGATATACTTGTTGGGCTTAATTCTTTCACGTTCCATTTGTCTGAAAAACTCAAGAGCCTTGTGGCCTCCCTCAGTTTCAATGTTTAAATGCTTCAACACAATGAAATATCCCATGCTAATAACATTGTCAATATGTGCAGGGTTAACATTGCTGTGCCTCAAGAGATGAGACAAAATATCCTGTTGGCGAGGAGTATCATCTGGGATCAGAGTTCATGCACAAGTGGCAAGCATATATTGCTGCTGTTGTTGGAGTTGAGAGCATAAAGGAGGATTCCAAACCAATGTTTTTAATGCCTTTTTACTTTGTTCTCTTATTTTTTTGCATGTTTTGTCATAATGTATTATTTATAGTTTCTACGGTTTAGCATTTTTGTGAAAAGATGAGAAGCATGGGCCCATGAAAAGAAGTAATATTTTGCTTAAGTTACATGATCAATAACCCTCTTTTGCGACACATTGTTGATAGCCAAGGAATGATAGAACTTGATGAGAATTTGGCAAGATTTTTCGGCTTGCTTTTGCAGTCTTTTTGAACACACATGAAGTACCACATGAAGCAAGTGAATCCACCTTAGAGTACCACATGAAGCAAGTGAACGCTTCCATAAACCTCTAAGCGAAGGAAAAGTGGCATGCAAGCACACTTGCACGTTAGCCAAATGCATGCACACAATTAAAAGAAATCTTATAAGCTTTATCCTTTAGCAAAAAATTAAAGGATAGTCTATTTACACGCCACATGTGAAAAATATAACAATGTTTTTTCATACAAAGTGTATGATAAAACCATATTATTACAAGAAAAGTTTCCATGCACCTCTGAACTTGAACATAAAATAGCATCAATCCGAGCCATCGGATCGCCATTCTGGGAAAGGACGAGCTGCTATATAAGGCTGTTTCCTCTTTCGCACTGGTTATCGGCGTCTTCTCACAGCAGCTCTTCTTCTATTCTCGTTGCTTCCCCTCCCTTCCCGCCCTGCTGCGTGAGGGCATGAGTTTGCTTTTCTCTAACCATTCACGGGTATTTTTTAGGGGTTTTTGTGTTGCTTGCAGGCTTCCGCCCTCTTCTGGGGTCCTGCTATATTTTGTGTTCGCCATCAACTCATCTCTTTCGGTTTTCCAGGCAACACATTCAAGGTTGTTGGCGACCATTTCTCATTAGGGTTTTCCTCGAAAACCCGAAAGGGCGGGGTTTTTTATCCCGATGAGAAGTTGTCGCCATTACCCTTTTAGACAATGAAATTTTACAAGAGGCATTTCGACACGATAATTGGTCTATTTACCATTACAGGTAAATGAGATATTGTATCCATATGCTTTTCTCCAAATTCACTTTTCGCATATCCAGCTTTTCTCCATATTCACTTTTCACATATCCAGAACTGGATCCTTTTTTACTTAAACAAAACCCCCTTTGCACCAAGTTGGACAAAAGAAATGTTCGCGGCAGCCTTGGCCACCGCGATAAATTTCTTGTATATATTATTATCATTATTATATTTATAAAATTATTCTATGTGTCCCAAGGAAACGATGCACCCATGGTTTATATAATGTGCTAAAAATATATGACATGCTTCTTTGCCGTTGGATTGGGGGCACCGATTAAGTGGAGCGACATGGGCCATTGGATTATGGATGGGTCATGCATGGGGCATGCATGGCTATGCATGGGGCATGCAACACATCCCTAGACCATTGGATCAAAAAGGGGAAGCAAAATCATGGCCCTTGATTGTTACCAGGAAGGTGCAAGGAAGCTTCTCGCAAAGTGGATTTGGTGTAACCAATCTCAACCGTTAGATCTAAGGGGAAAGGAGAAATCCTAGCCATTCATTTTTTTATTAAGTTAGTGTTTTTTTATATTGAAGAGATGAGGTGTCACCCTTATTTAATGAAAAGGTAATGAGGTGGCACCCCATTAATTATGAAGCTTTCATGGAAGCTTCCTTCTTTTGTGTTGCCTTCAAACGACTTTATCTTGCGATCGAGATCTCGGATCAAAGTGGGACCTGCATAGTTGAATTCCTCTCATCGAATGCTTTTTAATGAGTAGTGGTTTGGCATCATTCCGTGCAATCTTGGATAATCTAGGGGAATCTTCATAAAATTTAAGGGAATCTAAGAGAATCTATGTAGAAGCTTGGGGAATCTAGAGGAATTTTGGGATAATCTTTGGGAATCAAGGGAATCTCAAAAGAATCTTAAGGAATCTATGGGAATCCCAAAAGCATCTAGAGGAATCTAAGAGAATCTTCAAAAATGTTTGAGAATCTAGGGGAACCTTGATGGAAACTTAGAGAATCTAGTGGAATCTTCATAGAATCTAAGGGAATCTAAAGGAATCTTTATATAATCTTGAATCTTTGTAAAAACCTTAAGAATCTAGGGGATCTTTGTAGAATCTTAGGGAATCTAGGGGGAATCAAAGGGGATATATGGAAATCTTTGACACTAGGTGTGTTCTACAAGGGAATCTACGTAGAATCTAAGGGAATCTAGAAGAATCTATATGGAATCTTGGGGAATCTAGAGGAATCTTAGGATAATCTTTGAAGATCCAGAGGAATCTCAGGAGAATCTTTAAGAATCTAGAGGAATCTAAGGAAATCTTTATAAAATCTTTGAGTATCTAGAGAATCTTGATGGGATCTTGGAGAATCTCTATAGAATCTTCATCGCATGACTTTAAATTTGATTTCTAGTCGAATTTGTACAATCCCTCGAGGAATCATCATTGATGGAATCTCATAGAATCTAGGGAAATCTTTCTAGAGCCTTGGAGAATCTAGGAGAATCCTAATAGAATCTTCGTTGGATAGCACTGCATTTTTGGCGTCTAATCGAATTTGTACAGTCCCTTATAGTATAACCACTTGTCAGTTATCAATGATATATCTATAGGTATATCGGATGGGGGGCATCGCCTTTAGATGTATATAGACACAAATCTTGGCCATCCAAATCTTGAGGTGGCGCAGTTATGGCCCTCGGATGTGATGGGGGGCATGCATGGGCATGCATGGGGCATGCACCCCATGCGTGGACCGTCGGATCGGGTGGGCAGGTTTGGGCAGTTCAATCTTGGCCCTCAATTTTAGGGCTAGAGAAGGTGCCAAGAAATCTCATTGTCAGTTATCAATGATATATCTATAGGTATATCGGATGGGGGGCATCGCCTTTAGGGTGTATATAGACACAAATCCTGGTCGTCCAACCCTCCATATCTTGAGCTGGCGCAATTATGGCCCTCAGATCTGATGGGGGCATGCATGGGCATACATGGGGGCATGCACCACATCCCCGGACCGTCGGATATGGGGAAGTTAAAGCTTAGCCATTGATTTAAGCTTAAGGAAGGTGCAAAGAAAATTGCACCACAATTAATACGTTAATGAGGTGGCACCGCATTTATTATAAAGATTTATAAGAAATTAAATGTGAGCTTACGAGGTGGCGCCACCACATATTTTGCTTTTTTATTTTATTATAATATTTTGTATTTTTTACATTGTTGACGTGGCAATCCGGGCGACTTCTTACGAAATTTGGGAGGAAAGCTGCGTTGCACAGTGTGAGCTATGGCGCTCAGAGCATTGCTGCCAAGCTTGCTCTGTTTTCGATCTGTATTTTTATATTAATGCGAGCGAATGAAGTGGCGAAATATTTTTATGGCTACGTTGATCTACAATGAAGAATGAAGGATGGAAGTGGATTTTTCCCTGTGGTTTTTCCCCTGCACTCCTTTATTTCCATGCATTGGCTATCTTCCATTCTCGGCCGAACTGAAGACAATTTTGAGGATAAGGCAAACAGGTGTGCCTCTGATCTGGGTTCTTTCCCTTTGGTCGAAATCTGAGAAGAAATCTTCCCCTGCTGATTGCCGCAGAGGGTCCCGTCTTGATCTTCGATTTGGGTTCTTTGCCGGATCAGATTAGGCTTGATCTGGACAATTTTTTGAAAGCTTTGCTTGATCCATATCGTCTTTTGGAGCTTTTGATTCGTCTTCTGCACAAATCTCCGGCGCCCATTTAGATTCATGATTCCTTCGGCCAAAAACTGGCAGCTTTGGGTGGTTGTGTTCATCCCTGCAGTCAAAATCTCCCCCTGCTCCTTCCGGTGACCGATTCAGAAATGTTAATTTCAGTTCTGCACAGATATGGCAATCACTTATGATCAATCTTGAAGTTGATCCGTTTTAATCCGATCCTTGGCGTTCAAAAAGATCTAATAAATGGTTGCGGCAAGCAAGAGTTCTACTTCGTTACCTGAACAATGGAGAGTTCATGAGTTCATGAGAAAGTTTATTTTGTCTTTTTCAATATCTTGATAAGGCTTCATAATTCTGGCTCAGCTTCAATCTGATTTCATCTATTTGTTTGTTTATTTAACATTTAGATAAAATCCGATGCTGTACCACTTATAACATAGGATTAGTAATATACGCTGATTCTTTACTTGATAAGTGAAAAATAGATTCTGTTTGGGTCATTTACAAGTATGCAATTTCATCTGCTTCAGACTATGTGGGCATATGGGTCATTGGGTTACTATTTGCATCATGTTAGAATATGTGGCCTCGTGGAATGTACTTTGTTTCATGACCATATATTTGGCTTTAATGCATACTAGTAACGGAGCCCGGCGTTGCCGGGCGTTAAATACATTTTGATGCAGATATCCATAGAGTTATAGATATCTAAACACCTTGATCTTGGTCTAATGTAAAGAGATAGGCGATGCCGTCTTTTTATGGTTTCGATGAGGTTCATGTTGGCAAAACACAGTTTAACAAAGGTACTATCCAAGCTCAGGATATGAATGCGCCTAAATCAAATGCCATAAACAATTTCCTCAATAAACAAATGGTTTAGGAGTGTTGTAGTCATATGGAAGTGCTTAAGTCAAATGCTCGCATCTATTTTCTTCAATAAACAATGGTTCATAAGTATCGTAGCCATATAATTTCTGGGCATTACATATCCTGCAAATGACGATACTCTTTATGAAATAGTCACATTGTAATCACACTTGCCTTGGGAAATCTATTTAGTGATATTGCAAGTCCTGCTTTTATATTTTCTTTATGAAATAGTCACATTGTAATCGTACTTGTCTTGGAAAACCTATTTCGTGATATTGCAAGTTGTGATTATATATTTTCCAAATCATTTTCTTCAATAAAGAATTGTTTATTATAAGTATTTGTAATTATATAATTCGGTGATCGTACATATCTTGCAACGACCTACTCTTCATGAGATAGTGACATGGTAATTAAACTTGTCTCAAGAAATCTATTTTGGATATTGCAAGTTGTGGTATGTAATTTCTTGTACTCTTCATGAGATAGTGACATGGTAATTAAACTTGTCTCAAGAAATCTATTTTGGATATTGCAAGTTGTGGTATGTAATTTCTTGTATCTTGCAACGATAGTATTTCATGAGAGAGACATGGTAGTTGTACTTGCCTTGTAAAATTATATTTAGTGATATGGCAAGAAATATTGCCTAAAATAATCAATATCCTTGCATTTCATGGCCCATTTACGAATTGTTGCAGAAATCTAGTCCCAAACTCCCCAATTAACTATTTTTAAGCACAACACGCTGACATTGAAACTTCAAAATAGTGTCCATCTTGAATATGCGTCCATCTTGCAACCAATTCCTGTTATCTAGTTCTTGACATGTCATCCTTGTTTGTTGGTCGTAATGCAATCTATAACACGGTGTTGGATAGATTAAGGATGATTTGGCCAGGGCAATTTACATTCAAATATTAAGATGAGACCTTAGAAATAGAGCCTTGGATTGGTGGCTTTCATCAGGGCAGATTTCCATATTGTAAATAAAAAATTGACTTTGTTTACCTAAAACTGTTCTGGTGGTCAAGAACACGATGCATGCAAATTTGACAAATGCATAGACTGTGTCCCATAGGATTACTTCTAACCTTAAAGTAAAAGCGTTCCACAGTGCAAAGAGGCAATTTTGGAGGCAACATACCGATTTAAACATGAGTCCATGATGTAGAGACCAAATCGAATCAAATGAAAACCTTCACGAAAAAGAACCCAACCCGGATCGTGCGAAAGAATCACGGCGAGGCCATCATCCGTTGATAAACCAAGTCCATACAGCCAAGTCATAAATTAGATCAATCTCCAAATCCATGCGCCCGGATATCCATGAGAAGTAAGCAATAATTGTATCACAAACTCTCTCTCTCCCCCTCTGACAGATCGATTTGGAAGTCCTCAAGACCTCCCTATATACACTGATGCATGCCAACATGTTTTCATCAAGCCACAAACCTGGCGTCGCCGCTCCAGCCCGTTTAGAAATTCTATCCCCTAAAACCATGCAAACCCCAAATCATACAAAGGAAATAAAAATGCCCGATTTTTGGATTGTCAAAAACTTTTTCCGGCTGCTAATAACCCCAAAACCTTAGGGAAATCAGCTAAGAAAAAATCCAAAAATGTTTTTCTCCAAACCAGAAAAACCAAATTTAAACAATAGATTATCCGAAGAGCTTGCCTATTGATTTTGACTTATAGTTTTGTACATAATAATTGGAACGGCTAGAGCCTTTCGGCAGTTTCTAGTTTATTTTACATTCAGAGTTCCAAAGAAACCACGAAAGCGGACTAAAGGCATGTCAAGGCACAGTATTGCTAAAACCTTGAAGACTGCAATAAAGTCATTGCACCGCTCTCTTTCCTGCCGGAAGGATTTACAGTATTTTTAGTGGAAAGAAGCCTGAGCATCCCCATTTCTCCAATATCCGCAGAAGCCCGGGGATTTTCCATCACTAAACTTGAAAAATATGAGCTAGCGGCAAGAAGGTCAAGTTTTGGTGGAAGATTTGGCATTCAGGTGGAGAAGTGGTTTTGAGAACAAATGTTTAAAGTTGCTAAGAAGCTTTGTTTTCTGGCGCATTATCTTGCGTGTTTTGATCCCAAACAAGCAAAAAATGCATGAGATTGCCGGGCAGTTGCATTTGGTAAGGTAAGGTCTAATAAACTAGGTAATAAAATGACCCTTTTCATGTTTTTGAGGTTCCAATAATTGTAGCACATTAAAATAGAGTTTGAAGCTAGGTTAGCAGGCATTGGCAAGTTGTTCACAATGTTTTATACGGTAAGTACATTTTAGGTCGAGATATGTCAGTGTCATCTTAATCCCATATGACAAGCAGGGAACTCGTTTAATGGTGAAGAGCAAAGTGTGGTTGCCAGTGAGCACAGAACAAAATTATGAATATACAGTAAGTTATTCTGCTTTCTCTGCTTGGAACTAAACATGTCGACTTACAGGTTATTTCAATGGAGATATCAAGATGTTTGACTTGAAGACATGCAAAATTCGTTGGCAAACAAGCGTAAAAAATGGGATACACATAATAGAAGCTATTAATTTGATTGGGGAACAATTATTTGGCATAGGTTATTTCAATGGAGATATCAAGATGTTTGACTTGACGACATGCAAAATTTGTTGACAAACAAGCGTAAAAAATGGGATGCACATAATAGAAGCTATTAATTTGATTGGGGAACAATAATTTGGCATGGGAGTCAGTCTTCTGGAGATTATTTATGTATCTTCTCAGTTTTGACTTGCCATGTTAATCTATATTGCCACGTATGGGCACGTTTATGCTTAGTGGTTGTCTCATTCTGCTCATTGATAAGAATAAATGTTGATTTCAGGTTCAGACAACTTGGTTTTCTCTGTTATCTTGGACATGCCATTTTTTGAGAAAATGGCATCTTAAAGGAACAAAGATTAAACTGAAGAGCACAACTGTGTTTCCAACAACAATGACAGTTATAGATGTAGATCTTGCCCTTTGCAATGGAGATAGAGCACATCACCACATAGCTCGTCATTTTCAACACAAACGTCTCTGATGAAAAATTTCTTGAAATGAATCACTTAAATGATTATTGGAGACATTGAGAAAACTTAAGTCCGCCTCACAAAGGTGCAAATATGTAAGTTGAACAAGGTTTTGAAACCCTATGGGAATCCTGCCATACAATTTGTTGTTACTAAGATCCAAACTTGATAGTCCAGTCATCTTACTAATACTCTTTGATATAGTGCCACACAGATGGCAACCTGTGACATAGAAAGGCCTATTGACTATTATGGAACTACTCCCTACCCCTCATATCAATAATAGGATCTATTCTTTGGAATTTTAGCGATCTATTAAAAATTTCTTTATCACATCGATAGGTATGCTTATTGAGTTTTGAGTCCATTGCATGTCTACCATGAACTTGGAAATCTACATATCTCTGCAAAGCTGACACTCCCTTTCAGTTCCACTACACTTATAGTTGGATGATCACAAGCTTAAGATATCCTTCAGATGGTAGCTATTTTTTTACAATTGCCTTACACATCGATATGATATTTATGCATTTCTGCTTCCAACATTTTAGTACTTATCTAATTTTGTTAAAAGCTGTTATCATCTGGCAAAATCAGGGAACTTTCCCCCTTGGGGAGCTTTCCCCCTTGGGGAACTTTTGCGTGGGACCCCGCAACGCTTTAGATTATAGTATTGGTTGGATTTCGTGGTGAACAACTCGAGTTTAAGTCAAATTTAGCAAGAGGAATGCACTCATATATAGGAGGATATGCCGTCTACATTAAAGGGGTGGCAAAAAACCCTGCTTTTCTATTTGTCTTTACCCAATAGGATCAACTGTAACGTTCCTAACCGGCATGCCCTTAGCCAACTGGGCAAAACCGTCTAGACTTTTATGAGTAGTCGCTTCTACTCATTTATGCCGGTGTCTCGGAAACGCCCCACAGGCACATTCAAGGTTCGAATACTCGAGCGGTCTACCATGGGCCCGTTACAGTCTCTCCCACTAGAACTATGCTCGTCCTCGAGCATCCGAGGCTATACCATGTCACAATGATTACCAAGTCTTTGCAAATTACCCATGCATATAGGCACCCATGGAGACTCGAACTCGAGACCTGCTCTGATACCAAACTGGTGATTTAGCCTCGCCGAGTTGACCCTCTAGGCAACTCGGGATCTTGTCAATACTACGCTAATTCTAGGTTGGTATGACAAACAATTGAATATGGTGAAGAATTGAATCTTCCTCTTGCACAGCTAAATTGCACACTAAAAACTCAATGAGCAAATACTTGATATCTCAATATAATCAAATAACATTAACATCCAAAGAATCCATATTCTCAATGGTTACAGCATCCATGTTAGCAACTCAATCCTAGAAGCTTCTTGCCCATCCATGAGCCACAACAGCGCTGGTGCCATCGCCTTGCTCTTTCACTGCACATGCACTCACTGGGGTTAGTCCTCGTGACTAAGTGGGGATCCCTGGCTGCCTCTGCATGCATGGAAATACTCTGGAATCTTGGATAGCAAACATAACAATTCAAAGACACAAGAACCTATGGTGCAACGCTAGACTATGACAATAAAGAAAACATCATGAACATCAAGAGCAAAGAACATAACCAGAGTATCAAACCATCATAAACAATTAATATAGATAAATAAAAAATAAAACCCTTTGCTAAGATCTTCATTGTAAATTCCTCATAAAGAAATTTCGACAACGAATGACCAGTCGACTTGGTACACTCCGTCATATTACAAATACTTGTCTGTTATATATATAAAGGTATATCATGAAACTTTCGTATATAATGTGTTTGATTCGTACATGCCCGGATGCCGTCCGTTTAAGGTGGGGCCAGTGAGGTGGCAGCATCAGGGCCATCCATTCCTTATGGGCATGCATGGAGGCATGCATGGGTCATGCATGGGGGCATGCACCACATCCCTGGACCGTTGGATCAAAAGGGAAGGATAAATCCTAGCCATTGATTTTTTGTAAGGAAGGTGCAAGGTCCCTTAAAGTAGATTTGGTGTAGCAGATCTTAGCCGTTAGATCAAAAGGTGAGCATAAATCCTAGCCATTAACTTTTTAATATTAAATTGATTTTTTTTATTTAAAGGAGGTGAGGTGGCACCCCTCATTAATAAAAAGGTAATGAGGTGGCAAAATATTTATGAGTAGACTTTCTAGGAAGCTTCCTTTTGTTCAATCATTTTCAAAGGCACGTAGCTTGCGGTAGAGGTCGGATGAAGGTGGGACCCATGTCATTGGATTCCTCTCGTCGAGAGCTTTCCAATGAGTGGTTTTTTTGCGTTATTTCGCCGCAGTTGCAACCAATGTGATTGAACACTAAGAATCTTTTTGGAATCTTAGAATTTTACGAAATTCATGGTAATTTATAGGAATCTGGGGACGTCAGAGATCTTAGAGAATCTAGAGGAATTCCAAGAGAGTCTTAGAGAATCTAAAGGGAATCCATAGGAATTTGAGGGAATCTAAAAGAATCTTCATAAATACGTAGAGAATCTAGAGGAATCTTGATGCAATCTTGAAGAATCTAGAGGAATCTTTATAGAATCTATGGGACTCTCAAGAGAATCTTTGGGAATCAAAGGGAATCTCAAGAGAATCTTTGGAAATTCAAAGGGAATCTATAGGAGTCACGAGAGAATCTTTGAGAAATTAAGGAAATCTAAGGGAATCTTCATAGGATCTTCAAGAATCTAGAGGAATCTTGATGGAATCATGTAAAGTCTAAGGGAATCTTCATAGGATCTTAGAGAATCTAGAGGAATCTTAAGAGAATCTTTGGAAATCTGAGGGAATCTTTCTAAAAGCTTTGAGAATCTAGTGAAATCATGATAGAATCTTGGAGAATCATGGAGAATTTTCCTATAATCTAAAGGAATCTAGGAGAATCTTCATCAAATCTTGGAGAATTCAATAGAACTAAATAAAATCTTGGGAAATCTAGAGGGAATCTTGAAGAATCTTGGGGAATCTATGAGAATATCAAGAGAACTTCTCTGAATCTAGGGAAATATAAGGAAATTTAGAGGAATCTTCATAAAATCTTGAAGAATCTAGGAGAATCTACATAGAATCTTAAGGAATCTTGGCATAATCTTTGGAAATCTAGGAGAATCTAAAAAGAATCTTTGTGAACATAGGAGATCTAAGGGAATCTTCATAAAATATTTGAGAATCTAGGGGAATCTTCATAGAATCGTAAAGAATCTAGGGGAATGCTTATAGAATCTATGGGCATGCATGGAGGCATGCATGGGTCTTGCATGGGGGCATGCACCACATCCCTGGACCGTTGGATCAAAAGGGAAGGATAAATCCTAGCCATTGATTTTTTGTAAGGAAGGTGCAAGGAAGGTCTCTTAAAGTAGATTTGGTGTAGCAGATCTTAGCCATTAGATCAAAAGGTGAGCATAAACCCTAGCCATTAACTTTTTAATATTAAATTGATTTTTTTTTATTTAAAGGAGGAAGGAAGGAAGGAAGGAAGTTTATTTTAACGTCCACGGAGGCCAAAGGCCTATGAGACGGTACATGCAGAGAACAGGCAAAAAAGCCAAAAACCCCAACACCAAAAACAAACAATGTAATCAGACAAGAGAACCCTACTAATGGGATGAAAAAACCCCACTTGGGAGGAAAAACCCTAGCAAGAGGCTCTCAAATACCATGCCCCGTAAGAGCAAGTCCGACGACCGGAAATGGCCGCAGGATGTAAGCTCCCAAGCCCGCCGCTACCATAGGTGATGCAAGTAACGATGTAGCGGTGTGTCGAGCATCTAAGATCGCAGTGCAATTTGCGCGGACATGGGCATATCTTTGGGCATCACCGGAGGGCATGGTGCTCATCCTCTATCACGTGCATCTCACAACACCGACATATCCTTTCCTCCCCAGGGGATCCCGTGCCGCCATTCAACCCCAAATGACTGTTTCAATTAGAGGTAATGGGAACCCGTCCTTATGGCAAAGAATAGCTCTCCGCTTTCTTCACCGAGATGTGTGCTTTCAAGCACCGATGGGGTCCATGCTCAAGGCCGGGATTAATCTGAAGTGATAGTGCTCTGCCTTGGGCTTTGCAAGAGTAGAGGCATCCCACGGGGGTGGCGGCGACAGCCCGCATCCAATTGCCCATTCCGCGCATCGGAATCTACCAAAGGCCACCATCCGTTGGTAATCCATAGACCACCTCCTAAACCATCCCTTACAAAGCTCGTGCCCATACCCTCTTCTTCACTGGGGGCCCTCCGCTAACAACACAACTGTGGGGGCAAGCGATGCTCATCCATCCCATCCACCTTATGGAAGCAAGTAAGATGCTGCGCAAGCATAATGTATAAAGAAACCCCCGCCTCATACAACAAAATCGATACGGCATGCGGTTGTCCTTCACTCCCAAGCTATATGTCAAGAAAGCTTTACGCACCCTTTCCAACCTATCCCATGTATTTTTGCTAACTGGCGGGCCCCAAACCTCCACCCCATATAGCAAAGACCCCAACCGACCAAAGTTTCTAAACAGTGTGCTCTCCTCGCCCAAATCCGCGAGATCTATCCGCAAACACGCGCTTTGCACCGCATATAAAAGCCTTCCAAACAAGACTGGCTCTCCTCTCCACACACTCATCCCACAGCATGTTAGTAGTGAAATCAATTCCCAGATACTTGAAGCTCCGCACCATCTCCACTTCCTGTCCCCTGTAATATAACTCCGGGATAGGGTGTTGCGAGGACAGGATCGCGAGAAGCTTAGTTTTGTGCAAGTTCACTGTCATTCCCGTTGCCCCACAGAACCCACTGAGGGCATCCAAATGCTGCTGGTGGCACCCTCATTAATAAAAAGGTAATGAGGTGGCAAAATATTTATGAGTAGACTTTCTAGGAAGCTTCCTTTTGTTCAATCATCTTCAAAGGCACGTAGCTTGCGGTAGAGGGGTCGGATGAAGGTGGGACCCATGTCATTGGATTCCTCTCGTCGAGAGCTTTCCAATGAGTGGTTTTTTGGCGTTATTTCGCCGCAGTTGCAGCCAATGTGATTGAACACTAAGAATCTTTTTGGAATCTTAGAAATTTACGAAATTCATGGTAATTTATAGGAATCTGGGGAATCGTCAGAGATCTTAGAGAATCTAGAGGAATTCCAAGAGAGTCTTAGAGAATCTAAAGGGAATCCATAGGAATTTGAGGGAATCTAAAAGAATCTTCATAAATACGTAGAGAATCTAGAGGAATCTTGATGCAATCTTGGAGAATCTAGAGGAATCTTTATAGAATCTATGGGACTCTCAAGAGAATCTTTGGGAATCAAAGGGAATCTTCATAGGATCTTCAAGAATCTAGAGGAATCTTGATGGAATCATGTAAAGTCTAAGGGAATCTTTATAGGATCTTAGAGAATCTAGAGGAATCTTAAGAGAATCTTTGGAAATCTAAGGGAATCTTTCTAAAAGCTTTGAGAATCTAGTGAAATCATGATAGAATCTTGGAGAATTTTCCTATAATGTAAAGGAATCTAGGAGAATCTTCATCAAATCTTGGAGAATTCAATAGAACTAAATAAAATCTTGGGGAATCTAGAGGGAATCTTGGAGAATCTTGGGGAATCTATGAGAATATCAAGAGAACTCTGAATCTAGGGAAATATAAGGAAATTTAGAGGAATCTTCATAAAATCTTGAAGAATCTAGGAGAATCTACATAGAATCTTAAGGAATCTTGGCATAATGTTTGGAAATCTAGGAGAATCTAAAAAGAATCTTTGTGAACATAGGAGATCTAAGGGAATCTTCATAAAATATTTGAGAATCTAGGGGAATCTTCATAGAATCGTAAAGAATCTAGGGGAATGCTTATAGAATCTTCGTTAAATGACTTTGCATTGGCTTCCGGTCGAATTTGTGCAGTCCCTCATAGTAGAACCACTTGTCTTATCTTAATATGTATATAGAAACTCATGGGGGTAGTTTCAAAATGGCATATCGGATATAAATTTTTGATCTTGGCCCTTGGATAAAAAGTTGGTGAAGTGGCGTAGCTTAAGCCCTTGGATTTTGATGGGGGCATTCATGAGTCATACATGGGGGCATACACCCCATCTGTGAACCGATTGGATCAAAGGGGAAGGCGAAATCCTAGCCGTTGATTTTTATGGGGAAGGTGCAAGGAAGATGCCAAAAAGTGAATTTGGTGTAGCAGATCTTAACCATTGGATCAAAAGGTGAGCATAAATCCTAGCCATTAACTCTTTAATATTAAATTAGTTTTTTTTTTAAAGGAGGCGAGGTGGCACCCTCATTAATAAAAAGAAGTAATGAGGTGGCAAAGCATTTATTAGCTTCTTTTTGTTTAATCGCTTTCAAAAGCATGTAGCTTGCGGTAGAGGGGTCGGATGAAGGTGGGACTCACGCCTTGGATTCCTCTCGTCGAGAGCTTTCCAATGAGTGGTGCTTTGACACTATTTTGTTGCAGTTGGAGCCAACATGATCGAACACTGAGAATTTTTTTGGAATGTGCGATTTTCAAGGAATCTATGGCAAGTTGAGGGAATCTTAGTATAATATTTATAGGATCTTAGGGAGTCCAGAGGAATATCATGAGAATCTTAGAGAATCTATGATAATCTCAAGAGAGCATCTTTGAGAATGTAAGGGAATCTAATGGAATCTTGATAAAATCTTTAAGAACCTAGAGGAAAATTGATGTAATCTTGCGGAGTCTAGGGGAATCTTCGTAGAATCTATTGGAACTAGAGGAATCGCAAGAGAATCTATAGGAATCTCAAGCACTTCTTTGGGAATCTAGGGGAATCTTGATAAAATCTTTAAAAACCTAGAGGAATATTAATGGAATCTTAGAGAATCTAGAGGAATCTTGGGGTATTCTTTTAAAATCTAGGCGAATCTTTAGAGAATCTTAGGGAGTCTCAAATGAATCTTTGGGAATCTAGGAGAATCTAAAGGAATCTTCATAAAATATGGGAATCTTAATGGAATCTCAGAGAATCTAGGAGAATCTTGATAGAATCTTGGAGAATATAGAGGAATCTTGGGGTATTCTTTTGGAATCTAGGGAAATCTTTATGGAGCATTAAGAATCTAAGAAAACCTTTGGGAATCTAGGAGAATCTCAAGAGAATCTTTGGGAATCTAGGGGAATCTTCCTAAAAGTTTTGAGAATCTTGATGGAATTTTAGAGAATCTAAGAGAATCTTCATAGAATCTAGGAGAATCTTCATAGGATCTTTGAGCTTTATGCAGTCCCTCATATTACAAACACTTGTCATTAATATATATACACGTATATCACATGCTGGGGCATCGTGGACATTTTATAACAGACATCGATCTTGGCCGTTCACCCTTGAAAAAAAAGAGGTGGCGCAATTATGGCCCTCGATCCGGAATGGGGGTGTGCATGGGCATGCATGGGGGCATGCACCACATCTTGGGACCGTTGGATCAAAAGGGGAAAAGAAATCTTAGCCCTTGATTTTTCTCAGGAAGGTGCAAGGAAGGTGGCAAAAAGTGTATTTGGTGTAGCAAATCTTAGCCGTCAGATCAAAAGGTGAGCATAAATCTTAACCGTTGACTTTTTAATATTGAATTGATTTTTTTTTTAAAAGGTGTGAGGTGGCACTCTCATTAATAAAAAGATAATGAATTAATGATCGGAAATGATTAATTATGATCGGAAGCTTCTTTCTGTATAAACGGCTTCAAAGGCACGTAGCTTGCAGCAGAGGGGTGGGATGAAGGTGTGGGACCCATGCCGTTGGATTCCTCTCGTCGGGAGCTTTCTAATGAGTGGTGCTTTGGCACTATTTTGTCGCAGCTGCAGCCAGCATGATCGAACACTAAGAATCTTTTTGGAATCTTCGAGATTCAAGGAATCTATAGTAAGTTGAGGGAATCTAGGAGAATCTTTATAGGATCTTAGGGAATCCAGATGAATATCATGAGAATCCTAGAATCTATGGGAATCCTAAGAGAGCATCTTTGAGAATGTAAGGGAATCTAAGGGAATCTTGATAAATCTTTAAGAACCTAGAGGAATCTTGATGGAATCTTGGGGAGTCTAGGGGAATCTTCATAGAATCTATGGGAACTAGAAGAATCTCAAGAGAATCTATAGGAATCTCAAGTGCTTCTTTGGGAATCTTGGGGAATCTTGATAAATTTCTTATTAACCTAAAGGAATCTTAATAGAATCTAGAAGAATCTAGAAGAGTCTTGATAGAATCTTGGAGAATCTAGAGGAAACTTGGGGTTTCTTTTGGAATTTAGAAAAATATTTAGAGAATCTTAGGGAGTCTCAAATGAATCTTTGGGAATCTAGGAGAATCTAAAGGAATCTTCATGAAATCTTTAAGAATCTATGGAATCTAGATGGAGTTTTAAAGAATCCTGGGAAATCTTAATAAAATCTAGGGAAATCTCTGTGGATTCTTAAGAATCTAGGGGAATCTTTGTAGAACATTAAGAGTCTAAGAGAATCTTTGGGAATCTAGGGGAATCTTCCTAAAAAATTTGGAAATCTTAGAGAATCTAAGACTAGGAGAATCTTTCTAGAATCTTAAAGAACCTAGAGGGATCATGGGATAATCTTTGAGAATCTCGGTGAATCTTGGGAATCTTAAGAGAATCTATGGAAATCTAGGAGAATCTAAGGAAATTGTCATAAACTCTTCAAGAATATATGGGAATTTAGATATAATCTTGGAGAAATCTAAGGGAATCTTAATAAAATCTAAGTGAGTCTCCATAGAATTTTTAGAATCTGGGGTATCTACGAGAATCTTGGTGCAATTTTGGAAAATCTAGGGGGATCTTCATAGGATCTTAGAGAATCTAGAGGAATCTCAAGATAATCTTAGGTATTCTAGGAGAATCTTTATAGAATCTTGGGAAATCTAAGAGAATCTACATGGTTCAAGAGAGAATCTTTGAGATGTAAGGGAATCTAATGGAATCTTGATAAAATCTTTAAGAACCTAGGGCGATCTTCATAGGATCTTAGAGAATCTAGAGGAATCTCAAGAGAATCTTAGGGATTCTAGGAGAACCTTTATAGAATCATGGGAAATCTAAGGAAATCTTTGTAGAATATTAAGGAATCTAAGGGAAGGCCAAGAGGATCTAGAAGAATCTTCATAGAATCTGTAGGATTCTAGGAGATCTACATAGAATCTTGGGGAATCTAGAGAATATTCATAAAGTCTTTAATAATCTACAAGAATCTTGATAGAATCTTGAAGAATCTAGGGAAATCTTCATATAATCTTTAAGAATCTAGAGGAATCCTATGGAATCATGTAAAGTCAAAGGGAACCTTCATAAACTCTTAGAGAATCTAGAGGAATCTCGAGAGAATCTTTGGGTATCTAAGGGAATCTTTCTAAAAGCGTTGAGAATCTAGTGAAATCATGATGGAATCTTGGAGAATCTAGGAGAATCTTCATATAGACTAGAGGAATCTAGGAGAAGCTTCATCAAGACGTGGAGAATTCAGTAGATTTACATAGAATCTTGAGGAATCTAGATGAGTCTTGGGATAATCTTTGGGAATCTAGGCGAATATCAAGAGAATCTTTGAGAATCCAGGGTAATTAAGGGAATGTTCATAAAATCTTTGGAGAATCTATGGGAATCTTTGTAGAATCTTAAGGAATCTCGAGAGAATCTTAGAGAATCTATGACAATATCAAGAGAATTTCTCAAAATCTAGGGAAATATGAGGAAATTTAGAGGATTTTTCATACAATCTTGGATAGTATAAGAGAATCTACATAGAATCTAGAGGAATCTTGAGATAATCTTTGGGAATCTAGGAGAATCTAAAAAAATCTTGAGATAATGTTTGGGAATCTAGGAGATTCTAAAAAAATCTTTGGAGAGTCTAAGGGAATCTTCGTAACATTTTTGAGAATCTAGGAGAATCTTGATAGAACCATAAATAATCTAGGTGAATCTTTATAGAATCTTCATTGAATGGCTCTGCATTGGCTTTCCGTCGAATTTGTACAGCCCCTCATAGTAGAACCACTTGTTTATATCATAATCCTTCCTATTATAAAGCAGATACATTTTTCTGCCCCCGTCTAATATCTTCCTTACAAATTATATTGGCATGATGCGTTGTGATTTGGGCATTTATTGCAGATTAGGCATTTATGGCACCGCATTTATGGCATACTTATGGCTCAGAGGTTGACCCGCGATGCTGGCGGTTAGGCATTGGAAGGTTTATTCTCCTCGGCATTGGAAGGTTTATTCTCCTCCACACCTTTGCTGCCACTGCCGGACTTCATGCCACCACACCCACTTTTCCTCTCAGATCCACCGTTGAGGTCATGCCTAGCATATATTGCTGGTTCCGGTGCATTGCCCATTGCTCCCTATTTTTTGTTTGAAGGAATTTGGCCGAGCGAGCATGAATGTGGATTTTTCTCTGCAGAATGTGCTCTTGCTCAATGACATCTGAGCGCCCACATCCGATTTGTAGCTTAGACCTTCAATGCCTTCCGATTTGTGCAGTTTAGATGCAAAATTGGAATGTGCTCTTGATTAGTTGAGCCGTATTTTAAGTAGGTCTAACCGCCCTCGGAGGTCCAGGAGGTTCTGTTTTAGTTGAAATGCAGGTCGGTTCTTATGAAGGATCACTGAATCCTTGGCGATTTGTTCAGCTGTCTTCGGTAACTGGGATGGATTGTTGATCTCTAGGAATGGTGCTGGAAGATATCCACGCTTCTCAGGAAATGGTTTTAGTCTTACCCACAAAATCATGCCAGACACAACTGCAGTAGGGTCCTGCTGGAAAATATTATGGGATTTGCACAACTGCAGGTCTGTTGGAATGTGAGTTATTGAAGTATGATTATTTTAAATTTGTCAAAGTTTCAATTCATGAAATCTGGTGATACATATATGCTCATGAAGCAGTTGGTTCTTTATGGTGCAGGGTTTCCTTTCTAGTTACCAAAAAGGACATTGGTGCTTTTTTATTCTATCAGGTTGATTTACAGTTTCAAGACAACTAGGCTAGTTTTTCGATTTATTTGTTCCTAGAGGAGGAATTTCAGTCCACAGTTCCTATGATAAAACTTTTTGAAATATAAGATGCCCGATCTGAAAAATAAAGCACTCTTATCAGATCTGTAAGAGAAGGTCCGCATCTGCAGCACAACACTTGAAGCTTCATCATTGGGCCGGATCAATCCTACATCATCTCCTTCCAGTTGGATTTACCTTGCCCCTTTGATACGCAAGGCAGGAAAAAACAGGGGATGTGACCATTGTTGGGATGTTTAATCCCTTCCTTCCGATTTAGAGTATAATGCAATGTGAAAAAGTCAGGGAAGTAATGTTTCCTTATTTTGAACATATCTGCACTGGCTGCAAGACCATCAGTGCTAATCCGTCGCAATTTATCAGAACCAGAGAGCGAAAATTTGGAAAGGAACGGGCGAGCAGGGCCAGGGCCTCGTCCGAGACGACCATTCAGCAAAAATCAGCAAATCTGCAAACCAGCAACCATGGCTAAAATCAGCAAATCTGCACTTGCCTTTGAGGGTGAGAGAATCAATGCAAAGCTCTCCCCGTAGGCACGAAAAGAGATGGGTCCCCAGAAAAAATAAAAAGCAACTAAGTAGAAATTACAGGCAAGAGACGAAACCGTGGAGAAAGAGGAAAGCAAAGTACTGGGGTGTTATCAAATAAAGACGGGGCCACTACCGTGCGTAGCAGCAAGGACAAAGGACCTGCTATGGACAGATCGGCTTGCAAAACAAACGCAAATGGGCAATGCAATGGGTTCTGCTCTTGAAGACGGATTGAAGTCCTTCTCTACAGGCCATGTTTCGAGATTTTTTTTGTCTACCATGCAGCAGAAGTTTTGAGATCTGAAGAAATTGCATCTAAATTTAAATTTCTAAAGGATACCAAAGCTCTTATTACTGCTTTTTGAAATAAGATCATAGAGGCAAAAGTTTCAAAGGCAAAAACAAAATGCGTTGATCCAACATTGTCTCTGGTCAAATCTCTATGGGTGCATTTATAATGGAAACACAGACTCTGTAACCAAGGACTCTGTATAGCTCTTTGCACCTGCAGGAATTGATAGGAAGGACCTATCTTTTGCCAACTCGTTTACATCCATTGTTACCCTATATAACTTTTAGGGACATGGTATTTTGCCACAAAATATATGCCAAGCCATGCCAACATTGGGTTTTCCGGCATAGTTGCCTATGCTGACATATTTTGCCTTGAAATTTGGCTTGCGGAATCACCTGCAACTCTACCTCATGGTACCCATTATCTACAGAATAACCCACCCCTAGGATACAATAATGCTTAGATCTCATGTTAAAAGGTTTTTCATGTTGTTAAATAATTAGCTGTTTATAATCCATATACAAAATGTGTATGCCCTAATGTACTGGGATGCATGGTAATTGAATACTCATCAAAGTGCTTCTCTTGCAACGAATGCGCACAACTAGTTCCTCATCCCCCCAATGTTTGTATTGCAGGAAAGAGAAATGTCCGCGGCGGCCAAGGCCGCCGCGAACATTTCTCTTTCTCGATCCCCTACAGCAAAGGAAATTGTTTGCAGTAGCCTAGTCCTTCTATAGACTCACTCGTTGGCTGGAATTATGTGCAGCATAATAATTGTAGTTGGTGTAGTTATCTGCCTTGTATTTTTTGATGCTCCTTGCTTTAAAGATTCCAAAGAGTTAGTCATTTTGGTGTAGTTATCTGCCTTGTATTTTTTGATGCTCCTTGCTTTAAAGATTCCAATGAGTTAGTCATTTTGAGCAATGAAACAAACACCAGGCAATATTTGTAAAGTGAATGTAAGTTGCAATAAATATTGTCTTTTTTCAAAAGGAAGCCAGTTTTTGATATGTAGTTGATGTAGTTATTTGCCTGATGTAATCCGCTTGCTGCGTTTTTGTATTGGGTCCCATAGACCGATTGGTCTCCGTGGACGATAAAAGTACCTTCCTTCCTTCCTTCCTTCCATTTTTTTTTAGCTCCTTGCTTTAAAGAATCCAAAGGGCTAGTCATTTTGAGCAATGAAACACCAGACAATATAAGTAAACTGAATGTAAGTCACAATAAATATTGTCTCTTTTTAAAAGGAAGCCAGTTTCTGATAATGTATATTCTCAAATGCATGATTTGACAAAGATATACTGGATCAAAGATATATTGGATGCAGATCGACCTATGGGTGCCATTAAGGTAGAAAAAATTATGACATAAAAAAGAAAATTTGTAGGAACTATACTTTTATTATATTATCTATCTATAGTGGAGCCACGTAAATTTTATTTGAAAAACAGGGATTGGAGTCTATGTGCCATTGGAACATTCTACTTGGAAGGATTAGTAATAGCAAAAAATCAAACAATAGGTTATATTTTCTCATGGTTAAATTCATTGACAAATAAGACAGCTGCATAACAAATCCAGCTCTGACATATAGCAAAAAGTGGAACCGAGATCATGAATGCTTCCTTTGTTTAACCAAATTGCTCCACCATCCAAATGATAAAACCAGAGATGTTTGAATAATGCCTGCCTAAATCTTTTGGAAAAAAATTCTTTTTTTTTTTTCTCCCAGCTGGAATTCGCAAAACAGAAACTCTTTTCTTCTGAGCTTTCAGTAACAAACGGCAAAAACAACCATTCTTCTTCTAGTAATGCAATCCAATCGTTGCTTCATCATGGGTTGTGCATTTAAGCAATGCTGGAGTGACATGTGGCTTCAATACTAAAGCTAAAGCTTGGGTCGGGCATTGGCCAAGAGCTCACATTGATTCGTGAGCCTAATATAATGTGCAATGGAAGGGCAGTAACGAGATTTTGAAGCTGCCCACTGGGTGAGTTTATGAGGACAGTAGACTTGATGGATTCCTTGTCCTAAATTATACATTAAAAAATCCTTCAGGGGATCACTCAAAGAGGCCTAGAACTCTGATTCATGGTGTTTTTAGTATATCATAAGGCCAGTGAGAGTCTCCAACTTTTAAGAAAGTCAAAATTTCACAGATTCTGCTTACGTTGACACTAATGCAAATGGAAGATTCTGCAATTGTGAAAGCATAATCCATGCCCTTGTGTTCTCCTCATAATGCCTTCTCTCACCAAGAAGCGAGAATTAGTTGCCGTTGCTTTGCAAAGAAATTAGCAACGACATGGGCTCATTTTCTTCGCTTGTGATGAAAACCTCATGAACATGAATACCTTGTAAAGAGCCGGATCAATACAGGGCAAATTGACCATCCAATCGTAGTGTTACCACCTCGGCTGATGTAGCTTCCCCAGAACTAGAACCAAAATGCCAAATCAAACCAATACAGCAAGCATCGGAATTAACCTTAAAACATATGTAGTCTTCTAATTCTTCCTCTGCATTTTCAGTCTGTACATCCTGTTTGGAACCGTATAGTGTTCAATTCCAGACGTATAGTTTAATCTGTCGGTAGCAGATTAAACTAGAAGCTATTTAACCACTAGAATAAGAACATGAAGAATGAATGTAGACTAGTTTGTGTAAAGCAAACCAGTTTCACTAATCGCACCATGGTTCATGCCAAGGCATTAGTGGGCCTATGCATCACCTAAACCGGGTGATAATTCATACTTTGCAAAGACTTGAATGCAAAGGACGCACAAGGTTATTCATTCATGAAGTCAGTGGAAAGGAAAAGGTGTGGTAGTTCATTGCAAACTCAGTGATAGTAAATCTAAATATATCACCTCTGATGGGACTCTGCAAAAAGAGATTCAGTATTGCAGATAATGTATGAAACTTTACAAACTCCAGCAAATGCCGGTGGAATTAAAAATAAGTGATTAGAATACTAACAAAAATAACAACATAATGTCTGATGCCATCTCAAGAATTCAGCAATCCAAGTAATATTCCATGCGGCCTCCCCGGACTATCTGTAGAAATCCTTCTAGCACAAGCCAATGAGTAATTATGCCCCCCATAGTATAGAAGTGACAAAGGTAGATGCATATGATCAGAAGACATATCCAAATTTTGGCATGGCACAATTACGCTTTGGATACAAAGTGTTGGAGATACTACTTTCATCGGCATAGAAAAGGCCCGAGAACAACCGGAAAAATAGATGCAAGAGATTAAAACCATTTATGACAGACTCATCAAACATACTTACAGACTCATCAAACATACTTATCTAAGACATAAAAAAGGAGGGGTATACTTTTGGTTAATCCACAAATTGCCAGACTAGTCTTGAATGAATAGCACTAATCCAGGGCAAATTACAAGACTAGTCTTCAACGAATAGCACTGTTGGAGAAAACAAAGAAAAACAGAGAAAAAAGGGCCAAAAACAGAGAAAACAAAGAAAAAGGGGAGAACCCACCTAAAAATCTCTTGAGTAATGCTGCCTCTCAGCGGCTAGGCTCCTCGAACACATTCATATGGCTGAGGCCCTGGCCTTGACATTTTGAAAAGTTGTATTACCTGAAGCTGCGATCAAATTGATGCTGGCGAAACAAATGGGAACCTTTTGTTGATGCCCTTCTAAAAACTACGGACTTAAAAGCTGAGAAGGCCGTCTCTAAATCCATGTAAATCCAAGCAATGCGTAGCTAAGCAGAAAGGTCTAGACAAAAGCCAGTCTGAGTTTGTGCCGACATCAATGACATCAATGACAGACACTCGCCATAGCCATAGCCATAGCCCGTATTCCAACAGAACTTACACTCTGGGACAGCCCACAAACCAACAACAACACCAGGGAAAGCCCTGTTTGCAATCCGAAGCTAGCAGAGGCCACAACCAGAGGAGCAACGATTGAATGCAGCCATGACGAAATTTCTGCTCCTAATATACCATTTGCAGTTAAAACATCAATAGCTTTCCGCTCAAGAGGCGTCCACCATTCTTACCTCAAATCTGATAAACCTTTGGTTCATTTTGCTCAATCTGACTGTCAAGGTAATTGAAAAACTAAGGATTCTAAACAGGCGAAGCAGAGAGATTGCTTGTAGGGCAAGAAAATGACGTCACGGTTAGTCTTTAGGGTCTATCTACGCGTGTCAATACCAGAGCTGCTCAAAGAAATATTACACCCTCAAACAAAAAATAAGACTGCATTATATATGTTAGGAAAATTACTTGGATGTACCCCATCATATACCTTGTCTATATACTCAAATGAATCAAGGCCGTTTATTTGAAAAGCAATGAGGTGGCAAATTTGTAGCCTTCGGATCTCCATGGGGCATGCATGGGGGCATGCCCCACATCTCATTACCGTTGGATCAAGGAAGAGAGGCGAAATCCTAGCCATTGAACTTGACAAGAAAGTGCATGGAAGGTGAAAAGCCAAATCCAGCATTAAATGTCATTTGACTAGGTGGCACCGCATTTAGAATCATTTAAATAAGGTAGCACTACGCATTTAAATGATGTGCTATGTTGGGGAACGTGGCATAAAATATTTTGCTTTTGGATTGGATCGATATTCTTCTATTTGGGTTTTAACAATTCCTTTCTTGATTATGCCTTTATTCCTTTGCAGAAGAGCGGCCGGGAGTTCATCGCCAAATCCCCTCGAGTTGCAATGGAGTGCATCAGTCGCCCTTTACTTATTCGTTTCTTCCTTTTTCTCCTCTGCAAACAAAACATCAGAGGCGCAATTTTTCTGTTGGATCGGGTTCCTCTCGCTCACAAATTTTCTGCCATAGCCCCAACTAACTAAGATCCCACGAAAGTTTGTGGGAAGGATAGCGGCACAACCCTGATCGATTGCGCTCATTTTATAAGAGACCAGTTTGAAGATCTTGTCAGAAAAGAGGTATGTGCAGAAAAGGCTGTTACATGCATCACCTATGAGCATTTCTTACTAACTCTGTTGCAGGGGAACTGCAACTGAAGGGGCTCGCTGAACTGTGGCTCCAAGGGCTCATACCCATTCCAGGTGGTCTGCTTTCTGTTTTCTTTTGACACGCCTTTACGTTAAGAAAAGAGAGGCTCTTTGGTTTTTCCTTTAAACTGATCACTGCATTTGCGTTTTACACACACCTTGGCATTTAAGTCATTATAAGCCATCAGCTTTAGCTCATTAATTCTTGATAGGTGGTGCAGTCATAAAGCTTATGGTTTAGTATCCTTTGCAGGGCAGTTACGATATGCGTCGAACATCTTCTGGAATTCATGTTTATGTTTTCACAGCACCCGAATGCTGCCTTGTGTTGCTACGCCTTTATTGGTGAGACATTTCAACAAACTTGTGATAAAGTAAGAAGTGAGGACTCAATTTTATTTAAAAAGTCTTTATTTTTTGCCCAGTATGCAGCAATAACAGTAGATGTGCTTAAAGCAATTTGCAAGTAATTGCATGCCTATTTGCAATTGTAGGAATAAATTCTTAGTGCATGTTTATTTACTTACATGCATATTGTTAAGGGGAGACTAAATTTAGCTAAAGATATGTGTCCGGACATAGGGACCCCTTGGAGGGGCTAATTAAACTTAAATTTTCCAGGTAGTATGAAAAGCTCAGAGCAATAGACATTTGAGGCACAATAATGTCTATATATTTTTGTAATGGTTAACTGTGTATCAGAAATCATGCTAGAAAATGAAATTGTTTCATTTTAAAAGCTACGGCTCTAGGTCTCTCTCGTCATAAGTGGACAAAAGCTATATTAGTGTACTTTCACTATAGAAATGTAAAGGAAAAAGATAGCGCTACTTCTTGATAACATTGTGAGCTGCATGATAATCTAATTTTTTCTGATTAGGCACTTGGGAGAATGCTGCAAATCATTGGTTCAAGCTAAGAGGTGCGTGCTACTCCCAGCACTTCCAAGTATTTACAGATTTGTTGCATGTTTCAAGTCACCCATCATTTCTTTCTTTTTCTCTTTGCTAGATTAAGTCTCACTTTTGTGCATCTATCTACAGTTCTATTTCTGAGGTTAGGTGTACTTTCAAAGTTTTATTGGTTATGTCATAATTGGAATTATGTATAAGGATCTTAAGCATGAATACTATCTCCTAATTTGTTGGATAGCAACAAATAGAACAATGCCATGCGAACAGATAGTATGCCAGCATGCAGTTATGAAAAGAGCTCTCCGGCGTTGCTGCGTTGCTGGTTGTTTCCAAATTTGGTCCTTACATTTTGCTTCCAAAGGGATGTTATAATATATAATTAACTTTTTTTTTTTCCGTTTTGCGATTCGTGCTTTCCAACCTATTATTCAAGCATTGGCCATTGGTGTGGTTTTGCTTTGTTGCTATCGTTTTTATCTCGCATGTATCCATCAAATCTTTGGAAATAATTTTTCTATGGACTTTCTAAACAAGGTGACGGTGCAAACGCACTAATGACTTGCGTTTGCACTAATAAAAAGCATCTTTCAAAGATTCCCTAAGATATCCTTAAATTCAGCCACTTTTGGGGGGTCAATTAAAAAAATGACCCTAAATTTACGAATTCGGTAGCCATTTTAGGGGTCAAAATTACCAAAAAATTGGCGTCTTATTAATTTGACATCCCCATTTTAGATATAAAAATAATAATTTAATTTAATTGTTTTAGGTACACATTCAGAAAGTCGCAAAATGAAACAACGAGCAAATTCTTGACAAATTTTAAAGACAGAAACCATAAAATGGAGCCATTATACATTTTTATTCTTTGAAGGAGCAAAGACACATGCTATCTTGCGCATAGGCAAGGCACAAAAATAGTTTGCTACAAAAGATACAAAATTGCAAAATGCTATCTTGCGCATATAGCAGGGATCCTAAGTTTGAAAGACTTACATTGTACAAACTAGTCATGTACAGCTGTACAAATATTCAAATTACACGAGTAGCTTACGCCCTTTAAGAAGAGCAGGTATTGGAATGTCGTCGTACTCATCAATGCCTTCAGACTGGTGATCACTCTCCTCATTGACACTCTCCTCAGGATTATTGAAGTGGTGGAAGAGCTAACAGCCGGAACGCTATCCTCGTCTTGTTCAGCTTCGTCCTCGCTATCCTCGCAGAAAGACTTCAACAAGTTTACTGTTGTTCTGCGAAGTCTGTTATCAACCTTTAAAGTAAAATCGTAAGCCAAGACTTGAGTTTCAGCCAGGTCCAGATTGTCTAGGTGATTCTTATTCACTGTTTTCCGTCCTTTCTTAAAAGGAATTATCACAGGATCATACCGACCAACAAATGGATCTGTATCCTTAGTGGCATACCAGTGAACTTTTATCACTGAGGGTAGGTTGTCTTTATAAACAATGTCTTCAACCCTTGCAATTCAAAAAGGACGTTCTTCGTCATCGTCAGTTGAAGGTACAGCCACTAGCATTCCTTTCTGCAGATCTGCAAGTTTCTCTGGAGTTTGACCTTCCTTTTTCTTGAGTGCACGTCGAGATCCCAGGTACATTGCACGATCAACAGGCTCCTTGTTGATAACAGTATTGCTAACAGATTCTTCTGCAATTCCTTGGGCATCCTCAGCAGGAGGAGAGGTTTGGCTACTAGGCCAACGAAAAGGAATCTCCAAAGTGATGCTGTTTAAGGACATGGTCACGTGTTTCATGGTTTCAAAGAAATTTTCCCACCAGCCCTTTTCTTCCTCATTAAAGTACTTAAAACACGAGCTTATGCTTTTCTCCATGCTGGATAGTGAGACAAGAGGATTCTTGTCTTTGTTCTTCTCAGTGTTGTCTATGGCACTCTTCAGTGGCTGCTGAATGGCTCTTCTCATTTCTTTAACTTCAGGAACACGTCTCAAGAATTGTAACCCTGCCTCTGGAAGCCAGGATGCAGAAGTTACAAAGTACTTTCCTTGAAGAATGGCATTACCTTCTCTAAGAAAGAACTTCACATGATGCTGAAAGGTCAAATTATTCAACTTGTGAATAGCAGGACCTGTGTCAGACTGTCGTTGGAAAACAAATTCACGAAAATCACAAGTCTCGCTAAGCACTTCGACAACTGGTGTTGGATTGTAGGCTTTCTCGATCACACTGCACAAAGAGTATGATAAAAATGCCTTTTTCCCCAGCAACCTTCTGAGAAAATCGACTGAACATTTGGTCTATTTGATCATGCGTGTGGCCAACAAGTAAGAAGCCAACCTTGACCTTTCGGAAGATACCTAACTGGACCAGCATTGCATAGTAGGCAAATAGAACTTGGTTTTTATTTTCCCTGCTTGTATTGTCTAGTCAGTATGTAGAAACTTTCAAGGCAACTTCTCGCTGCGGAAGAATCTTGTTCAGTATTGTGACCGTGAGATTAGGATCACTGTGTATATTTGGGTACGTCAAAAATACTTTGCACTTAACCACGCCCTGAAAAACTAAAGCACCAACTAGATGCAACTTCAAGAAGTCAGCTTCATCTAAATCCTTAGGAACATTTATAAAATGAGGAAGGGACGTCTTCTTTTGATCCATGCCATCTACTACCACAGACATGTATTCAAGAGGCCTCTCCAAAGCTTTTTTTCTGTGCTTTGCAAGCTTCTTTCTTTCCAGGGCTTGAGCCTCTCTGTGTTCCTGTAATTGTTGAGTTATCTGATCTGCAACCAAAGACATTTGTCAATATCACAATCACTTGCTTTGCTATGCCCGCATAGACACAATGACACGTATTTAGTTTCTCGCGATGCGCGCATAGACAAGCGACCAGAAAACAGAAGCACGCCATGCGCGCATAGACAAGCGACCAGAAAATAGGAAGCATGCTATGCGGCGCATGACAAGCGATCGAGAAAATAGGAAGCATGCTATCGCGCCGCGACCCAGAAAATAGGAAGCATGCTATGCGCGCGCCAGACAAAGCGTCCCGAAAATAGGAAGCATGCTATGCGGCGCGCAGACAAGCGACCGAAAATAGGAAGCATGCTATGCGCGCGATAGACAAGCGCCCGTAAAATAGGAAGCATGCTATGCGGCGCATAGACAAAGCGTCCGAGAAAATAGGAAGCATGCTATGCGGCGCATAGACAAGCGACTAGAAAATAGGAAGCACGCTATCGCGGCGCATAGACGAGTCCTCGCTATGCGCGCATAGACAAAAAAGACAAATCTAGTTAACCCGTTATACTGAAGCCTGGGACATGGGAACAAAGACTTTGAATCAAAGAACGTATTTTCTCGAGAAGATTCTTTGCCATGGACCTTTTCTCCTTCAATACGAACATGTAGAACATCTCGAGAACCCGGTGCCTTTTTGGGATCCTAACAAGATTGAATTCTTGCTTCCACAATCTTAAGAAGTAAGAGTAGGATATGAACGATCGACTTGAAGACTGGAAGAGATCTGCGTACATGATGTAGACTTCTTTCTTGGTAATCTTTGTCCTAAGATGATGAACAGGATTGTTGGGTAGTCGCTCACGCTTTGAGTCAAAGAAGCCCACCAACCATGCTTTTGCTTCCAAGCAGTGCACACCAACTACTTTCTTTGGGTGACAGTAGTCGTCAATGCATGGATTTCTGTCTAACCGTTTTTGTACCCTTGACATGCGACGACTTCCAATGGCATGTATTTTTTTGAAAGCCAGCTGGCAAACAGTTACATTCAACACGTAGTATGAAAAACTGTCGCCTCGTTCAGGCCTCACGTGATATGCTAGGTAGGATTCCTGGTCACGTTTAGACATAGACAAGAAGGATTGTCTTGTTTGCCTTAAAGACGAAAAAGGGAAGTTCATTATACACTTCTTTTGACAACAAGCCAGACGCCTTAGCTGCCTCATGTAAGTTAGTCCCATCAACCGATTTCGCAATACTGTCCTAAATGCCCTTACTGTAGGGTCCCTCTTAAATCTCTTTGCACTGCTGTATGGATTTCTCTGCGTCGAAAGCTCTGTGGGGCTTCTGTTCTGGCTGGAGCCTATGATAGGTCTTTCTGGAGTACAAACATGCTCGTCTTCAATAGTTGTGTCATTAACCTTCTCGCTCTCAACCGAGGAACATGGAAACAATGTTCTAGATTTCCTCCTTAACATTTGTAGGTCATCCTCAGCGACCCTTTGGGTTAACGAGGGGCCTTTTTCACGCTGAAGAGGTCTCTCTACAGAATCAATTATGTTTTGCAAGGAACGGTGCAATTCCTGTAGAGGTGAAGGAGTTTCAAAAATTGAGTGGGTCGTGTGAGTAGGTGAGGCTGAGGAAACGTCTTGTCGGAGTGAGGGAGATGGTGTTCTAAACATAGAAGAACGCTGTAGAACGTGTGTTGGTGAAGGAGTTTGAAAGGAGGTAGACCCGCGCATTAACTATATTGGTGACGGAGAAACAAAGCTTCCAGATGGACTATCACGTAAATCTTCGTCTTCACTGCTTTGTCTGGGTGTGCTGAACCCGCCTCGAGGCAATAATGTAAGATTCGCAGGCGGTGATAGAAAACTTCTTCTTGAGTGGCTGCCGTCCATGCTGCAAATGGACAAATACCTGTACTCAGAAACAAACATGCACCACACCTACTATGCATGTACTAAGTAAGGAAGTACACTAACTAATTAAAATAGAAATAATAGTAGCTTGCCTATGCGCGCATAGCCCGGGTGTAAGATGAACTCTCGTTGCCCATGCGCGCATAGACAAGATATCAAAAATTACTGTGAGAGATAAGCCTGTTACCTACTTGAGCACAGGGAAGACGTATTAATAACTTCTATAGCTCAAGCGAAGGAAGACAAGATAAGATACAAAAGCGTAAAGGAAGAGCGGGGAAGACGAAGAGACTTTGTGTGGGCTTGACACTCCATAAAGGACTGCATGAAATGAACGCTACACTCTTCATGTATAATGTCATAGAGAATATCCAAGTAGTAACATAGACAATAAATAGGAAAGAAGGGCGCACATTTCTGCATACAGACCGAAGCTCCTGGGCGCTCGACCTATCGAATTCTATAAGAAGCTGCATAGACACGCGGCAAATGACTGGTGGAAGATACGTCAAGATCTTAGCTGCTACTTAATTAGCTCACTTTTAATTTTTTTTTGTGCAATATTTGCTTGTTTTGGCTGCCTCCAAAATGATTAAAAATGTCAATTTCTTAAGTATTTCTGGCCTTCTTCCTCAGTTCTGGTATGTTTCTGGGATGTTTTGTTTGGTTTGAGTCTTTTTTATAAGCTTTGCCTATGCGCGCATAGACACAAAGCTTTTTTCGTAAGCTCTGTCTATGCGCGCATAGACACAAAGCTTTTTATAAGCTCGCCTATCTTGCCGCATAGACACAAAGCTTTTTCATAAGCTCTGCCTATCTTGGCATGGACACAAAGCTTTTTCATAAGCTCGCCTATCTTGGCATAGACACAAAGCTTTTTCATAAGCTCCGCCTATCGCCGCATAGACACAAAGCTTTTTCATAAGCTTTGCCTATCTTGCCGCATAGACACAAAAGCTTTTCTTTTATAGTATGCCCGTCACTATTGAATTGGTTGAATTGGTTGGCTATGCGGCGCGATAGGCAAATGATGTCTTAATTCTTTACTTTGTTCTTTATATTTCAAGAAGAAGAAAAACCTTGATCGGGTAGCCAGGATGATGCGGGTGCATCCTCCCAAAAGGTCGCCAAGAAGAGGAGAACGCCGAAGGATCCAAGTTTGGATGTTTCGGCTCCAAGTCAGCAGCATTTTGAGGAGGCCGATGATGGCTCCTATTTTTGAAGGATCAGCATGGTTGCTTGTCGGGGCACCGATGAACCATCAATCTAGCATTTTTATATTTGTACATTTGTTCCCGTGACCGCAAAGCAAACACATGATCTAGAAACCTTTCAAAGATGTGGCGGGGCTTGTAGATGTTGAGCTCTTTGGTATGTACCACATCAAGTGCACGACCACCACCAAGGCGATCCAACATATATATTCTGTGGATAGTTCATTTTTTAAGCTGAGTTTGTCTTCTCCGGAAGATATGCAAGGCTACATTCAGGCAAGAATGAAGAGTAAAATTGTAAGTGTTATTTTCCTGCACGAGAAGACTTTACCAACATGTTTGGTCTATGACATCATAGGTTTTGTTTGCAGGATCTTCTTTCTATACTAAAAGATCTTCTTTTGACCAAGGATCCTTTGTTAAGTTCAAGCGCACCTCCTACTAAGCTGCTGAAGGATGCCATGCCATCTCCTGCCAAGCTAATCCTCCCCAGAATAGTGGTTGAAGATGAACCTTCGTCCTCCGAATCTGAGGAGGAAGAGTTTGAGGTTGAAGTGGTGGAGAGGCCAAGAAAAAAGAAAGCCAAAAGAAATTATTACAAAGCGGGCCCTGGTGGTGACAATCGCTCCACCAACTAGCAAGGCATCAAGAAAAGGCACAAAGGTAACTTTGCCTCCAGCACCGGGTACAAGGATTGCCAGTAAGGAAAAGGACATGGCTTCTAGGAAGCTCGAAGAAATTGAGTTGAGATGTCGTGTGCCTGGTATCATGCACTTGCTGGTTGATTGTGTTAAGTTGTGCCCAAAGGATGAGTCCGGCGAGAGGCCTTTGCAAGTAAGAAAAAAATTTACTCACGGTCATTTGTCCGCGCTCTTAAAGAACGATAAGGGACACACCAAATGCACTCTGACTCCACACATTTGCATTGTTGACCCTTCCCAAAGCAATGAAAGGGATTCTTTGTAAAGGAAGAGGATGAAAGCTACAAATATTTTGTTTTGGGTGGCACTCCACGACTTTAAAGGCGAGGAGGCAGCTTTTACAAAGAAACTAAAGAACACCGCTTCTCTCGGATATTTGCATTTGTTTACGTGGGTGTCAGCGACTCACGGAAGCCAAGTTGCTTGCTATGAGCCACAACGTGGACAATGAATATCTGGATGAGCATGAGCTTCATAGATAAGATTAAGTTTATGCACAAGGAATACGAGCTTTTTAGGATCCGAAGCACAAAGGTGACAAAGATATAAAGGATGATCAAAACCTATATCCGGCTCTTAAAGAGCGATTATTTTCTGAGTGTCTTTGCTTGGACGCAACTCCGGTGATGCGAGCATGGGCGTGTAAGATAACTTTCTTCTCCAAGTTCTTTGACCATGCGCGCATAGCCATTCTATTTTCTTACCTTTATTTCTTTCTTGTACCTTTTTAGGTCTGGGAACTTCAAGATTTTTTGATATGTTTGCTGATGGTACACTGAAATCTAAAGGGAAGGCGAAGGATCCAAAAAGAAAAAAAAAACCTGCTAAACAGAAGGACATGGGTATCATGGTTTGGCGAGAAATGCAAGGTCTAAAAAATACAGAAAAGGTTTGTGAGGTGCTGCAGAAGGTGGTGAATGGCCACTTTAGCTTGGAAGAAATGCAGGGTGAATTCAAACAGTAAGTTCTTGCTAGTCCTCGCTGGTAGTTTACGTTCCCGAGTTTTTTAACACTCCTTACTTTTGCAGCCAAAAGGATTGTGCACTCTGTCAGCAGCAACTCATGGTCCACCTTAACTGTGACACCTGGGAAAAAGTTAAAGAATTATACCCTACATGGTCGTCGGATGAAAAGATAAACCAATACGCTTCAAATTTTACAAACTGGGTAAAATTTCTTGTTCCCCTACTTATCTTGTTGTCTGCCTATGCGCGCATAGCACTACAAGAAGTCTGTTACTGTGGTGCTATGCGCGCATAGGCTCACACTTAGAACCTTTGTTTTTTTCTTCTTGCTGTAAGTTGTTTTCTTGTTGTGTGGCTATGCGCACATAGCATTACGAGAAGTCCATTACTGTGGTGCTATGCGCGCATAGGCTAACACTTGAGGAACCTTTGTTTTTCTTCTTACCAAGGCTGTTTTCTTGTTGTATGTCTATGCGCGCATAGCACCACAAGAAGTCCGTTACTAATGTTGCTATGCGCGCATAGGAAAACACTTTGAACTCGTCTTCTTGTTTGTACTAAAGCTGTGCTCTGTGGTTTTAGAAAAAGAAGGACCCGATGCCGCCAGGGTTTTTTAACATGGTTAGACTTGCTAAGGAAGAGCGCGCAAAGCTTAAGAAGAAGGAAGAAGCTGAGCAAAGTTTTGTACCAACAGAATTTGAAAGGTTTGACATGTTTGGCCAGAATTGTTTATACCAGATATATCATGGAAATTGTCTCAAACTTGACCATACATTGAAACCTGGCAATTATTCTTTATGTATTGCTGATATTCCTTATGGGTTCAAGCTACCTGATAGCCGTGGAGATGATTCTCCATTTACTTATGCTGAATTTGATTCTTTCTTGAGACGTTTCGCCAAAATCAATACTGCACCTCTTTGGAGGATTGTAGTTTTTCATTCAAGTAATCAGGCAGGTATGGTGCAAGCTGCAATGAGAGAGCACTGCAAAGCTGGTTACGAGCCAGCCATTTGGTAAGTTATTTCTTCTTGCTATGCGCGCATAGCACACGATAACTCATTGGTTGCGGTTGCAGGTTGAAGACGAATGTAAGAGGAAATGGCGGTGGTGCAAGGCTTGTAAATGTTTGGGAACAGATGCACATTGGTTACCACAGCATTGGTGGGCAGAGAAGCATTTTGCATTATAATATCACTGGCGGCATGGACTTGCGTACGCGTTTCAATTCCGTGATCATTCGAAATTGACGGACCCAAAGACACCGTGGTCGATATAGTCAATCCTTATCAGAATCCTCAACAGCTCATTAATACCCTTTTAGAGATGTTTTCACAGCCAGGTGATTGGGTCGTCGATGCCTTCTCAGGGTCAGGGACCACCTTGGCTTGTGCTTTAAAGGGTCACAACTGCCTTGCAATTGATTTTGATAAGGATTCTGTGGTATATATAAAATCCAGAATAAGTTCCTGCCGCGACGGCTTTTGCCGATGAAAAAGCGGGAGGTTGGCCTTAAGGATAAGGATGGTAATTCCATGACTTCAAGCTCGAGCCTTTGCCGCCACTCACCGAGAAGACAAACGATCCGGCAGAGTTCGTCGAGCTTGTTCTGTGGAAGAGATTCAAAAGGTTGACGAAGAGAAGGATGCCTCGGACACTGAGGAAGTTAATCCTGATAGCTCTACTAAGGTTCTCCCTCCTCCAGATTCTGATGATGAACTTCCTCACAAGGAACCTCCTCTTGATATATAGTGTGTGCTAAAAAAATGAATTTTTTTTATGTGCCTATATTATTGTATTATATTATTGAAATATAACTTTATTGTCTATGCGCGCATAGACTTCCTTCTTTCCCTTTGTATTTTGTTTCGTAAGAAAGTGCATTTTCTTAGTGTGTCTTAACACAAAATCTCATGCCCATTAAAATGGCCATATTTGGAATGCAACTTTTTTTTTTTGATAGTTGTTTTTTTTTTTAATGGTCAAAACTGCCGAATTTACATTTTTTGGAAAAAGGAATCTGCAATTGCACCACAGGTCATTAGTGCGTTTGCACCGTCACCTTGTTTCTAGTTGTAAGTTGCAAGGATGTTGGCATTATATGATGCACCAAATATATCCACATCCTAAAAGAAAGGAGTTGTCATTGAAAATTTGCACCTTTAGGCCATCTAAAATAGCTCTTTCTATTTTCATTTATGAAATTCTGGGACATATAGCCTTCAAAAAAAAAAAAAAAAAAAAAAAAGAAAAGAAAGAAATTCTGGGACAGATCTTTAGTAGAGATCTTTAGTAGACGTGGTTTTGAATGGTATACTGTATATGCACAGCCAAGGGGGCACAACATAAAAGATCCCAGCTTCATGATGCATTTTGTCAGGCACTTTATGTTCTTCCATGTCTGAGTTTTCGTTTGCATTTATACGTGAGTTTACTGTGCATTTTCTCCTTTAAAAAGGGGTATTGTGTGATCTCTTTAATGCTGTTTCTGATGATAAGTTTGTTGCATCTTTGTTGCATCCTTAACTTGTAGATAAGCAAATGCAATGAATGAGTCTCCAAGTAAATTGGGCTATGTTTACAAATGTGTTGGTTGTGACCCTTTCCAGTTGCAACTTGGAGACCATGTTATTTAAAAGGTATGCAGAATTTTTCGGTGTGAAATATGATGTTTCTGAAAAAGGGCTGATATTACATCAGTAGTTTGGTATCTGGTATGTTGTATCTCGAGAACAGTGCAAGATATGTGCCTGATATATGCCTAGGGCTGGACCCACAGTTCTTCAATGCAAACAATGTGAAAAGCATTTTAATAGTGGTCGTCCTATTTGGGCAACTTTAATTCATGATGCAAAGTGGGTTGATTTGCTTTCAAATGTTAACGACATGAGAGGATGATATTCTGAGAAGCTTGATATCCAGCTGGTATCCAGCTTTTAGATAATCAACAAGATCAGGATCATCGCAATAAAAAAGAGAAGATTCGGATACTTGCTAGCTTCATGTGGTAACGTAAACCACAAAGAGTGTATAAAATATTGTGTATAGTGCTCATCTTTGAGCGCTAAATCTATTTAAGGGGTGATAATAATTTCTTTCAATTCAAAATTGTGACATAGGATTGTCCCATGGAACCTATAATGTAAACTAAATTAAATTCACTTATGTGGAGAATAGAACTACATACAATAGCTTAGGGTAATTATATAGAATAGATTAGGATAGAGTTTTTATTGTCCACAGAGCAATCGAACAACAAGAACAAAAAGAAATGATCTTCCATCATTAAAGGTAAAATTTCCCATTCTGATTTGGGTAGGTTTAGTTCTTACTGTTAAGAAAAACGACTACGTTCCCATGCGCTACTAATGAGCGTAGAAAACCAAAGCAATGGATATGATGTGACTACGAAAATCAAAGCATGGGGCTAACTTGACAACAAAAATCAATGCATGGGATCAAGCAAACCTTCTCCATTTTTGAAAAAATTTAAGCTGGACTTGGAAGTAATGATCAACTTTTCGTAGGGTCTAGATCACTTAGAAGGGTAGCAATCAACTTATGAGGGGAATGACTAGATCACTTATAAGGGACAAATAGCGATCAACTTATGGTAGAGTCTAAATCACTTATAAGGGTAGGTTTAAAGTAATATGCAAATGATTTTTCAAGTAATATGCAAATCTTTGTGGAATCTAGTGATAAAATGCTAGTGGATATTCAAATAACCTACAGATTCTCATGAAACTCTAGTCTAGTAATAAATTCTGGAGAGTCTAATATAATCCTCATGCATAATCTTTAAATTAGATATGTTCAACTTTATACAGACCCTACATAGTACAAAGACTTGTTTTTATATATAAAGGTATATCATAAAACTTTGGTATATAATGTGTTTGATTGGTACATGCCCGGATGCCGTCCGTTTAAGGTGGGGCCAGTGAGGTGGCAGCATCAGGGCCATCCATTCCTTATGGGCATGCATGGAGGCATGCATGGGTCATGCATGGGTCATGCATGGGGGCATGCACCACATCCCTGGACCGTTGGATCAAAAGGGAAGGATAAATCCTAACCCTTGGTTTTTTGTAAGGAAGGTGCAAGGAAGATCTCTTAAAGTAGATTTGGTGCAGCAGATCTTAGCCGTTAGATCAAAAGGTGAGCATAAATCCTAGCCATTAACTTTTTAATATTAAATTAATTTTTTTTTAAAGAAGGTGAGGTGGCACCCTCATTAATAAAAAGGTAATGAGGTGGCAAAGCATTTAAAATTAGACTTTCTAGGAAGCTTCCTTTTGTTTATCGCCTTCAAAGGCACGTAGCTTGCAGTAGAGGGGTCGGATAAAGGTGGGACCCACGCCATTGGATTCCTCTCGTCGAGAGCTTTCCAATGAGTGGTGCTTTGGCACTATTTCGTTGCAGTTGGAGCCAACATGATCGAACACTAAGAATCTTTTTGGAATCTTAGAATTTTACGGAATTTATGGTAATTTATAGGAATCTGGGGAATCGTCAGAGATCTTAGAGAATCTAGAGGAATTCCAAGAGAATCTTAGGGAATCTCAGCGAATCTAAAGGAGTCTTCATAACTACGTGGAGAATCTAGAGGAATCTTGATGTAATCTTGGAGAATCTAGAGGAATCTTTATAGAATCTATGGGAATCTCAAGAGAATCTTTGGAAAATCAAAGGGAATCTATAGGAATCACGAGAGAATCTTTGAGAATTTAAGGGAATCCAAGGGAATCTTCATAGAATCTTTAAGAATCTAGAGGAATCTTGATGGAATCATGTAAAGTCTAAGGGAATCTTCATAGAATCTTAGAGAATCTAGAGGAATCTTAAGAGAATCTTTGGGAATCTAAGGGTATCTTTCTAAAAGCTTTGAGAATCTAGTGAAATCATGATGGAATCTTGGAGAATCATGGAGAATTTTCCTATAATCTAAAGGAATCTAGGAGAACCTTCATCAAATCTTGGAGAATTCAATAGAACTACATAGAATCTTGGGGAATCTAGAGGAGTCTTGCGATAATCTTTGGGAATCTAGACTAATATCAAGAGAATCTTTGGGAACCTAGGGGGTGAATGTGGGTAGAGATTAATCCTATCCGTCTAATTTTTGAGGTGGCGCTTAAATGGCCCTTGGATTTGATGGGGGGCATGCATGGGCCATGCATGGGGCATGCACCCCATCCATGAACCGTCGATGGGCCACGTGTGAAATCTTGGCCCTTGATTTTTTTAACGGGAAGGTGCAAGGAAGGTCCCTTAAAAGGTGCTTTTTGGTGCAGTCAATCTTAACCATTGGATGAAGTTGGGAGGAGAAATCCTAACCATTAAATTTTTTATTAAATTGCAATTTCTTTATTAAAAGAGGTGAGGTGGTACCCTTATTTAATAAAAAGGTAATGAGGTGGCACCAACATTAATAGGTGGACTTTCTAGGAAGCTTCTTTTTAACTTGCAGTAGGGGGATCGGATGAAGGTGGGACCCACACCATTGGATTCCTCTCATCGAGAACTTTTCAATGAGTGATGCTTTGGCATCGTTCCGTCGCAGTTGGAGCTAATGTGATCGAATACTAAGTTTCTTTTTGGAAACTTAAAATTTTACAGAATCTATGGGAATTTAAGAGAATCTAGGGAAATCTCCATAGGATTTTAGAGAATTTAAAGGAAGCTCAAGAGAATCTTTGGGGATCTATGAGAATCGCAAGGGAATCTTCGAGATTCTATAGGAATCTTCATAAAACCTTTGAGAATGTAGAAGAATCTTCATAGAATCTAAGGGAATCTAGGATAATCTACATAGAAACATGGGGAATCTAGAGGAATCTTGAGATGATGTTTAGGAGGCTAGGGGAACCCCAACAAAATTAGGGAATTTATGGGAATCTCAAGAGAATCATAGTGCATCTTCATAAAATCTTTGAGAATCCTTGAAAATCTGTAGAATCTAAAGGAATCTACATAGAATCTAAGGGAATCTACGTAGAATCTAATAAAATTTAGGAGAATCCACATAGAATTTTGGAGACTCTAGAGATTTCTTGTGATAAGTTCGAAAAATCTAGAGGAATCTTTATAGAATCTTAAGAATCTAGGGGAAGCTTTGTGGAATCTTAGGGAATCTTTCTTTACTAAGTGTGTTTAGTAAGGGAATCTTGATAGAATCTAAGGGAATCTAAGAGAATCTATATAGAATCTTGGAAAATTTGGGATAATCTTTGAGAATTTAAGGGAATCTTAAGAGAATCTTAAGTAATCTATGGGATCAAGAGTATTTAAGGGAATCATCCTTAAATCTTTGAAAATCTAGGATGCTTTTTCCTGAATCTTCAAGAATCTAAGTGAATCTTTATAGAATCTTCATTGAATGGCTCAGAATCTAGCAGAATCTAAGCACATCTTCATAAAATCTTTGAGAATCTAGGGGAATCTTGATGGAATCTTCAAGAATCTAGGGGAATCTCTATAGAATCTAACAAAATCTAGGAGAATCTACATAGAATTCTGGAGAATTTAGAGGATCCTTGTGATAACGTTTGAAATCTCGAGGAATCCTTGTAGAATCCTAAGAATCTAAGGGAATCTTAGGGAATCTTTTACACTAAGCGTGTTTTCTAGGGGAATCTTGATAGAACCTAAAAGAATTTAAAAGAATCTATATAGAATCTTGAGAGAATCTAGGGGAATCTTAAGAGAATCTTAAGTTTGGATGGCTCAGAATTTGTGTACTCCCTTATAGTACACTCACTTGTATCACCCATATATATACAATTATATTGAATGTAGATAATCTGATCCCGGCCGTCCATCTCAGATCTGGACGGCCCACATTGCGCCACCTAGATCTCTTCTTATAAGGGGCAGCTTGGGTTTGACTCATCTGGGCCGTCGAACGTGCTTGATGGATGGCCCGGATCAAAAGCCCCTTTATTTGGGGCTTTTGTTTTCGACCGTCAGATTGAAGGGGGCTTTTGTTTTCGACCGTCTTCGTGATTCTTGCTTCTTGTGTAAAGGGGCGTCGTTTTTGGGTGCTCAGGCAGGGCGTGAAGTCGATGACCTTTCTTTTAATGAGCAGGAGCAGGATTTGGAGCTTCCACATCAAGTCAGGAGAATGGGAAACCTCGGAAGGATCGTAAAACCAAGGCAGAATTGTCTGTCGATGCTGGTAAATCTGTGGAGATTCGAAAAGAGACAACTCTAAATGGGGGAGAAATGTTGTCATCTGATGCAAGCACAGGAGTAATATCATACTGTCTCTTTGCATTTGCATCCATTCAAGTGAGTGCATGGTCTTTGATATCTGTGTTGTGTTTTATGAATTGGATTTATGACATTATATCTTCTAACAGGTTGTGATGGAGCGGGTATGCACGTTACCATCACCCGATGTCCCCTACATGATGTTGTTGCCCTTGCTCTTGAACTTCTAGATTGCTCTCAAGATGTTTTGCGACGAAAATGCTGCACTATTCTTTGGTACATCATTCAGATTTAGTCTTTGTGGATCGATGCCTTTGACATGCGGGGATGGTCTCGGGCGGTTATTAAACCTTTACGTAATACGGTTGCATTAAGATCCGGTGGGACATCTACTTCTCTTGGCACAAATTTAGCCTCCGTGTAAGAGTGGATCGGGGATCGTCGGTGAGGTTTTGACATCGTCAGAGAAACAGCTTGCATATCATGCTTGTTTTGCACTTCGTCAATATTTTCGTTCCCAGCTTCTCTTGCTCGTTGATACTTTACGTCCTTATAAAGGGCATCGTGGTACGGCACGCATCATGAACAATGTAAGAGCTGCATACAAACCCCTTGATATAATTAATGAGGCAATGGAAAGCGGTTATCTGAAGAATTACAACGTGACGTAAAAATCGGGTCCAGCTTTTGTGAAAGCAAAATGGCCAGCCCTAGAGAACTTCATGAACTATAATGGACACATTATCTTGCTCGAATCTACTCAAGTATGCATCTTCTCTTTTGTTCTTTCATTTTGGAGTCCCGTTCAGTGGGTTTTGTTTTTCCTAGAAAGCTCGAATTCACTTGAATCATCTCCAACACACGTATGTTGCTTGCTTAGATATTACGTTCCTGCACTTTCCCTGAGAGTTTAGACCTCCCCATCTCCTTGATTCCATTTGCCCTCTAAATCATCCAAATGTCTGGCTGGGGCCATGACCGAGCTTCATTCTTTGCTTGTCGCCAACTATTCTGGAATGCTGGAGTCTCGAAGGGTCCAGATACAACGGTTTTAAGGGTGCTTCCAGAGTCTCTTCAGTCCAAGTTAAATGAGGAATACAATGCAAGCCCGACTTTTACGCAATTGTCGCGCCATTGGCAAATCTGGGAATACCGTAGTGAGGATGAAATCTCTTTGGTTCAAGGGCCCCCGGTTGGTTTATGTTTAACAAGGTTTTACCTATTTAAGGGTGGATTTAACTAAAGTATTCCTGTCCTTTTCGAGAACTGGGAAGACACGAACAACTTGTTGCAATTATAAGTGTGCTATTGGCCCTCTATAAACTTGGACATAATGAGAACAATGCACCGAGATGTATGCGATATAAAACTCGGCATCAAACGAATTGCTAATGCACATGCTTTGCTATTGCTAGGTCATGGCAAGATGCAGCTCTTGCAAAGCAAAGTATCGCGTGAAGAGGGAAAAGGTAATGCATGGTATTCGGAAATAGTGGGAAAAGGCCAAGAGTTCTAGTCCATGCTCAATCAAATGTTTGCTTTGTGGATGAGCTAGTGTCTCGAATTTGTAAAAATGGTCTTTATGGAGTGGAGGGGAAGTTTGTCAAACCTTCAATAGTGAGAGTAGGTAATGCCAAGAATATACATCCAGATTCATTGCCAGTTTATATCGACACACTTGTTGAGAATAGATTGGCAATAGAGTCCCGTGGTTCTGATAATTTGCTCGAAAGTGCGGAGAGTAATTCTTTGACATTGAGAGCTAACTTGCAAGGGCTGTAAGTGAAAATGATTTGCTGCTACTAACTCGGCAACCACTTCATGGATTATCGCAAGGTCAAAACCTTCACATAATTGCCAAGGTATTTGAGCTCGGCGATTCGATGTTTAGATTTATTTTGGTCCAAAGCTATCACCTTCTTAACTACTGGGGCAATGGTTCTATGTTTGCAGGTTGAGCGCAGGGAGAAAGAAAACAAGAGCAGAAATTAAAGGCTTGGTACTGCACATTTATTGCTTCTTCACTCTCCAATGGCGGTGCTAGACTGGGTTTGGGATATTCAGGAACCGCGCATTCAAAATGGAAGGACTATTTTGGCTGTGGATTTGATCGCATCCCCCTTCAGCTGGCTCCAACTCTAGCTCAGCTCGGCTTGGCGTCTGGGTGTTATTTGTGGAATTGAGAAAGCAGGCTGTCTTCATGTGCCGCTATGAGAAAAATGTCTTTGATCCCTCTGATGGAATTTTGGTGGTCAGTGCAGGGGCAGTTCAGAAAGGGGTATCGTAGAGAGTAGCAAAAAGAAAATGTGTTCAGGCATGCCTTCTGGCTGTGCTTTCCCACCTGCAGAAGTTCAATCGACCCCTGCTTCATCAGAAGAGCTAAGGCAAATATCTCATTGAGCACCTATATCTGCATGTAAACTATTGCCATCTGCATCTGCACCTTCGATTTCTCCTTCTAAGCAGCTTCTCTGTGGCCTAATCTACTTATGTTGTTGTGGGAGGACCAAACTGCCTAAAAGGTGTCTATTTTCATGCTATTGTTGTAGTATTTCTAGCTAATCTTTTCAAGAAAATATCTAGTATACGTGTCCATTTGGAGTAGAAAAAATCCCCCTTTTAGAAGAGAAATCTGAAAGCTATATGCCGTTTTTGAAGAAACGGCGAGAAGGCATGCAGTCTCAAATTTACTTTATCTCCTATTATGTTTCGATTCTTACAAATATATTCTCCTTTGCAGAAAAGGAATCGGAAGTTCCTAACTATGTTGGAACGGCTATGGTGAGTGGCTATGATGGAGGGCTTTACCGGAGCATGGTTGATGCCATTTTTTTCCTCTTTGGCTTCAAAAATGGAGCGCACATCATTGACCTCCAGGAAGGTTCTTTTGTTTCTGCACTTTCTTGAAGGTTCTTTTGTTTCTGCACTTTCTTTGTTTCTTAGTGGTCTGTATTATTGTAGTATGATGAGAAACAATACAATGATCTTTCTTTTACGCTTCCATACTCTCTCAGAACGTTCCCTCTCGTGGATCCTTTGGAGACGCAATGATGTTCTTCATTAATTTCGTGTTTGTTCTTGCAGTGATGGATTTTCTTGGATTAATTCCTTTGCTCAAGCAATTGCCAGGTGAATCAGCGAATCAGTTAGAAGGTCGCTGGCTATTCAGACAATGGACTTTGGTAAGCTCATGAGGAAATGGTGTTTGTTCTTCTGATTGGGCTAAGAAATTCTGCATATTCATTCATGTTTGATTTAAAGCTTCAATTATGAACTTAGTTTTGTCATGCACATTCATTTTCCGTCGTTAACACAGCAACCAGTAACTCAGTTCGGCAAACGCAGCTCCTTGCCGTAGGTGAATTTGGCAAAAGCAAAGTCCAAATAGCGATGTTACCCTGCTACTTTTGTGATCGTAGCCTAAAATATTTGTGAGAAAATTAAGCATGGCACAACTCATGCATTGTCTTCGTATTACAGGTTGAAAAACAACATACCCAAAAATGAATTACTGTATTGATCCCATCATGTGAGTTGACATTTTTGCAGTCACAAGGGGCTGTTAATGGGCTGTTAATGGCTTTCGCTCGGATCATGCTAGCATTCCTGATGTATTGTTTAACATTCTTTATAGTTGCTCATAGCAATGCTTATATGTCTAAGCTCTGACCATCCGATTTTAATTAAATAAACATAAAGGCATAATAATACACCATATGGAGGTGCTTCGGCTGAGATGATGACTCAAATATCTTAATTTATGCCTTATATTTAGCCATAGATTAGGCATATTTTGTTGATATGACACAGTACTAACCATCAACGTGAATTTGTTTTCCAGAAATGGCTTCTATCTATATGGTCTGAAGGTAAGGAACACGTCGAAGCATTCTGGTATGAAGCATTGCATTTTCTTTTGGGTGCAGCTATTGCTCCAGCTACCCCCTTCATATTTGCCAATGCAGTGATTTTTGCATAAATAGATAGGAAGTGCTTTAAGGCACAAGGAATCGTCATTCACATCTTGAATTCTTTCTGTTTCTGTACTGATTTAAATTATCACAACTGTTATGGTTTAACATTCACTTCCAAAGAGACAATAAAGTCCTTTCCAACTATGTATTGTGGTTCTTTGGCTACAAATAGTTTATGGTTTCTGCCTTTGGTGGATTTGCATAATCTGTCTAAGAGGGCAGAGGAAATTACAGAGAGTGGCCATGCCAGAGGAGCAGGTAATTTACACCTTGGGGTCTTGCCCTTTTGAGCCCGTCAATCATACTATCTAATATTGCTGCTAAGCTTCTACATGTCTTTACCTTTACGTGGTAAGTTTCAATACACCGTGCAGACAAAATTCTATTGGAATGCATTTTCAGGTGGCATAAGTAAACATAACAGGTTAGAGTTGCAGCGATTAGTCTTCGTACCATGCAAGCTTGCATGGGAATGGAAGCTTGGGACATAATCATTGTAACTTGACATGGGAATGGAAGCGTGGGACATTTCTTACTGTCCCACCCTTATAATTTTTTCCATGTTTTTCATTCTCCTCTGTCTCTTAAAGGTATGGACAGGATGTTCGATGAGGAAACTTAAAATTCAAAGACAATTTTTTGATTTTTTCGAAGGTAGTAAGGCAATCCTTCTCCATTTGTCCTTGCCTGGTTTTCAGGCATGCTTTCATTAGGTTCAAGTTGTGCAGATGTTGAAGATCTTTTGCTATTCAAGTCATCTTATTGGAGAGGGAGACTTTCAGGCTTACATTGTATAAAACAAGGTGATGGAGCAATTGCACTAATACCTGTAGTGCAATTGCATCAACTTTTTTTTTTTTAACAAAATTTTGCTCATTTTATGACTTTTAAGGAAAAAAAGTGTAAAATTTCGAAGAAAAATATGAAAAGTGTACAAAGCAAGATATGCGCATTGTTAGTTGAACTCACGTGCAATGTACACATGGAGGGACTGACTAATTTTAAAACAAACTACCAAATCCTCAATGGATGTGAGGTTAAGAACATCTACTATTTGTATGTATATCTTGGAATGGTGTATACATGTTGTGCATTGCTTTTTGTGCACATGCCATCTTCATAATTGGTAGTAAAAAGGCCTTAGCCCTTAAGTTGAGGTTTTGCATTGCCAGAAAGTTGAAATGTTCAGGACATATTTTGGCATTGTTTTGTAGGGGATCTTATGGGAATCTAGATACATCATTCACATTGGTGTGCTTTGCAATGAATCTTTGAATAATCTTAAGGAATACTCGCAGTAGCTTGGGGAATCTTAATATATCTCTAGAAAAACTCAGAGAATATTATAGAATTTTACTGGAATATTGGGTAGTCTTAATGGAATGCTGGTAAACTTACAAATCTTATAGAAGCTTACGTACGTACATTCGACATTGTACACTCCCTTATAGTACAAATACTTGTATCCTTCCTATATATAAGATTATTAGAAAAAAAACCGGCTCCAAAAAGGGCCATTTCGAAATATCTATATCTATTTTCCGGGCAAAAAAGCAGAGTAAAATTGGTTTTTGGAATTATCTACGTTTTGTACGGTTCTTTTCCGGCAAGACATGGGCGCAGGTTTGAAGGGATGGCTACCCTCTCACCGTAGTTCTACAAGAAAATTCATGAGTTAAACGGCACCGGCAAGGATACTGAGATTTATTAGCGGAGGCTGGTTTAATAAGGTCGGCGAGTTTCTTGAGACAAAAATTGTTCCGGAGCTATGTCGGGTAAGGGCAGCTATGGCGATTTTGTCACTTCGGCACTTAAAGATAGCTAGGGCCGCCCTCAAGGAAGGCTGTGCTTTGCTTTTTTGCAGATCCAAAGGCAGTTGAGGTGACGAATTCTTACTCTGTTTTACAGCTTTTGGTTACGTTATTTTAAGCTTTGGCTATGGCGAAATAGAAGATTTATTGTATGATCTGATAGAACTAGATCTGGCATGCTAAAAAGGAAGGCAGAGCAGTTTCAATAGGTCTGAGTTTTCGTGCAAAATTGCCATATAGATACTAGAGCCAGAGAGCTTATGGCCCATATCGTGTTGATCACAGAAAACAGAGTACGCAGGAAGAAGATGACCCAGACCTTTTGTTTTCCTTGATGCCTCCCCTGTTTTAGTTCTAATGGTTCCCCTATTTTCCGTCAAAAGTGATTCTTCTAGCTTTGAATTGAGGAAAATCGATCTTTGAAGTAGAAAGATGGCCTGAACAATCATTAGATTCAATTTTGCTGTTATTTCCAGGACTCCTATTTTGAAACGTGAGAATTTCTTCAGGAATTTTTGGATTCAACCTGGTTAGATGAAGAATTGGATTCTAGCATGAAAATTTTCGCATCTACTCTAGATCAGAGCAGCCTGTTAGCTTCCAAGCTAACAAATGAATGTTTTGTTTTGTGAGTGAGGACGCTGATGCATTGAAAACAATGATCTCTCTAAGATTCCCTAATGGAGACAATAAAAATAGAGTCGTGGATTTGTTAGCTCTGGTTGCTTCATTGTAGATGAAATTCCTGGAGGCTTTATGAATGATTCAAGCACTCAGGGGTTTATCAAATTCAGGAATGATGTATAATTAACAGGAAGTATAGGAATCAATTCATCAGGTAATGGTATCAATATGAAGGCCATAAACATTCGGTCATCTTGATCCTAGATAGGGACACTATGAAATGAGCTCCCTTTCTATGCCCGATGACAACGGTTCTTAACCCTCTCATCCACTCCTAATGAGGTCCCCATTGTGCATGTAACTAGGATAGCTGAAAATAACTAGGATAGCCGAAAATGTCATCCCAGTGTCCCTTTCAAGGTGGATACTTTCATGGTATTGTTTTGACATAATAAGAAGATATATAACAAGAAGAGTTCTTTTTCCCAATAACATCCATTGGAAAATAAGTCCTTACACAGGAGGTTGAATCTCCCGCCGGTGGCATGACAAAAATTGGGGATATGCTTAGACAGTTGAGAAATGGACCTCAAATTCGTGCTTCTATTAAGCATCAGATAGATCCGGAAGAAGCTGCGGAGGCCAAAATGGCGGTGCAGGAAGATGGACTTGATTTGAGCCATAAGCGGCCCAAAATTGAGCCCACGACAGGGGAATTTCTTTGTAAGGTAAGTTTACCTGTGCAGTGGGCCGTATGTATCTGTAATGCAAAGCTTCTAAGTTCTAGTGAACATAAAGATTTTTTTTTGTCCAGATTTCGCATACTTCTCCAGGAGCACCTCAGTATACAGGTTTCCAGGGGCGGCAGTTGCACAGACATTATGAAAAACTTTTACAGTGTGATGCTCGCTTGAGGGCGCTTGCATCGCGGAATGGTAGAAGCAAAGTTGTTCCAAATGAGGATGATGCCAGGCTGTCAAGTTTGACAGAAACTAATGACGGAATTTATAGGTTGGCAAAGTATGAGACTGACAGTATGGCACACTACGATGAACTGCATTCTAATAGTGTGACAGAAGGCAGTTCTTATATCAAATTAATCTTTGAAGGTATGGTTAAGCTTGAACCGAAGGTATGGTTAAGCTTGAACCGCTTGCCGTTTCAGACAGTGAATGCTCGCGAAGTTCATGTCCAGGTATCGCCTTATGTCTGCAAATTTAGTGCCTCAGGTTTTAGTAGGGAGGTGCTTCTATTTTAGTCTTTACACTGATTTTTTTTTTGATGAATGCTCTGGTGCAGTGGATGGGGGAATACGCTTTCATGAGTTTGGTGCTTTAGCTCCAATACACGAGGTGGAAGAAGAAAAACCTTCTGTTTCATCAGGAATGGGTGCAGACTTAAACCATAAATCCAGACTTGGCGCTAGGCTAATTCCATATGGAAAATCAGAGTACTTCGGCATCAGTACCAAATTTATCTCAGAAATTGAGTGGCTTTTCAAGCATTGCAGTGCTTAAAAAGAAACCTAAGTGCTTCTATGCTCAATCTGGCTACTGCCATGTAACCTGTTATCCATCTTTCTTCAATATAAGCCAATAATTCTGATTAACTGCACAATTTCCCAAATCAAACTGGATTTTTCTTATCATTTTATAACAGAACCTGGATCTTCCTGCTAGCAAGGAAGAGTGAAGAGAAAACGGTATAACGGAAATTCTATTCAAGAAATGTTTACGAGACCATTTTCACTGCAAGAATTACAAATTCTAATGCATCTTTTCATAACCTGGATCTTGACTGAGAAACGTCTTCTCCTCTTCGCCTTATAGGCCAGTGTCCCATTCGGGCAAACCCTTTCAGCGTGTCCTTAACCAAGAGGGAAATGGACATAATGCAAGCATAAAAGTGAAGAAACCACGTTTGTGGTTACCTGTTACTACAGAACAAGACTCAGATTGTTGCCGCCAGAAAGAAGATAGAATGTGCATCCAAAGCAGATCTTGAAACCTTGATTCCTCGAAAATAAAACTTCTGTCATGCCCTGCTAGCTTCGTGCAGAAAAATCTTCAGCAGTAGAGCAGCGGCAGTGCCGGATTGTAGGAGAGAAGGGCGGTCCCTCTCCCACGGCCGCCCTAGCCGCCGACGTTGGCGCAGGCGCCAAGAAAACCCATCCTGATCCACATTTTTCCTTATAGCTTTTTAAGACAACAAATTCACTAGTAGATTTACTAAGAATAATGGTTGCTTCAAATCTGCACCTTCCTTTTTAAGCTAAATGCAGGAAGCAAAGGTTTTCACGCAAAGACAAACCACACCATGATAAACAAGGTGCTGCGCACGGAGGGTTGCCCTCCATGGAGGGAGGGTGAAGTGGCTTAAATCATAGTTCAAAGTTATGATTAACTGAAAATCCATAACCCTGAACATTTGGGAACAAAATTCTTTGTAGCCAGATGAACTACCTTTATCTTCGAAAATGCAGCCAAAGAGTTTGGCAACCTATAAAATAAAGAACACACGAATTTCAGAATTGAGTACAATGTTACGGAATAAAGCTTTGCTATTAGGCAAGCAGAAAGTATCCAAGGGCAAAAGTATGCTGGTGGGTATCAAAAAAACGCGGCCCCAGCACTTAGATCAGCACCCTGGATGTACTATTCTATCATAGTATTCCACTTGTCATTCATTGGAGCTGTTACATATTTCTATTGATTACCTAATTACCATGTGCTAGTACCAGTAACACCCTAAACAAGCTGCCATATGGGGTGCTATATGAGTGCTGTCAGCATGCGTCCGGACGCATGCTTTTGATACCCACCAGCATACTTTTGCCCCCAACATAAATCGAAGCCCGCAAACACAAATCGAATATCTTATTGTTTGGCTGGGTCTTCTGGAGCATCTTCACTTGTAAAATATTAAGCAGACCAGACTAAAAAGCTTTAGGCACAAGCTTTTGCATTCTATTGTACAAATCCTTCAAGGAGAAGCCGATATTCTACGTGGACAATAACAAAAATATCAATCAAATAAACTTCCTAAGAAACTTGCTCAGCAAGACACTATCCAATGCCATCTGCATCTGCCATTCTGTTTCATGTCAGTGTACATACAACAGGGATGTCCTTGAATAAAACGCCCAATATTTTCTACCAATGCAATAGCTCTGTGGATGAAAATTTTCTTGCCTTGAACAGGAATTCAAGAAACCCCCTTCTCAACGGGTATACACATCAATCCGTCGGAGTGTAGCATTGCTGAGAAATCGACAAAACATACAACAACGACAGTTACACTGGTGCTTCAAAGGATGCAACATTCTTACGACAAAGCATTTGGGCTAAGGGAAAAACTGGAGATTCCGTCAAAAAGCTCATAAACTGACGAATTCAGTATGAATGAAACAAAGGATTTAGAGAAGAAAACGCAATGCCTCGATCTATCCATACTACGAAAAATAGTCTAGAAAATACCCCTCTTCTGAATTCTCATGGATTATATGCCAAGCAGAGGGAAATCCTATGGACTTATGGATCAAAGATTAAATGTTTATGATTGAACATAATAACCAAAACCAAAATAAAAACTTTCAATTTCCGATACAAAACGTGGCCATGATAACATCATCTCTTCAATATCTTCATAAAAGCTTACTGCACTACAATAAAACAGGAAAAGGACATGACCAGAAAGATCAGCTGGATAGAGAGTATGATTTGCTGCTGTGCAAATCATGTTTTAATCATGTGTGAAATCCTACCAAATCTGCCAAGGAATTTGCTATTATGACCCAAAAAACTTAACCAAGTATGAGCATATCATATATCATCAGAAAGATCCCAGAGAGAGCTTTTCAAGGTAATAAAAAATACACAAAACGGAGTTCGGATTCAAAAGTTATGATAAAAAATATATTACCATCAAAGCTGCACCTTACAAAAAGGTATTCGGACTGAAAAGTATAAAAAAGCAAGTACCTATCTTGATAGATCTATGCTAAATTATAAGCCAATGGAAAGCACTTTACCTAGGCTTTCCAATAAGTCCAAGATCATCTGAATCTGACCTTTTAGCTCAAGTTATGAGCGCAGAAACAATTGACATTCTCTAGTGCTTCTCTTCTTTATCTATTTTTAGTGGCTTAGATATTATATACAATGGTTTGGTAAAAAAGAATCTCTCATAAAAAAATCTTATTTTTTATTAAAAAAATTTTCCCAAACAAAAATTTGTAAAAAGCATTTGCAAATGTAATTTGAACCTATTTCCAGTTTTTCATCCACTTTATCCAATCTTTGAGATTGAGATAACAAGTTTAGGTATTGATCCACTATTGGTAAATTTGACCCTTCTTTTTTGTAATTAAAGGACGTCCATTTATTCACCCTCACATCATGAATCCAGTAGCTACATCACATTATCATATGGAAGCCAATCCACTAGCGATACCTTATGTTAGGAGCTACTTTGCATGCGATTATCTAGTACCCATTTTTGCATGGTCCACAATTAGCGACCCTCCCCTAATGACATATTACATTAGTATTTGGTGACGCCCTACCGTAGGTTTGCCTGTATGGAAAACTTTGACTCAAAATGCAAACGGATATTGCACCTTGGAGCACCAAAAGTGGCAAAACAGAGCTGAAGGGTACAAATTACCAAGCAGCAAAAGCCATTAGTGCTTAAAGCCCAAAGAAATGAGCTAATTATGGAGGAAAGCAAATAGAATTGAGGAGAGACAAAAAGGGAGATTGTCAGTTTGCCTCAGGTTTGAATCAAGAGGGAAGACGTGGAAGATGGATATGCTAAAGAACGGCTCAATCTGTTCAATCTATGAAAACACTCAAAGAACAGCCAGCTCCATGGTTAGAGAGACTGTGACAAATGCGAAACTTTATGGAAACACGAAATCCTCAGTTGGACGAGTTTCTTAGCTCCAAGCCACATCTTCGTTGTGTAACTGGCATGCTTCATGGCATATGCCAACTTCTTGCCCTCCATTCCTAGGGTAATGCCCTTGGATCAACAACCCAAAAAATATACAATTTTGCCTAGTCTCTAAGAGACTTAGGCTTATTAATCCCATGGTCAAGCCATGGGAAGCCCTTCAACCAAGGTTGGTAAGCAAAAACTACGAAACAAAAGCCTAAATAGACCAAATATAATAAAATTCCAAAAACACAAGGTAAAATTGGATGCATAGATTAGATGGACTATAAATGATTGCAAATATTCGAGAAAGTGTTGAGGGAACAACAATATGGTACAAAAAAGAGGATAGACTCCAATAAAATCTCCACAATTATTTTTTTGTGATTTAGAGATATTCTGGCCAAGGTTGGGGTTATGATTCTTGCAAAGTCTTGTATTGCAAATCGTATAGGCATTTGACAAAAAAAATAGTATGTACAAGTCACACATTCTTGTGTTTCAGTAGACTTATCTGAATTTTCCAATGATGAATTCTCCTTTACTCAAATGAAGGAAAAATGAAGTCAGTCTTTTCACCCTTAAATGACCAGAAATGAGGTCCTGGAGTTTGGGTCACCCGGAGATGAGCTCCTGCTCTACAAGAATCTAGTAGAGAATAATGTTGCATGGTTGATGGAAGTAATGTCTGCATATGGCAGCTAGGCTACATCAACGTGACCTGAACTTGTAATTTAGCATACAGATCCATGATTGTGTTGCCACAGATCCATTTAATTGGAATCCAATCTCAATGATCTTCTGCATCTCTAGAGCAAGAAGAATTTTGCCATGTCCTACTCAGGCCTTTACCAGTCACGCAATCATTGCTCCTCAAGACACATGTGGTAACTGACCAAAAAGCTTATGTGCCTTCTCAAGTTCACCGCACCCCACATACATATCAATTATGTATTTAAACACTTCTAGTAATCTCTGTGTACATTAAAAGCTTCCAGTTATCCCTCTATTTTTACCTGCACTATGTGCCCCAGGTTACTTCCTGTCTAGCACACTTCTAATTTCATAAAACTAAAAGGCTGTAAGGCCAAGCACCCATGCTGGGAAACCAATGTAACTACGTCAATATGACAAATCCTTCCAATATTAGAGTTCCCTGCACTTCCCTATGTGGTGCCACTTCCCATGTGTTCATTAGCTTGGGATAACTACGTTTAGGGGAGATTACGTCTCATCCTGCCAATATTAGAGTTCTCTGCGCTTTCCTATTTGTTGCCTACGAGCAATGAACACATGGGAAACAAGAAAGGCCCTTTTAATGTATTATCCATAATACACGTCAGCTTCCATAGTCAAACTATCGTCTTCACTCTCAGCACTTGCACAGATGTTTGACGTGAGCACATAGCCTGCAGTAATATGACAATTCAAGTCTTGAATTTTGTCCCTGCCATGTACCATGCAGCCACTAGACAATGTTATCCAGACGCAAATCTTGGGTTGCAAAGTAGATTGAAGAAGAGTCTTTGCTTCTTTTAAGTATCCAGCATGAATAAGAAGATCTACCATGCAATGAACAAGAAACAAGTTTGGCTTCACATCATAATTTTATTTCATATACAGTTTAAATATGTAATGACTTCATCAACAAGGCCTGCACGACTGCAAGCACTAAGTACACTGCCAAAAGTTGTTGAAGATATCATATGCCCCCTCAAAGTTCCCACACTTGGCATACATATCAACAAGAGTGTTTGCCACAACAATGTTTGAATCAACCCCACTTTCAATGACCCGTACTGCCCTGTACTACATTTCCAATGGTTTCAAATGCTTTCAACGTGCTTGAAAATATGATAACATTTGGTCTTTTAACGATAAGGCCTTTACCATCTTGAACATATCCAGCAATCAGTGATCCCCAAGACACTATATCTCGATTTGGCAACTGATCAAAGGGCTTACGTCCCTGTCTCAAGTTAACCACACTAGGCATACATATCGACTAGAGTATTACCTAGAAGATCATTATGTAGTAATCCATGTCTAATGATCTCCACATATATGTACTTTCGTGCTCTATATGCCCAAGGTTACCACAAGCTTTTAGGATGCTCAAATAAATAACTTTGTCTGGTGTTACACCATCTTGAAGCTATATATGGTTTTCCAGCTGCATGGATCTCCTTCCCTGCATTCTGTTTTCAAAATTCCCACATGCTTGAAACGCTCAAGTATATCACTCTGTTTACCTTTATCCTTCACGTTTCATAAGCTGTAGGTGAGTAGTGAGTAATTTCATAAGTGTCCTCCCTTAAAGTCTATCAAACTTTATACACACTGATTTGTCTTTCTAACTTCCCAATTATATGTAGCGTAATCCGGTGATTTGAACAGTCTCACCATCAGTGCTGCCCCTGCATCTCTTCAACAAACATGTTAACCTCCAACTTGCAACAGCATGTCCAGATCCATATGGCCATGCATTTTGCAGACGGTAGCCGGAAGTAGCAAGTTCTATAGCACTGTTTGAAAATGGCATGCTACTGACCAGCTGTTCTGCTTCATCCAAATAACCTGCCCGTCCTAGCTGGTCAACAATGCATCCATAATGATCTAACACAGGCACAATCTCATTATCTCCTACCATGAAGATGAAATTATGATAACCATCATCAAGAAGGCCCCGAATGACTGCAAGCAGTCAAAACTGCAAGAAAACTAACATCATCTGGCCTGATACCTTGTTGATGCATCTGCTGGAAAAGTTCCAGGGCATCATCCACATGACCATGTTGAGCATAGGCTCCAATAAGAGCACTCCAAGACACCAAGTCTGGTTGTTTCATTTTGTTAAAGACCATGCGACATTCTCTCAAACTTCCACATTTGCTGTACATTTTCACAAGGGCACTGCCAATGATGTCATCAACACCAAACTCTTTGGTACCTATGTACGAATAAATTAGGTTGCCTTTAGATTGTGCTGCAAGGTCTCCACACAGATCAAGCATGGTGGCAATGGTGACTTCATCTGGATTCATGCCCTGCATTTGCATTTGCTCAAAGAGGTCAAGTGCATATTTGCCCTGCCCATACTTTGTATAAGCTAAAACTATAGCATTCCATGAAACCATATCCTTCTTACATATTTTATCAAATGCTGCTTTTGCATACTCTAGATCTCCACAATTGTTGTACATATTAACAAGAGCAGTTCCAACAATTGTGTGTGTCTCAAGGCCACATATAAATAAGTACGCATGGATCAGCTTTCCAACTGCTAAAGACGATGAAGATGTGCATGCAGAAAGGACGCTGACAAATGTGAACTCATCTGGTCTGCATCTGTTCGAGTGCATATTCCAAAACAGCCAAAGTGTTTCCTCTTTCTCATAATTTTGTTGGGAATGTGCCCAAATTAATGCATTCTACATGATCAAATCCCAAGCATGGATCTTATCAGCAACACCATGACAGCTTCTCAGATCGCCACATTTACCATACATATTGACAAGGGCAGTAGCCACAATGATATCCGATTCAAGCCTGTCGACAAGAACACATGAGTGTATAAGTGAACCCATTGCCAAAGCATTCAACTGGGCACAGGCATCAAGAACACTCATAAACGTAACATGAGTTGGATTTGTGCCCTGTAGCTGCATTTCGTGGAAAAACTCTAGCGCTTTTCTCCCTTGTCCATGTTCAGCAAACATACTGATCATAGTATTCCAAGAAATCGCATTCCATCTATGGATATTGAAAAATAAAATGCAGGCACTAATCAAGGCTCCATTCTTGCCATACATGTTCACAAGTGCGCTAGTTATGAAAACGTCAGTCACCAAACAAGTTCGAGTAATACGGGCGTGAATAAGCTTTCCCCTGGGTAATGATCCTGAACTAGAGCATGCTTTAATGATAGCAAGAAAGATGACCTTATCTGGCATATCATCTTCTATTAGCATTGCCTCCACGTATTTGATTCTTAGTCTTATAGCTTGGCGCTCACCTGTTTGCATCCAACCAGCCACTTCTGCTAAGCATCCCACAAGTATGTTTAAGGCCAGTTTAATGGACATTTAAATCCTCTGCAACGACTTAACTTAGGCATGCATAGTACGATGTTGATCTTACCAAGGAGACTTCATTGTACATTTTCTGAAGATTGTCAGCCAGGTCACCGAAGCTGTTGAGCATATTTCCAAATAGAATAGTAAATGCCAGAAGGGCCAAACCATGTGTGATTGCACCAATGCTTCCAATGGGCATAAGAAGAGAATCAAAATTATCTGCATATGCAAAGATCCTGTATAAGGGCTCCTTGGTTTTTCCAGGTTGAGACCTCAGTTTTTAGGCCAACAGTTTGGGCATCTTCGTGAACTTCCGATTTCTCCATGAGAGTTTATTGTTTCAAATTCTGCTTTTGCTATCTGGCTTCCAATGCACAATCCTAGAGTCCAGTAAGCAGTTGGCGAGCTCTGCCAGTGCCGAGAGGTCATATAACAATGCAAAAATCTTAATCTCCCAACGGCATAGTTGCGGAAAGGACCATGAAAATGTAACCGTGAGTAACCGTGAGTAGATTCGCTCCCACTGCAAGGAGGATGACCAATCATTATCTTTGTAAAGATCTTCCTTTCCAAAATGCTCTTATCCAGCCTGCTATGATATTTCCTTTTGCCTGCAAATACCCTACTTATATCCCTGTCAGGCATAGCTCTTGCTTACAGAAGCCCGGTGAACCAAATAGAAAGAAGTCCTCCTTATGCCTGAAAAACTTTGCCATACCTAGCTCACAAAATAAATGGAGCCCTTACTTGCACAACCACAACGAAGCAAAGGAAGAAATGTCACCGTAGCTGCACTTTCGGGATCTCCTTTTCCACATTTTGATCCCTTCTTCCCCATGAAGTCAGAAGATTCACATGGAAGCAGAAATAAATGGTTTGTTTTATGAAACCGGTCTTGTATCAAGTGCTTACAGATCAACACGAGCTCCACTTGCTGTCGTCGTGCAGCCTCGAGCAGGAGCGACGAGCGAGCACCGGTTTCCCGGTTTCCACAGTCCCTCTCCACCAACAGGAGCAACCGAGCATTTACAGCCTATGATGGGTTTTTAGCAGTCATCAGTATATTCTGGGTATATATTAACATATACCTAGAATATGCCATAAACCCACCTCAACAAGGGCTTGCCCCCTTAGGGGCAACCCAAAAATTGATTACCTCTACGGTTTTTCTAAGTTCTAAGGGAATCTTAACAATCTTTGTCAACTTAATTACTTTGATTCATGGGTTGGCATTAACTTTTGCTTTGTCTTTGGCTTTGATGTTAATTTCTATACGTTTATCTTGACTCTTCAACTTGGCTTTGATTTTTCGAGTTGTGCCAGGATTGCAGTGTTGGATTTGCAGTGTTGGGAGAGATAAAAATCTTGCTTATAGTAGAAGGTACTTTATTTTATTTTTATTACTAAGAGTGCTAGAAGAACTCACTGGCATATTGCCATGCAACATGATAGCAGATGCCCATTTCGCTCTTCCATTTGGTGGATTGTTCACGATGATTATTGATGTTGTCATTTTGTCATGCAAAAGCGTCACAAATTGGGCAAGTTGCCAAGGCTATTCTTTTGAAAATTGCGAAGACCTGGCTGAAGAATCTTTATATGATGTTGAAGAATCTAATCGAAAACTATGAAAATCACGAAGAATTTCCGTGGAATGATGGCAAGGAAAATGATCATAAAATTTCATAAAATTTTTAAAAATCATAGGGATCTAGCAAAAACTCCTTCGAAGCAGCCCTTTAATGGTTCAAAACACTCTTCGAGGATTACACTTTAATAATAATATTCAATGCAAAACTAGAGGTGCTAGTATAATAGTCTTCTTTTTTTACTTTGAAAAATAAAGACTTGATGAACACTTCGGTTGCTAAAGATGGATACATTCAATTACATAGTACAACTGCGAGTCTTTGAATTTAATTCAAATTTAACTCAATTATTCACTGAGAAGTACTAATAAATAATGGCGAGCTTCATTGAATGGCTATTATGCTATGGTGACAATAAATCAGTGGATTCTGATACTTGGTTGACTTGAACAAACAAAACTTTGATATTTACCTATGACGACTTCTAACTTAATTATTGTCACGAACTTTACATACTGATCTGCTCAATCTCGAACCTTATTTCTAGATGTTCATCAGCCATGATTGATAAACCTACTGATAGTACAAAAACTTGTATAAATATACAAGAAATTTAATGTGTCCTACGGTGCATGTTCGAGTTTTAGCATGTTCCTACGTGCAAGTTCTCATTAGGGATTTTTTTAGATCATAGCCTTCTAAGAACTGCTGACTAAGCTATATGAACTACCAATCAGAAAACAGAACTGGTAATCCAGTCAGCAAAACAGTTATAACTAACTCACTGGATCATATTTTCTAGCATAAGTGTTGGTAGAAAAGTCCAAATGAGCTCTTGTTTGGTGCAATAGATAGATCTCATTGAGATCTTTCCAACCTTGGGTGGTTTGCATATCTTTTGGCCCCGTAGGATAGTAAAAAATGGTAAAAACCATATTTTTTAGAGTTTTGACAATCATAAGTGGTTATAATATGTGCAAAGCACCTAAGATTGGAAAGATCTCAATGAGATCTATCTATTGCACTAAACGAAAGCTCATTTGAACTTTTCTATCAATAGTTATGCTAGAAAATGTGATCCAGTGAGTTAGTTATAACAGTTTTGCTGACTCCATCAGGCTCTGATTTCTGATTGGTAGTTCGCTTAGTTGGCATGTTTTGAAGGCCCTTTTTTAATCTCAAAAAAACCCTAATGTGTCGTGCCCTACATTCTAAAAGAATACTTTGAGAATACTCTAAATTCATACATTCTCTAAGATTCTACCAAGGTTCTCTTAGAGGTTTCATGAGCATTTGTTCCATTAGATTTCCGTAGATTCTCCAAGATTTTCCCTTAGATTCCTTTAGATTTTATGAGATTGCCCTAGGTTCCCTTACATTACATGAGATTCAAAGAGATTCTATAAAGATTCCCTTAGATACTCTAAGATTTCATCAACATTTTCTTAGATTCCCTTAGATTTTATGAAGATTCCTTTAGATCCCCCAGATTTTAAGAGATTCCCTTAGGCTCGTAAATATTTTCCTAGATTCTCTTACATTTTATAAGATTTTCTTAGATTCTATTAGATTCTTCTAGATTCCTTTACATTCCAGAACTTTTTAGAACATTCTAAGACTTTCTGGAACATTCTAAGACTTTCAATATATTCTAGAACTTTCTGGAAGTATTTCCCTAGATTTCCTTGCATTCCCGTAGATTCCCCTACATTCTAGAACATTCTAAAACTTATTAGAACAATTTGGAACTTTCTGGAAGAATTTTCTTAGACCCCCCCTAGATTCCCTTATGTTCTAGAACTTTCTAGAAGATTCTAGAACTTTCTAGAGCCTTCCAGAACATTCTAGAACTTTCTTGAACTAGCTAGAATGTTATAGTCTATTTTATCTTAATGGGAACATTACCCTTAAGTATTTTGAAACATAAATTCTTCATGGAATTAATGCTTGGTCTAGTGGTTAGAATGGGGGGCTGGGGGGTCAATGGCCAGGGTTCGAATCCCCTACACAACATAAAAATTTTTAAAGCCTTTTCCTAAGGGACGAGCATTCAACTTGGGCCGTAGGATCTTGGACCTGATCAAGGGTCGAGATCTCACCACGTGATAATAATTAAAGCAACATGAGCCATAGGATCTATTACATATAATTCCCAAAGTCATGTGCACCGTAGGATATGTGCCAAGCCACGTGAGCCGTAAGATCTCGGATCGACGATCAAGATACATATAATTCCTAAAGCCATGTGCACCGTAGGATGTGTCCCAAAGCAACGTGAGCCGTAGGATCTCGGACCGACGATCAGGATCAGATCAACCTGGACCGTAGGATCGCTTAGTCTATACACAAACTACCAAGCCATCGGGGCCGTAGGATACGTCCTAAAGCCACGTGAGCCGTAGGATCTCGGATCAACGGCCGGATTCAGGAGGACAAACATAAGGACATATATATGTTATGTTTTGAAACATAAATTCTTCATGGAATTAATGCTTGGTCTAGTGGTTAGAATGGGGGGCTGGGGGGTCAATGGCCAGGGTTCGAATCCCCCACACAACAAAAAATTTTAAAAGCCTTTTCCTAAGGGACGAGCATTCAACTTGGGCCGTAGGATCTTGGACCCGATCAAGGGTCGAGATCTCACCACGTGATAATAATTAAAGCAACATGAGCCATAGGATCTATTACATATAATTCCCAAAGTCATGTGCACCGTAGGATATGTGCCAAGCCACGTGAGCCGTAAGATCTCGGATCGACGATCAAGATCGGATCAACCTAGACCGTAGGATCGATTACATATAATTCCCAAAGCCATGTGCACCGTAGGATGTGTCCCAAAGCAACGTGAGCCATAGGATCTCGGACCGACGATTAGGATCAGATCAACCTGGACCGTAGGATTGCTTAAATATAGTCTATACACAAACTACCAAGCCATCGGGGCCGTAGGATACGTCATAAAGCCACGTGAGCCGTAGGATCTCGGATCAACGGCCGGATTCAGGAGGACCAACATAAGGACATATATATGTTATGATATGGGGCTTGATGGTTTACCAATTCTATCTTCATACTTAATACAAGAAAATTAGCACGTCCTACGGTGCATGTTCCAACGGTGCAAGTTCCAATTTTAGCATGTTCCTACGGTGCAAGTTGAGATTCTATTGGATTTGATGTTATGAAGATTCTCCTAGATTCCCCTTTAATTCTATAACATTCCTCGCTTAGATTATATGAAGATTCCTTTTGTTCTCCAAGAATCCATTAGATTTTATGAGAATTCCTTGGATTCTCTTAAATCTTGTGAGATACATTTTGATCCTATCAAGATTGCTCTAGATTCTCTATGATTTATGAAGCTTCTCTTAAGTTTCCCTCAAATTCCACGAGATTCCCATAGATTCGCTTAAATTTGCTTACATTTTATGAGATCCTCCTAGGTTCTATATGTAATTCCTCTTAAAATCTATGAGATTCCCGTAAATACCCTTACATTTTATGAGATTCCCTTAGATTCTGTTACATTTCATGCAAATTCTCCGAGATTCTATGGAGATTCCTTTAGATTTTATGAAGATTCTTATAGATTGCATCAAGCTTCCCTCAGATACCCTTAGGTTTTATGATATTCTATGATGTTGTGAAAATTCCCTTAGATTCCCCTCAAGTTGCATGAGATTGCTCTAGATTCCATTATATCTTCTTGGATTTTATGAGATTCCCTTAGAGTTCCTTAGATTCTATGAGTTTCTTTTAGATCTTATCAAGATTCTCCTTCTGAATCAATGGATGCTGCCAGAGATAATGGCAATGCTGTACGTAAAAAGGAAGAGACTCATAGAATGGGAGAGAGCTTTTGCAAATTTTAGTTCATATAAATAAAGAGATTAATAACAATTAAATTAAGGAATATATGATATCAAATTGGAAGGAACGTGAGCCGAAACATATTGCATGTTCTCAAGTAGAGAGATTATGTTTGTGTGAATTCAACGTTGATCGGTTTTCTTGAGTTCGTTTAGAATCTTCGCAAAACTACATGATTCGGTTCAAGTTAGGTAGCATAATGGTTCAAAGTTGGAATTGTTGGGAAAGATTTAAAGACCTAGGATTGGTTGTTTGTTTGGCTAATTCTCGTATATACTAAAAAACATGATGAATATGTAGCATAATAACAGGGGGTTTTTTTTTATGTTTTTGTACGACTTTTACTAAGGTTTTTCTATGATTTTGGTGTTGTATTCGATCAGCTGTACTAAATAGTATTTCTAGAGTGCGCCCATTCTGGACCCTTGATTTTTGTGCCACTTTTCAGTGGTCACCCATGAATGTTCAATATTATTCCAAATTGAACATGCAGGCTCGGAGTAATATATTTTAGGGTTCTAAGCATCATCCCTCCTCCGCTTAGGGTCTATGGCGGTCTGGCCCGGATCTGTGCTAGGAGGTCTGCAAAGAAACCAAGGAGATGCCAAGGAGGTGTGAAACCAAGGATAATAACTTCATCGACACCTTTTGGGATCCATTTGGTTACACCAAATTTCTGATCCGTCCAGAATAACCGCTCGGAATGCTCAGAATGGTGCAAATACTTGCCTTGCCCCTGGTTAGAAACCTCCAGATCTCATGTCTTCAACGTCGACATGCCAGGAGTGAAAAAAGAGGACATGAAAGTGGAGATTGAGGATGGAAAGACTTTGCAGATTAGTGGAGAGCGAGAACAAGCGCAAAACAACAAGATGGATAAGTGGCACTGGCTGGAACAAGCATTTGGCAGTTTCTTAAGAATGTAACTTTGTGGCTGTTGAGTCTCTAATTTATAAGTAAGGGGAGTGTATCCTTAAGGAGCAGGGACAGAGATTCGGCTACAGCTTCCTTTTGTTCCATTTTCGTATATGCATTTATAAGAAGGACATCCAGAGTTTGCACGCAGGCAACCAGGCTGGCTTGTTGCAAGCTAAGGGTTTTGCAGGCATCCAGGCTTTGCAGGTTTAGGAGACTGGGCTTGGGCTATTGTGGGCTTGAAAAGTGTGGTTGTAATGATGGATGTCTTTTAACTTGCAAATCTAGTATATACGAACTCTTGCAAGCGACTTAGGGCGGGCAACCTTGGCGACCATTGTGCACATTTTCAGCTTAGGACAAGGCAACGGCATGTATCGATTATACGGCCACGAGGGAAAGATAATAAGAAATATCTTCTTTTGTTCGAACTGCTTTCGTTCAGTTGCTTCTTATATTGGCTCCATTGTTGGCACAATTTTCCTTGTCCTCTTCATGATCTGCATCATTCAACTTCGATTTGGATCAGTGCATTGTGAAGATACTTGGGCTACTTATTGCACAAACATTCTATTTATCCATGCCCAGGAGGGTCCAAGAGCATTTTTCCTGCATAAGGATTCTATTTATCCATGCTCAGGAGCATTTTTCCTGCGCCTATGTCTTGCTTCGATGCTACAACAAAACGAATTCTCACCAGGGTAAGGCTTTCACTATTGGAAGATGCATATTTCTCTTTTTCTTTTTAAAAGTTCTTAATGCTTGCATCCCAGCATAGCATACCTTTGCCCATCCTTATTGTAGGTCTGCTATTTTGGATAATAATATATTTCTAATTTGGATGGTAATGTATGGCAGTCATCAACAGATCATGTCACCCTGATTTCACTTTGCCATTCTTATATGCCAACTACATTGCAGCTGATTGGAGTCCGTTCTTGTCATTTCGAAGATCAAATGGCAACAATCTATGCCATTGACACTCAAGATAAACATTTTTTATCGGTATATATGGCCTTAAATTTTTCTTGAATGACAAGTCGACGAGGACATGATGGGTTAATTCCGTAAACATGCTCTTATTATCTTTCTACAGTGCTCTTGTTATCTTCCTGATGCACAGTTTATGAACATCTAGACTTAAGAATGGCTACTAGTGTCTTCATGATATATTCTTGTTTTCTCACCATTCAAAATACCTTTGTTGATGTGTAGTATAAAGGCGCAAGTGCCATTTATTAAATGGTTTTCAACTTAAGTATGATTAGAAGATGTTTAATTGTGCTAAAGCGCTTAGTTGTTTCTTGAGCTAAGACCGTACCATGCATAAAAAAAAGGAGGTAAAATTCCCATCTTATACTATTGTGTAATGCTAATATCTAGCATGTATACTTGGATCATGTTCTCATATATGCATTTTCAGATTTGTACCATTTCTCATGTGGAAAAGCTTATCCGAGCTTTGATACTATCCGAGCTTTGATACTGTCAAATTCTAGCACAACTTGTTTATGTATTCACCATGCTTAAGCATAGCAAGCTCCACATGCACCAAACAAACCATAAAACCCGACTTTGCTTTGAAAAGAAAAATATCATCGACATTGTTGTTGCAAGATTTTGATGTGTTCAATTCCGAGAACGTGTTCTTGTCCTAATGATTACGCAAAACATACTCATAGTTGTTTGCATTGGAAATAATTTGTTTGTCTTGATGTTATTGTGCTTCTTAGTAATGAATATTTAGGCCCATAAAGTTTACCTATGTTTTCTTTAGTTAGGGCCCGAAGGGCCCAAAATTTTTTTTAATATAAGAATCAACAAACAACTACCATTAACATTATTAAAACAAACCATTGCATCTAACACATTTAAATTAAAATCCCCCTGAAACCCCCTTTGGTTTGGGTGCATATTCACACGGGGGGTTACGTAGGGCAGCGAGGGCCCCAAAAAATTTATAATACATGTACAAAATTAATACCATTAAGTACATTCTCTCAAACCTTATAGTATTTTACAAACCTTAATATACAGTATACAAAAATCTGTACATGCATACCCCACAAACGAGGATCGCTATGTACGGTCCAGATCTTGGAATAAAGGGCGAATATGCCCATCCGACAGCTCTCGTTGCCCGGAGTAACCCCCCGTGTGAATATGCACCCAAACCAAAGGGGGTTTCAGGGGGATTTTAATTTAAATGTGTTAGATGCAATGGTTTGTTTTAATAATGTTAATGGTAGTTGTTTGTCCAAGTGTAGAAAAATTTTCAACAAATCTTTAAGATAAACCCATGATCTTTCAACAATAGTGTAGAAAAATTTTCAACAAATACATGCTGGGCTCAGCCAACCTGGTATTATATAGCACTTAAAGGCATATACCTAGAGACAACAGAAAATGCAATTTGTTTAAGAGCCAAGATGAATTGATAATTGTAAAATTAACTTACTCAAAAAACTTGATGACAAAATATGCAAACCCATGGCTTATTTTATGGATAAAGATGCAAAAGTAATGCCATGGCATCCACACTCCGAATCTCTATGGTAACAATGTCTCAAACAAAAATGCCATGATATGCAACTTAAAAGTATTGGGTAGAACCAAATAAAAGCCAATCAAATAATCTCACAACAAAAATGATTTCGGATAAATATAAGCATGAGCTGTTCTGTTCATTGAATGGGCAATGAAAGTGCATTTACAGTTTGCATCTGCGCTCAGTTTGCATCTGCGCTCGTAATGCAAAAAAGGACAAAGAAGGGGTTTAATGCATAATGTAGCAGTAAGGTAAAGCATGGATTCTTCACTTAGATGGCAAAACACTTAGTTAATAACGATGAGAGCATAGTGACACGCAATGTTGACAAAAAATATAAACCCAACTTTATTTTCTTTGCATGCAAATTAACATTATACACGTGTAGAGATAAAGACCTTGCAATAAATAGAAGCTAATGTGAAGGGAAATAGATATGAAGCTGGATTCTCATACCCTCAGAATATGTTTTTAACACAAAATCAAGATGCATTGGAAGAAAGAAAAATCGCAAATTATAGAGAGTTCATCAGCTGCAACCAAAAATGCATATCACCTGCAAACATAATAGATCGTCATATCACCTGCAAACATAATAGATCAAGGGAGGATATTCCCAAATCCCTGTATATCATAATAAAATGAACTTTGTGATAGTTTAGCAATATGTACCAGTATTGGAATGCTTCAGACTTGCCGCATGCTTCCATAAGTTATGGCATCACCTTTGTTTCAGCATACTTCATCTACTTTAGATATAGGTTGAAAGTGCATCAATTTTATCTGCTATTTCCTGTTAAATCGCACAATCCACCTGAATCAATAACGAAAATCGAATCTGCAAGGAATAACAGGAAAAATAGTAGAAATATCATTTTTACCTTCTTGTGAAAATGATATAGAGGGAAGAAATGCTTTAAATAGACTTAAATAAGGTTAATTTTCAATTTCATCCCATGAGAAAGGATCTGTCTCAGAACTAGATGCTCTGAATGGAGGCACTTTTTATCTAGCTAAGTAGATGAACAAATGAAAGCTTTAGGACAAAGCAAAGCTAGTCAACAGACTGCATAACCGATCATCTAAACTGGGCAGCCCTAGACTGAAATTCAGAGTTATAAACATATCCGTAAAGATAAACACAACCGTCTAATGTTTCTTGCATAAAGTTCTTACGAGGTAAAGATTTTTTCCTTGAAGAACGAGTCTTATGAGGTAAGGTTACCAACCTGATCATTGATTTGCCATTATGAAAAATAGATAGTCAATGCTCACCCCGGCGCTTTGGATGTTGGATCGCCAAAGATGCCACGAAGGATCCACTGGAGTAAGCGTCTGCTCAACATCGCTGTCATCCAGTTTTAGAACCGCCATACTGGCCAAACCTACCCTAAGCCGAATCCAAGCCTTGGATTGCACATGCAACATAAAAATTACCAAACGAAAAAGGAATCGATGCAAATCACTGTAGGCATACAGTAGGCGGCATGAACTCAGCTAAAAGTGGTGCCCTAAAGAGAGAGCATTTAGCACAAAATAGAAAACCACAACAATTAAGATTTAGATGCAACAGATTATGGGATGGTCTTTGCCTTGGGCCCGGGCATGACCAAATCGTCCCCGCCAAATTAAATCGACACTCATAGACCCCTTGGCATTGAATAGAGCAAACAAATGCTTAAAAAAACTTTGAAGCTTCTGATATACGGCCCTGGGTTTTGTGATATATGCGGTCGCTATTATGCAGATCCTGATGGGAAACTCCTGGGAAGAGTCAAAGAGTCTAACATAACAGAAGTAAGCCCCGAAATAATGCTTCAAAAGCCAAGCTGGAGAGGGATTCCATGAAATTCTCAGTCTCTAGCACTGTGGAAAAACCTCCAGAGCCAAATTCTGGCAGCTTAACCTGTGATTCCTGTTGTTGCAAGAAGATATGCAAAGGGCAAGGCAAGGGATTACCTGTAACAAAGCAGAAAGGAAGAAGACAAAGTAGGCGTTCAACCTCCGACCTCCACCAGCCTCACCGGCCCGTCGCGGGGGCCGGCCGAAAAACAAAAGTCGCATCGATTCGGTGCCATATGTCCGAGGCGAAGATCGCCCGAGTCGCCATAGCGAGCCTGGCGTCTTGAAAAACAAACGCCAGGAGTCAAAAAAAAAAAAACTCGAAAATACAAAATAGAAGCATTTGGGCAGTAACTTCCTTACGACGAACAATTATATAGGAGCACTAGAAAAAGTGCCCAGCGTTGCTGGGCTTTTCTTTGAAATTAAATTCCAAAGTTTATAAAGATATGGTTAAGAATGTTATTTGACACATATGATCGTTTCCTCCTTATACAGTAATTGTTTTATTGAGTTTAAGGAATACAACATATGAGGTAAGCTTTTAATTAAACATACAAGAGACGATTAGTTGCCCATTTAGTGTCTTTGCTGGATCGCAGTTTGCAAGGCTTTTTGGCGTCACGGTTCCTTGGAAATTCTTGCAGATCGCTTCGGCTCTTCACATATCTTCCATACCAATGTAACAAAACAAGGAACATTAGATGCAGTTCCTTCGAGCAGTTGCAGATCGCTTCGGCTCTTCACATATCTTCCATACCAATGTAACAAACAAGGAACATTAGAGAACACGCCAAGAGAAACCTACCCTTGCGTATCGAGTAACATGGCTCATATATTGTACATCTGATACTTGAAGCTATTATTTTCTTGTCTATGGAGCTCGCATTATTATTAATATGTGCAATACCTACTATTAACATGTGTAATACCTAACATTGTGGTAGAAATTGTCTAACTCATAATATACATATATTGGGCTCTTTATTTTCTTAGAAACCTACATAATCACAAATACATCCTTAGAATAGTTCAAGCATAGCCGATAGGCAAATATTTAGTTATTTTAAGCAGGAGATGTGGCAGTTAAAAAAGCATCTGCTCTTTTGCACATTTGGTAAATCTTGAATGAGGCCTCTAACAGAATTCATAGTTGTAACCTGGAAGCTTCGCAGAATTCTGTTCAAATCAAAAAATTACAGCAGTTCAAATCAAAGAGGGTCTGCACTCCATCTTCGTGCATCAGGTGCCCATCTATCATGCCCTCTATTTTTGCGTTGAAAAAATTCGAGGAGGGTCTGATGAGCGGATCATGGGCTCCGGTGAGCGAATCATAGCCTGAGGTGGGCGGATCATGGGCAGTTTTCCTGGGCGGTAAATGGGCAGATGCACGGATTATGGAGACCCTCCCCTATGCATCAGGCAAAAGAAAGAAACTTTAAAAGTCAGATCTTTGTATAGTACCAAATACCAAGTCTGGCAAACCCATTTGCAAATATTAGGAAAAGGGCCAAGCATATTTCTTTCATCTAGGAACATTCCCAACCCTTGGCACTCGTGTAAACAGTGAATCCCCATATAGGAGGAGAGATGCTGCATGCAAATGAAAATATATTCACCTAAAACTGAATAGAAAATCTATATGGGAAGTTCACATTTAGAAATATAGCATCAAACATGAAGTTTCAAAAACGTGTTCCATATCTTCTATCTCTGGCAAACTTTGAAAGCATGGAATGACCAAACAAGGCACTCAACTTTAATCACAGCCATAATTTCTGAATGACAAATATCACAAAAGGGAAAACAACCCATATCATTCAAAACAAACCCCAACGGTTGTCTTTGCTATTATTGAAGCAAATAATTCCTTTCCGTTGCTATACTTCAAATTCATTAAATAGCACCATTTGTTAGATTCAACTTTCATAAGTAGCAGGGAATGCTCTTCCGTCCAGAGTATGGTACAAAATGCAAAGCCAACAGTGAAGACAAACAGATGACATAGAGGTAAGAGAACCATTTTCAAGTAACCAGAAAAAAACAAGGTTAAACCAAAGAAACATGATTCCAATATAATTAAGTCATAGAGTAACCCCCCACAATTACTTCTGGAGATTAACAAAGGTAATTACATGATAGTAGAAGAATAAAGAAAACCAAAGAATCAGAAATACCTCATAGTCCTTGCCACCACCATTTGAATTGTCAATTTCTCTGATATATAAACCTGTAAGACCGCAGCCAACCATTACCGATGATGTGTCTAACCTGCACAGAATTGTTTTGTCCCAGCAACTCAATGTTTCTAATAACTCACTATGAAACATGTAGAAAAATAGGATAGATTGAGACTTCTTTTAAAAAGACAGAAGTATACCACATGCCACTGATAATGTGCCGTCTCAACTTCCAAGCTCCACCTTCGTCCATATCCAATATGAACTGTCAATAAACAAAAAGGAAAGAATTAATTAATTTAACTTCTCAACAATTTCATTAAAAGGATGGCCCAAATCAAAAAAAATATACACAAACTACGTTGGTTATCAAACCATGAAGCACCAAAGATTATTACAAATAGGTAACATTATAACTATCAGAAAAGTTTATAGCATATGATAATATAATTCAATATCTCATTGGTAAATCTCATTATCTAATAGTCCATAACAAGCACTCCTCTATTGGGGTGCAAAAAATAGGATATGTTACATGACCTTTATCATGCGTAGCTATAGAAAGTAAAAAGAAAGCTCCAAAACCTGTTTTTGCAAAGACTCTTAGGATATTCATATATAAAGCTGAAGACAATCATCGCACAGGTATCACATGTCCTCCTATTCTATTTGAAATATAATCAACAATGGCAATCTAAAATTCATGGGTCAATGCCTTATTTCTGTGTTGGATCGAGTCTTGAATTTAATGCTACCTGGTCTAAACATCAAAGGTGGTAATCTATTCGTGTTGCTTAAAGCGAAGAGGCTATTCCAACACATATATGACACTTTGGGGGATGTTCCAAGCTTTCTTTTCGATTATGGTCAGATTCTTTGTCAGTTGCTTCCCATCCCAGATTATCGCCTACTCTTAAATCTTTTATATGCAACTTGGCACCAATCCTTTGATCTAGCAAGTGAAGTTTGGTTGGTATGTGCTCCTACATAAAGAGAACATAAGATTATATAGTATTAACAGTAAAGTAAACTCACTATATACGTCTGGACAATGTCTGTCTTGAGAGAGAAAGTAGACGCCCAAAAAGTCGTATCATCCACAATTATGGCCATGGGGGTTCTGGTAATATAAATAGCTTATCATATGAATCGATATATGTAGGTTAACATTATGCATTTTATGTAGGGTTCTCCTTCTCATTTGGTTGTGCCAAAGATGTTGCACAAATTGCGATTTCAATCATGAAAGAAACAGAAAATGAAAAACGTGCACACCTTTAATTGTGTAAGATCCATCACTTCTATCTACAAGGGTTTTTCCTCCCACATGGGGGGTTTTTTCATCCCAGTGGTAGAGACACATTGTACAGGGTTTCTGTTCAATCCTTTTGTGTTTGGAAACTTTCGCTATATTGTATCACCGTCTCATAGGCCAGTTGGCCTCCGTGGACGTTAAAATATACTTCCTTCCTTCCTTCTATCTGTCTAAAAAATGGACTTCATAATTTACATAATGACACCTTTGATTGTGCAAGACCCACCACTTTTATATTTCTATGTGATGAGATGAGTTCATAGTCTACACAATGAGATGGGTTCTTCCATGTGGAGATTCAAGTATAATGTATTCTATGAGATGTCTAATATATTAAGTATGAAGATAGAATTGGTAAACCATCAAGCCCCATATATATTTATATATATCATATATGTGAGCCTTGAGTTGTATGCATGTATTACAAAGGTTTTTCCCTCAAAGTTATAGTCATTTAACCTTGGTAGTTATAGACTTACTAGATGTTTAGCATTGTGCAATTCACAATAAATGAACATTATAAGGGACATATCTTCTATGTAACTTGGATTTTAAAATTCAAACAAATATGTAAAAGATCTTCAATTTAGATTGCACTTTTAATGTTGTTTACTATGATGCATTGAATCTGCAATTTTTTTTTTTTTTTTTTTTTTTGAAGGCTAGAAAGATATATTATTTAAATATAAGGTTACAAAATTAAAATAAAAAAGGCCCCTAATGGGCTTGAGCTACCACTCCCATATTGGGCTCACAACCCCCCTACTAGCCACAACTTAGAGTTATTCGTCCATGGGAGGAGGGGCAAATCCCCCAGCACCTGACGCCCAAGAACACTTAAAGAACATGTAGAAGCCCTCAAAGGAGCCTAGTCTGTCAAGGGCCTTATCATAATCTCTTCCCCATTTTCTGCCATGTGAGATTGCCATGAGGGCGACACCATGGTTGAAGATGTTTTTCATTTTGACCGTTGAAATTTCCTGGTCCCCTAATGCTATCGCACACCTGTGTTTCCATACCGCCCAAAGCGCAATGCAAGTAATGGTATACCCAAGCTTATCATTTTGTGCTAGGCAGATCATAGGCCATTGAAGATGTGCCATGTCCACCTGCAAGATGGGGGCAACCCAAGCCCAAAAATCTCCCACTTTGGGGCAGAAAAACATATGACTTATGGTTTCGATTTCTCCACATAACAGAGGGCAGCTGCTGTCTGCGACAATCTTCCTTCGTAGGAGCCACGTTTTCGTGGCAATTCCATTCCGCCAGCTGAGCCACACAAAAAATTGTGTTTTCCTGTCACAATAGGAGGACCAACATTTTTGTAGTTGTTGAAAATATTCTCGACCTGTTAGGTTCATGTTGGCCGATGGCATGGGCATCTCGTCTCCTGCTAGTGCTTGATAAACAGCACGAACTAAGTAGATTGGCTTGTTGCAGAGAAGCCATGCATCATCTGCTCCTTCCTGTCCTGAAAGCATACTGATCTGTCCCATTATCTTGTTGTAAACAATTCTGTCTGAATGCGTCCCACCAATTGCATTCTTGAGCTTAGTCCATGACCACCAGCACTCCCGGTCAGGGTCCCAAAGATGCTTTAGGCAAGAGATACCAGCCAGTTCCCACTTCTTGCAAATTCGAGGGTGCATGAGTGCCAAGGGATAGTCTTCTTGAGGGCTGACCATTGGGCTCCAGAATATGGATAGGTTCCCAGATTGCCATTGTGCTGGAGCAGGCCGGAAGCAATCTTTAACTTCATGCCATGCTTCGAGTATTCTGCGCATAACTGTGGATGTGCCAGAGGCAATCTTATAGTTTGTAAAGCATGCTGACTTACATGATAGATGCAAAGAGGGCTTGGATTTGGGGCTTGCTTTATAAAGCCAGTGACGAATGAATGAGGAGCCAATTGCTGGATCTCCCTCAAGAGCCTTCCAAACTAGTTTGCCAACTAGAGCTTGGGAATGCACTAGTAAGTCCTTACCTCCAACACCACATGCCCTTGGTCTGCAGACTTACGTCCCGCAAAGTTTGGCTGCTCCTTGCCACATAAATCCTCTGATAAATTGCTGCATCTGTTTGGTAAATGTATTTGGGAGCTAGCAGGATAGATGACATATAAACCAAGGAGCTACTTAAGACACTGTTAGCAATGGTTACTCTACCAGCCATGGAGAGGCCCTTGCTTGTCCAGAGATTAATCCTTTTCTTGAGCTTGTCTAAAGTGGAGTTCCACGTACCTTGAGGGAGGGTTCCCATAGCTAAAGGCAAGCCAAGCAGCTTGGCACAATCATTTCTGCGTGTCACTGTGATGCCAAGGTTTTGGATACAAGCAGGAGGATCACGTGAGGCCATATGATTGAACTTTTGTTAGGATTGAGGCATACACCTGTGACCTCCACCGGTTTTATTGCTTGGAAGCAATTCTGAATACCACCATCCTCATATCTTAGAAATATGAAAGTGTCATCTGCGAATTGTTGTATGCTTAGCTAGGAAGTTCAATACCTTTGATGTCGCCATTCTGCACCTTTTTAAGGATTAAGAGAGTGAGCACGTTGGACAGTATGATAAAAATATATGGGGCAAGTGGGCATCCCTGCCGGACTCCCTTTCTGAGAGGGAAGAGTTGTGTGGGATTGCCATTTAAAAGGATGGAGGCTGAGGCAGCCTTATTGAGCCCCATCACCACTTCAGTAAATTTCTTATCAAAACCCATCTTGGTCATGATCTTCAGAATAGAATCCCATCGAACAGTATCAAACGCTCGCTTAAAGTCAAGTTTGAGCATGATGCTTTGCTGTTTGCTCTGAGCAGCCCAATGCAAACCTTCACATGCTGCCAAATAGTTGGATAGGATGTTTCTGCCTGAGAGAAAAGCAGACTGCTCCTGCCTTATCAGTTTTCCAAGAATTGTCTTGAGGCGATTGGCTAAGAACTTTGCCATTAGCTTATATGTAGTGTTTGTGAGGGCAATCGGTCTCCACTCTTCCAAAGATGAAGGTTTGTCTACTTTAGGGATTAGAGCTATGAATCCTGTTGAGAGGGCTGGGTGTAGACTACCAAAGTGCCAAGCGCCTTGTAAGACCACCGTTAAATCATCCTCTAATCCACCACTGGCCATGCAGCCCATTTTACATAGTGACAAAGTCTGCAGAAGGAGGATTATCCCTGGAACCCACCTCTGCATCAGTTCTGCCTTTCTTGTTTTTCTTCTTTGCTTTTTAGCTGCAGGCTTTTCCAATGCAAGCACCACTTCAATGTGGGCATCATCTAGGCTTACAGGAAATTCTTGAGTGTCCTCAGTAGCCGGAGGCCCATCCTTGGGAGGCATAGACTCAACCATGGGCTTCTTCCCTTTTCCCTTTATGCTTTCCTTATCTGTGTATCTCTTGCTCTCAGAGCTATCCTTGTGAGTTACCCCAACAGACTGAATTTGATTGTCAGAATTTTTCCTTTCAAGCATTGGCAGATCATTCTCTAGTGGTTGAAGAGCCACGCTGGATTGATCTGAACTGCTAACATCTGAGCTTGTAGCAGGCCTCACGTCCACTTGGGCTTCTGCTTGAACCATTATGCAACGAGCAACAACATGCTCTTCAGCCTCCTGGGTGGCCATTTCTGGTGGCACATGTAGAGTAAGAACAGGCCCACGTGGAACCTGGTGGGCCATTTCTGGCTGTAAAGAAAGAACAGGCTCACTTGGAACCTGGGCATCAGTTGGGTTGTTGATGGCTACACATGCTTGAGTAGACGTGGGTGTCCCACTGGTTGTTGCAAGGAAGTTGATATGCACCTATCTCTGTTCTGGTTCCTGCATAACTGACGAGTTTGGCATAGGCCTTGCCAAATATGGAGATATCTTTAATGGCCCAACTAGTGGGCCTTCCTGGGGCTCAACTGATGGAGGTCTCTGCTTGGAGCATTCGCCAACTTCATAGTGGTTAGGAAGAGAACCATCTAGCATTTGCCCACGCCCTCTACCACGGTTATGATTCCTACGGCCCACTCTGCCACTACGTCCCCTTGCCCTGACTTCTGTCCAATCAGGCAGTTGAGCACCAGCTGTTTCTTCAATGTTCTGAGAGGGTGGTGCTTGTGTACAGCCCTCCCTGTGCAGCCTAGCTTGGCAACTTTCACAAGATGGAGGGAGACCTTCTAATTTAAGGGGGAACCAAACCAACTTATCACTGTAGCCCATGAATGATAATCCATCTGGGATTGGCTTGAGTAAATCAACAGTAAACCGAATTCTGGGAGTGGCATCTGGCTTGATCTCCAGCATGAGAAACTCTCCAACAGGGGAGCAAATTGCTTTCAAGGCTGGTTCAGTCCAATACTCAGGGCTTAATCCCCTTAAGGTAGCCCACACTGGATATGGAACGGACTGTGGATTATCACAATCAAAATCAGCTTGCCATCTCTGCAAGTAGAATTCACCCTGCTCAGAAGTGATGACTCCTTTTCTGAGCAGCATCTCCACCTCCTTGGAAGAGTTTAATTCAACAATAAAGTGAGGGGACCCCAGCCAGTAGATTCTAGGGATTACTGGCGCCCTACAGATTCTCTCTATAACCCTCCTGGCCTCAGCAAGTGTGACCATACCTTTAACCACCCTTCCAATCACAGCTTCCTTTTCCATTCGCCTAATTCGGTCTGCTACGGCAGGAATTCTTAGAGAGATGGCCCCTGTTGGATGAGTGCAGACTTCAGGCAAGGGAGGTTGAACTGTTAAAACCTTGGGACTCAGCTCCATTTCCTGGGCAGCAGCTACATCAGCAAAAGAACGCTTCTCCACCAGAATCTCCATTGGATAATTAGTAAAGATAAAGCTGAATGTTACTGCCCAATCGGTCACAATGCAAAAGGAAAGAAGCCTTTTCCAGCGGGCTCTCACTGGCAAGAAATTCGACCAAGATGGAGTTTCTTATGTTGTCAAAGAGACCTCTGGTCGCTGAACCCACCACACAAAAGAGGTCAAATGGAAACTCTCTTTCTTCAATCAAAGGGAACCAAAGATTGCTGGAGTGCCCACAGAACCAGCCCCAGAACACTGTGTAGGGAGAAATGACGATAGCAAAGTAGGAAAGAAATTTATCTTTAACTAAGGAACTGCTGGCACTGCTACCCATGGAATAAAATAACGGCTAAGGTTAGCCAAATGGCTATTTTGTAGCAGTTTTGCCAAGAAAAATGGCTACAGTAAATAGAAAAAATGCCCCAAAAAAAGAAAATTTTAGCCCAATTGTTTTGCCGCCCAAGTGAGTTTTTAGGTTGAATAGCCAAACCTTACCTCCAGATATATCCATTAGGACATCGATTAGCTAAACCTAAGATAGAGTGGGCTTGGAAAAATGGATAGATTAGCCCAAAATTTAACACCAATGTATGTACTAACTTTAAGAAATTTCAAATAGAGTTTATATTTTCCTTTTTTTTCCACTTTCTTTCTTGTTCCAAGCACAAAGTTGAGGCATTAGATAGATAGATAGATAGATAGATAGTAGTTTTAATGTCACGCCACTAGGCAGCATCCAACTGGACATGTGACCACACACCACACTACATTGCTTGGTTGGGCCCTGCCCCCAACCACCTTACGTTGCGTCTGTTGGGATTTGACCCCCAACAGTACCGAGTGCGATTCTGGGCGGTCTCAAACCCGAGACCACATTGCTAAGGAACTAGTGTATTACCACTAGACCAAATTAGAGGAAAAGGAACAATGTAGTCCTTTTCTTTTTAGGTTTTTGAATATTGTCTTGATTTACGTATTTACGATAAATTCAATATCTTTGCCAAAATGTTTGGATTTTTTTAAATTACTATAGTGTGATAGCTAATATTTGCCTTTCCATTTTGTGAAAGTTTAGCCAAAAGCAAGAAATTGTGATGGAGAAAAACCATTTAATTTAGCCAAGTGTTCGAAACTTCTAGCCCCAATTTGAAGGTAGTTTAGCTAAACCTATTTTGGCTACACTAAAATGTAGGAGTAGTAATTTATTCCATTACCCACACCCTCAATATGAAGGTAACTCATGAGGATGGGAGTTCATTCCCACGGGAGCACAATAAAGCATCTAAAAGATTTTAACCACTATTTTGCCATCAGCCCATTCACTGTAGATGTAGAAAGTCCCCACAGCTGCGGCATGCCTATCTCCTACGTATTCCTCAAGCCAGCTCTCAACTAAGGCTATGGGAATATCCGGTGTGAGTGCAGCTTCTCCCACAAAAAGGTGGTCCGGGAAGACTTGCTCCAAGATCAATGCCTCCCACAGCTCTACAATCGGACCTTCCAGCCAGCCACAGATATGGTGATCACCCTGAACAATGATGGTAAAGTGCCTGGCTTGCCTCTACTTCTTGGGTCGTAAATGTGGCGGAAGAGGAATTCCCATAAGCTAGAGTCAAGAAAGCGCAAGCCCCCTACTGGGCTTGCCGAGAAGGTGAATGAGACTTAAGCCAAGGAGCAGGGAGAGATCGAGCTATGGTGGTGGTAGGAGAGTTGGAACCCAGAACGACCGAAGGCGCCTACAAGCTCCGCCATGATCACGCATTCGCTTCTTCACCAATCTGCAATTTTGAGTTATAAGCATGGGCATAAATCATCGACATGTCATCTGGTCATGAGTTACGAAGTATAGGTACAAATCATCGAGGGGCTACTTGGCCACTGATACAATTTAAAAACTTTGCAAGTAAACAAAAACTCAGCTACCAGAAGGGCAGGCTTGGGGCAAAGGGAGGGGTATGACTTTCAAGCATGGGCATTGTGGGAACAATTGCTACCAAACGAAGGTTTGGCTTCTAACTTTGTGAAAAATCATATCAACTTCATTGGGGCATCAAGTCTATGAAGTTCTTGTTTTGCAAATACACATTTTTTGTTAATCTTGTACAATTAATACTTTGTAGCTGGTCAAAACCAAGGGAACTTGCTCCAGCAAATTCAAAATAATGATGCCTTTCTTAATACTATTGTTTTTACTGCCCTATGGAACATTTGGAAGGCTAGAAATAGGATTGTGTATGGTAAAAAAAATATCTCCATTTTTTGGATCAAGATGAATTTCCAATTAGATTTAGAAGGCTTTGTAACTGCTCACAAGAGTAAATCTGGAGATAATTATAACAGGAAATGGGATAAATCAATTCTAATGCACCTTTCTCTGATGATTTTGATAGAGTACTTGGAGTTCCTGAGAGGGGAGGGCAGGAACAAGTTTGACACCATGCTCACATACCAAGAAGCTGCACTTTACTGCAACAGCACAGGGGTTTCAAACTTAGAGCCACCAGGGCCACAAGCAACCTCAGATGAAATTAAGTTATACAATGTCAGATGTAATAGCAATGAATCGTCATGGGCTAAGATTTATTGCAGGGAAGTTGTGCAGATGTACTGCTTGTTCAGCTTTTTATTCATGTACCACTTCTCATTGACAGATAGACAGCTCAGTAGGTACAGGGAACTATACTACTCTCATAAGATATTGGCTGATCTATATGGTACACTGCTCCTTCTGATGGCTAAAGAAGACATTCATCAGCTGCTTATGGATAATGGATCTGAGTTTAACAGTTATAAGTTTGGGACTGACTCAGGCTTCTATTGGGTATACAATGCCATTTTTGACCAAGTCGTGAAATCCCCATCAAATCCAGCTTAGCCATCATTCCTCTTTCTCACTTCATACCTGTTCTGCATCTCCATAAAATCGGGATAATTTCTTTTGCTCGGTAATTAATCTTGCTTTTGTCTAACTCTTTGCTTCTTCTATGTTATGGTATCAGCTCCATCAAGTGGGGCAAAGCAGTACTTTGGACATTTCCTCTTGGAAATTCTTCTACACTGATAACTTCTTGCAGTTGGTCTGCAACTATTTCATTTGAAAAACACTATGCAGCTTCTTTTCAACTCTTAATATTTTACTCTTAAGATGTAACTAATGAGGATGTCATTTCCCTCATTAGAAGCATATTTGTATGGTTTTTATTAATTAATGGAAAAAACATCTCTTAACTTCAAAAAAAAAAAAATTAATAATTCACTTCTTAGTGGCGACAGATCGCGCGGCTTGTCTCCAGCCAAAGTCACCAGCCCAAAGCTGCCATCCAAAGGCCTAATCGTTCTTCCAAAGATCGAACACGTTTTTTTTTTTTCGCCAACCTGTTTCTTGAGAATAGTTGCGGTTAAGGTGTCCTTTTGCATCTCCACACCTGCCGCCTTTGTCCCGAATGGCATTCAGCTTTTCCTCCAGGGCATGTATTGCCTCCGTCTGTGTGATGTACTCCGAGGGGGAGGAGCCCTCGCCATTACGTGCCCGCTTCTTTAGCGCATGCAGATTCCCCTCCATCGTTTATGAGGCCTACAACTTTCGAGCACTCCGGAGTGAATTAGAAATGCGCAGGAAGTATATAGGGATTCAAAGATTGAAAAGGAATTACAAAGAGTGCCCGCCCTTAGTGGTTGGCATGGGGGGAGGGGGGGTTTTGGAGGGGTTCAACCCTATGGGTCGGGGGCTCAATTTCGGTTGCCGCCGGAATTCTTTTAGAATGGGAAGGAGTTGGAGGCTGGGCTATTAGATCTTTTGCTCTATAGCTTGGGAACAAGAGCGTACTCTGGGAAAACGTGATTTAGTTTTTGATTCGGAGCATCTAACCCGGCGTTTTCTGGGACAAAGTGATTTAGTCTTGATGCTCCGTACACCTGTGTTGACTACTCTGGGACAAATTGATGCTCCGTGCACCTGTGTTGACTACTCTGGGACAAATTGATGCTCCGTGCACCTGTGTTGACTACTCTGGGACAAAGTGATTTAGTCTTGATGCTCCGTGCACCTGTGTTGACTCTGGGAAAAAGTGATTTAGTTTTGATGCTCCGTGCACCTGTGTTAACTAGGGGGCTTTGACCAGAGCGCCAGATGCTCCGTGCACCTGTGTTGACTCTGGGAAAAAGTGATTTAGTTTTGATGCTCCGTGCACCTGTGTTGACTAGGGGGCTTTGACCAGGGCGCCAGAGAGAGAGTGAGGGCGCTAGGAAAGAAGGACCTGTGTTGACTCTGGGAAAAAATGATTTAGTTTTGATGCTCCGTGCACCTGTGTTGACTAGGGGGCTTTGACCAGGGCGCCAGAGAGAGAGTGAGGGCGCTAGGAAAGAATGAAAGAGACGTAAGAGTAAAAAGCAATGCACAATATTCAATACGAAAGAGACATAAGAGTAAAAAGCAATGCACAATATTCAATACGAAAGAGACATGAGAGTAAAAAGCAATGCACAATATTCAATACAATGAGACTGCGACAAATTAGGAATATATGTGTATAAATTATTCAAGATCTGAATTTCATTCGATCATTCAACAAAAGTTCTAAATTTCATCATGTGCATCTTCATGTTCATAATACTTTTAGAAACCATAATACTTTTAAAAACCGACAAAAAACATGTTTAAAACCATCCAAAGAACATGTTCAAAAGAAGCTTCGTGGGAGTTCTTTCGAGCTCGCTTTCGCCTGAGGGGCAGTGACCGGGCTATCTGGGAACAAGTGGCGGGGAGTATTCCGCTACACATACCTATAGTCCCTCAGGATGATGTGGTGGTGCAGGTTTGGAAGGTTCATCCGGATGTTGTGTCTTCTTGTTTTGTGCGGTCTTGTTATCGGGTGCTGGCTATTCATGACACTCTGTCCCCTTCATGCAAGTGGTCTCTGCAGCTTCCGGGTTCTCGATGGCACTCGGTTTGGACGTGGACATGGAGCCCACTTCCCCCACCGAAGGGTTAGGGGTGCTTCCCGTGGCAGGTGGTGCACCGGCCAGTATCTCGAGTGAATGCCCTTGTGAGTCGGGCTTAGGCCCCCGTGTGAGCCCTCTCTGCCCTTGTTGTGGCCTTCATCGTGAGACTGTGGAGTATTGTCTGGTTTTATGCCCTCACTTGTAGCCTGCCTGGGATTGGGTCAGGGCTCTGTTTCAGGTGAGATTGACTAGCCAGCAGCCTTGCGCTTCATGTATCTTCGGTGCTTGGCTCTTGCGGCGGAAGCCTTGCATCTGTCGCGTGGCTTGTTGGTGTGGCTGATTTGGAAGCGGCGGCAGTTGTGGATGTTTCAGGATTCAGCACTGCGGCCTCTCGATTCCTCGACTTCGGTACAAAGCTATTTCAAAAGCTTTCTGGTGTTCCCTGGATTAGTAGAGCGGAAGTTTGCCATTTGGCGGGACTTCTTGGGTGTTGTAGATGGTGATTGTCGGTTTGTACAGCAGTAGAGTTGTAGTTTTTCTGTGAGTTTGTTGTGGAGTGTTGAGGTATTGTCGCCTTTTGGGGCGCAGCTCCTTCCTCCTCACTTGCTTTGTAACATTACCATTCTTTTAATACATTGATGACACAGTTCTTCAAAAAGAAAAAAAAAAGTAACCATATTAAAATAACTATTGGAAAACAATAAAAATATGGACTCTTCATGTTGGGTTGAATTTTTACCACATAGCCCAACTCTATATAAACATAGCAGATTGGATTCCATCTTGTAAGAAGTCTCTAGCTCTTAGATTTGTAATTAATGGCCCCAAAGGTCTTAATAATAGGAGGCGGCGTTATTGGCTTAACTACAACATGGGTCATGTTAGAGAAAGAGTTTGATGTCACCGTTGTTGCAAAAAGAGTGGTGAAAAACAATTGACATCTGAGATTGCAGGGGCTCTTTGGGAATGGCCGGCCACCAGCAGTTTGTGGTTAGTAACTATAGTATATAGTGAGTTTACTTTACTGTTAATACATTATATAATCTTGTGTTCTTTTTACGTAGGAGCACATACCAACCAAACTTCACTTGCTAGATCAAAGGATTGGTGCCAAGTTGCATATAAAAGATTTAAGAGTATGGTAATGCTTGAAATTGGAATAAGCATGAAGATGTCAAATTTTTTCTTCAAGGAGCGCTTAGAGAATAATGATTACCAATATAAGAAGATGAGGGAGAAAGAAGATGAGGGAGATTGAAGCGAATGTGGAAGGGTTCAGAAGAGATGCCAAAATTATTGAGGAGCTTAACATCAACCTTGATTATGGGCTAATAGATGCTTATCAGCATCTTGCTCCTATAATTGACACTCCAAAATATATGCGTTTCTTAACTTCACATCTTCGGGATAAGTGTGACCTCCTAATTCACACAATAGAAGGGGACCTCTTGGACATTGAGTATCAGTTGCTAAATGAATTTAATGCTGACATCATTGTAAATTGTGCAGGTTTAGGTATGTTGATGTTTGGGGTTCTTGGCATCACCTTGCAGCAGCAGTCCATGACTGCCGGATGCCACAAGGCTGCCACAAATGCTCATGATCAACAAAAGAAGGTGGGAAAAAACTCCAAGAACAAGAACAAGAGAAAGAATGAACAAAACAGAATCACATTGATGCTCCAAAAGGAGGTGCTCCAAAACGTGAGCAAAAACCTAAATAATGAGAGGAAATGCTCTCTCTAAATAGTAGAGCAAAACCCTAACCCTAACTGACATCCCACCTTCCACAGATCTAGGCTAAATCTGGGCCATAGATTGTGGGGTCCAATATGACAAATACATGTGGCCTATGCCACCTACCACATATGTGGGCTAAATCTGGGCCCTAGATCAAGTGGTCCAATGTGATAAATACATATGGCCTATGCCACTCATACATATGTTTAGCCCAAAGGTTAACACTCCCACCATACCAAACTATGTAAACCTTTATAACAAAGCAAAGTTAAACATTTACAACAAGTGTCCAAAGTGAGGGGAAATAATGAGAATGTCATAGAAGTCTTGACCCAAAAATGCCAATGTCGATGAAGTACAAAAAATCGTAAGAGGTTGAGAGAAGGTCATCACCACTTCTCTTGAGCTTGCCACAAGCTCCTTTAAAGCCATAGAAGTCGAATCTAAGGTTGAGAAGGCTGTCACCACTTCTCGAGAACTTGCCACTAGCCCTCCTCATACATCGCCAATCAAAGTGTCTTGTAAGGAGTTGAACAAAAAATTTGAAAGAAAAAGTATGGAAGGGCGAAGATTCTAAGTCATCTTCACAGCTTTGAACTTGAAAAGTTGAAACAAGGAGTTGAACTTGAAAAGAGTTGAAACATAAGTGATTGAAGGAGTGGAAGGCCTTGAGTCATCTTCACGCCATTTGTGGAACTTGAAAGAGTTTGAGCAGATAGTTGAACTTGAAGGAGTTGAAATTGAAGGGGCGGAAGGTTCTAAGTCATCTTCACGCCATTTGTTGAACTTGAAAGAGGCTCAACCGCCATGTATTATGGACGGCCGAGATGGATTGAAAAAATTGTCTCTCAAACGCCCTGCATTTGGATCGATGAGGTAAGCTTGAATGTTGAGGAAAGATTGCTGAAAAAAGGCCTACACATGCCGGCTGTGTGAGGTTTGTTGGTACAAGGGTGCAAAGAAGATCTCCAAGAATGCGACAAAAGATGAGGCGTCCCCCAAAATGTGCCCAAATTATGCTCCAAAGACCTTGCATGAAAAGAGGATTGAAAGTTTTTGATGAACTCACGCCTTTGGGCCGTGAGTTTGTTGTGGAAAGAGAATGATGCTGCTGGAATTTTAGTTTGATGAAAGTTGCACCTCCAAAGGCATAATGCCTCAAAAATTGAAGAAGGGGTCAAGAAGTCACCATTAAACAAATCACGCCAAGGGGCCGTGATCGAGTTTGCATCCAAGTGCTAAAGAATGGTCTTAACATGCCGTTGGGCCATGTAAGATTGACGTATGAAAGGGTGCACCATTTGTTTAGAGGCACGCTATATGTAGGACTCGATAGTTGGTAAAAAAAACCTGATCAAGAGAAGAAAATGTGGAAAATACCAAAGATTGTTGCCCATAATTGAATGATCTAAGTGCCAAATGTCGCCATTTTTTATGGTGGGGTGGGCCTCACACCAAAGCGGGTGCCAGGCCCGTGAGGGGCCGTGGGCTCTAAAGTGTTGTCGTCAAAAAAGTGATGGGTAGTCCGCCCCGTAGGTTCTGAAGGCCGAGCGAGGCCACCGCGGAGGGGCCGCGGGTTCTTATTGTCGGTGGCCACCGCGAGGGCCGCGGGAAGAAAAGCAAATTGTGCCACGCCGTGGGGGCCGTGGTTATTTTGAGTACTGATTGACCAGGCAGTGAATAAAAATCAGGTGTTTGAATCGTGGGCTTCAATCGTGGGCTTGAAGCTTTGAACACACGCCGTGGAAGGCCGCAGAGCAGACATCCCACGCTGTGAAGGTTTTGGAAATCGGGCCACGACCGCCGGGAAGGCCCACACTGCGGAAGGTTTGAACTCGAAACCCTTGCCGTGATGGCGTGGAGCTCGCACAATGAAGGCTTAAGCGGAGACTCATCGTGATGGTGAGTGAAGTGCTGATGATGTCGATCAAAACTGGAAGTTGAAAGATTTTGCAAAGATCGAGTACGGGTAACCTCCATGCAATGAAGTGTAGCGTGATGGAGCGTGGTGCAGACCATGGATGCTTGGGCCGTCGGTAGTGGTAGTGGGTCGGCCAAGTAGGCCGTGAAAATTTTCCATGAGGCCGTGGAAATGGAAGTTTTATGTCTTGATTATTTGGTTAGGATGTTCCTTTTTAATTCATCTGGAGTACTCCGGAATCCAAGAATTTCTTTGTGGCGCTGGTGCTTCTAAAATCTATGTTGGTTTTGTGATAAAAATGAGACTAAAGCGTCATGGAAGTGGTAGAAATTCTTGCCAAATGCCGTTCCTTGTAGCTATAGAAGCTGGGAGATGATTTGGTTGAGATATGTGAAAATAAGTTACGGGAGCTATCATCTTTGGATTTGAAATTTTGAGTCAAGTGACTTTGTCGTCAAAAATTTGTTATGGCTGAACCTTAGCCTAAGCCGCCCGAGACCATGAAGATGAAGGTCGAAGCCGGGCCTTGATGGGCCTTATGCGACTGTGATCGAGAATGAATTCACAAGGAAGAGAAGTAAAGAAGAGGCGATTTTAGAAAATCCCAATTAATTACTCTCTTTTGAAAATTGATGCCACATCCAAAGTAAATGAGAATCCCTGATTTTTCAAATGATGGCCCGGAGTTGAGATCTAGATGCAAGATTGAGATGCAGAGCGAAGAAATGTGTTTTAGTCTTTGTTTGCTAAGGAAAACCATACTTATTTCTTTGCAATTTAGGCGATACGGAAGATGTTGGTTCTTTGTTGTGCATGGGCAAAGCGGAGACCTCTTCACAAAAAAAGCGGATCGCGAAATTCCTCCCTTTGTTGGGGTTTGTTTGCTCTGAAATGGTCTTTGGGGCAAAGCCATGGCTTAGTTTCTTTGAAAAATCGCGTTCGCGAGGCTGCCTTGAGGTGGGTGTTGTAAAAATCGCTTATGGAAGAACCGTCTGACCATTTCGTTGTGGGTTGCTTGCCGAAACAAGGCCAACCTCATCAATGCTAGACCAAGCTCCTTTTCGGTGGTAGATGTCCAAAGAGCTTGTCCATCATCAGGCGTGCCGTGGGCTAGATAACCAAAGAAATAGACGTAATAGATCAATTCGTCCTGCAATGCCAGACTTACGAGCCAGGCCGGATGAAAAAGGTGCAGGAAGAATCCCGGAATGGGATTTGTGCCTAGATTCGAGAATGATGGTCTTCCTTCCGAAGATCGAGAAAGGGCATGTGGCACCCAAATAAGTTCTGAAGAATGTGTACAAATATGCACGAGCAGAGTAAGGATATGTCCATGGTATAGTCGATGAAGAACCCAAGTGTTAAAGGAAAAGATAGTGCGGTGCCCCATGTTTTTGCAAATATCACGAGAATATGGTGATGAAGAGCGGCTGAAGACAGAAGAGCATCATGCTGCAAACTAGAAACCCAAGACATTTGAGGCAAAGATATCACGAAGAGAACCACATCTTTTCTTTTTCTTTGTAAACATGAAACAACTAAATGTTATCATGCAAGAGCGATGTTCCACCTTTTTTTTTTAGACAAGAAATGATTATAAGAGATAACAAGCCAAATTTGTCGATGAACCCAAAATAGGAGCTGTATTTTGCAAAACCGGTTTGCTAAATATGGGCAAATATCGAGAGAGAGTGAAGTCAAGTAATTGTCGATGTAGAACCAATATTTTTTGCTGAAACTTTTGGAGATGCTTGAAAAGAAACAAAAGGATGATCGTGAGCCGAGAGAGACCACGACAGCGCGGTGTTGATGGTGGGGTTCTTGGCATCCTGTATGACCGATCCATGATGCCCAGGATGCCACAAATGCCACAAATGCTCATGATCAACAAAGAAGGTAGGAAAAACTCCAAGAACAAGATTAAGAGAAAGAATAGACAAAGCGAGAATCACATTGATGCTCCAAAGGAGGTGCTCAAAATGTGAGCAAAAGCCTAAACAATGAGGAAATGCTCTCTCTAAATAGTAAGCAAAACCCTAACCCTATTGACATCTCACCTTACGGATCTAGAGGCTAAATCGGGCCGCAGATTGTAGGGTCCAATATGACAAATACATGTGGCCTGTGCACCTACCACATATGTGGAGGCTCGTCAGGCCCTAGATCAAGTGGTCCAATGTGATAAATACATATGGCCTATGCCACTCATACATATGTTTAGCCCAAAGGAGTCATAGAACTAGCTACTTGATGATACCATGCTTAGAGGGTGCATTATTCAGTTATTAATGGAAAAAATGCTCCCATTGTTAAAGAGGCAATGTCGGTTTCCCTAGATGGCGAGGTCCTAGAAATGATGATACCCTCCACTTGGGGGAGCTTCTTTGAATTTAGCGGAGTGGAACAACGATATAAACACAGTAATTGTTGTCCTCTCTTTCTATAACCAACATATTTACGTGTTACTCTCTTCTAGACGGTTTATCCTTGTTTTTCTAGGACAATTATCCCTCGTTAAGATATGTTTTAAGATTGTCAACATTTTTATCATACTACGTCAGCATATGCGGATGAGTCATGCTGGGTTATGCAAATGAGCCCTACGACCATATCGTCACGGACAATGTCTGTCTTGAGAGAAAGTAGAGGCCCAAAAGTCATTATCATCCTAATTATGGCCGTGGGGTTTGGTAATATAAATAAAACATCGTATGAATCGATATATATAGGTTAACATTATATGTATTTTATGTGGGGTTCTCCTTCTCATTTGGTTGTCTTAGAAGATGTTGCACAAATTGGAGATTTCAATCATGAAAGAAGCAGAAAATGAAAAACGTGCACACCTTTAATTGTGTAAGTCCATCACTTCTATCTACAAGGGTTTTTCCTCCCACAGCTGGGGAGTTGTATGCATGTATTACAAAGGTTTTCCCTCAAAATTATAGTCATTTAGCATGGTAGTTATAGACTTACTAGATGTTTAGCATGTGCAATTCACAATAAATGAACATTATAAGGGACATATCTTCCTATGCTGCTTGGTTTTAAAATTCAAACAAATATGTAAAAGATCTTCCAATTTAGATTGCACTTTTAATGTTGTTTACTATGATGCACATTAGATACGCAATTTGAGTTATAAGCATGGGCATAAATCATCGACATGTCATCTGGTCATGATTCTGAAGTATAGGTGCAATCATCGAGACTACTTAGCCTTGATACAATTTAAAAACTTTACAAATGTAAACAAAGCCAACTACGAGGCGGGCTTGCTGAGAGACCAAAGGAGGTATGACTTTTCAAGCATGGGCATTGGGACCCGTATATGTGATCCTCGTTTGTGGGGTGTGTACAAGTTTTTGTATACTGTATATTAAGGTTTACAAAATACTATAAGGTTTAGGGAGAATGTACTTAATGGTGTTAATTTTGCCATGTATTGTAAATTTTGGGGCTCTCGACGCCCCTCGTGTGAATATACCCCAAACCAAAGGGTTTCGAAGTTGTAATTTAAATGTTAGATGCAATGGTTTTAATGGTTTAAGTTAATTAATGTTAATGATAGTTATGTGTTGGTTGTTGTATTAAAAAATTTTTTGGGCCCTTGGACCCTTAAAGAGAAAACAAAGAGATGGCAACATGTCTTGTGTAGAAAAATATTGACATTAAACATGAAAAGTTCAACGGAACAAACATAAAGAGAAAAGTGCAGTAGAACATAGCAACTTTAGAATATGAACTTCTTTCAAAGCCATAGTGCCTATATCTTGTCAAAACTATACCACACATGTGTTTGACAAATAAGGATGGATACCATAGGACCATAGGAATCGATATTGCAACCACCATAGATTGCAACCACCATAGATGGTGAAGCTTCAAATTTGATATTTAAAGAACAAATAGGACTTCAAACCAATGCCATCCTTGCAAAATAGTAGTGTAATCTTGCCAAACCATACCGGCTATATCTTCATCAAATAAGGATGAAATTACTACACAAATTGATATTGCAACACTTTAAAATAATATTGATGAAATGCAGATGATAATAATGCCTTTGCCCAACACTTAGCAACTCCTTTTTAAAATGCCATGTAATATATCGGGGCATAGAAGATTTCTTGATATATACATGTTTCACGAACCACGGTTTAAAAATAACGAAAGAGTTAAAACCTTGCTTGACATACGCAATGTGCGAATACCGTTTGACAATGAGTTAATCTGCTTGTGAATTTATGCAACTAAAGCAAAGAACATGATCTCACGTGCATAACAGGGCAACAAAGGGTAACTCCTTCATTTCATTCCACAGTTATTGCTCGAGTTCGATTGTATCTTTATTCCTTCTATGAATTATATTAATGCGCCAAGCTAGTATAGCACCAGTATCGGCTCTAACATGCGATTCCTTGGAACTTCCAGGTGCATGCACCTCTGCAACAATAACTTGGAATATTGGGCAAATATGCATTGCATACTAAACTTGCTCAGATTTTAGCATCATTGAAGAATAATTTGGAGAAGACTACTGTCTCATTGCAAAGCGACAATGCATGGCTGTACAACAAGTTTGATTTAGAACTCATTATCTATGAGCGATATCCTTCATATACACTTCTTTGATATTACCCAATGATTTGCAATGCTCTTAGTAGTGCAATGATTTCTGCAAATAGCCTGGCGTATTAATAAGCCCAGAAACAAATGGATCAATAGCGGCATAAACATGTGGAGCTACTGCAACAACATATATTAGATGCTTTCAAAAATCTTGCAACAAATCATACTTCTTGGAAAATGATGAATGATAGCGGATGGAGGTAAATTATTTGAAGAAGAGGCAGTACGGAAGAAGTTCTTAAAAAGGACCTACCTATACGGAAAAATTTGGGGGATAAATTTTGAAACTATTAAGACCTCATCTTTTCTTGGAAGGATAAAATAATCTGAAACCTCTTCCCTAAATTAACAACAAAAGACACTGAATTTTTCTTTCCCTTTTTGCATTGTTTGGCTTCGCTTTTACATTCTTGTGCTTATATACAAGGCTTTGGCGCTATACGGACCACAGAAGCTATGTCACGATAGATTAATGGTTGAAGTATGCGCATCAAATGCTACTCGGTCATTGCATAACATGAAATCGTTCGAGAAGGAGCTATATATCTGACGGCGGTAACCAACACCATTTATATTCGAGAGGAGAACCGGCCACTTGGCACCCACATGTGGAGGGCTATGCTTGCATCACCCTTAAGTCGGCAATGAATGTTGGTTCCTACAATAGCGGGCCCCAGTTCTTTGTTCCTGATTCAAGGGCAAGCTCTCGATAATCCATATCAATCTCCTCCAACGTTTCAATGTGCTCATGACAAAGTGCCAATTAAAATAGAATAAGATAAGATTCGAGAGCTTTTGATAATTTGCACTAAGTTCTCACACAAACGAAGGGCTTCTTATAAACACATAAGAATCTCATCTTAACGACTCACTACAACTATCATCTAACAACAATTACATGAGACATCAACACAATATGATCCCGGGCTTAGCATCCAAATCTTTGTCCCAACACTCAAAACACCTCTGTCTTTTTTAAAGGAAATTACATTAGGAGCTGAAGACTTTCAATGCCTTCCTTTGCGGCTCTTTGATTTTCCTCATCATATATGGTTTCAACCATTTAAGCTGGCCCTATAGATTACGCATTGTAGTGCAGTCGGACACTACTTAAAAATCATTATCAGAGTTCCTTACGATAAGCTAAAATGTGCTCGATTTGACTCCACTGATATTACAACTCTTTCATAATAATGTGTACACTCTTCCATTTTACATGCGGTATGGATCTCATTGCTTCTCAACGCAAGATACAGTGCATACATGGGCCTTTGAAGAAGATGTCCACACGAAGAAGGGGCACATGTGATTGACTTCCTTTAGTTAACACTCTTAAAGCGACTTCTTATTCTTCTTTATAAATCACGTTGGCACATGTTGCTCACGAAGGATATCTTTCCTATCGATAGAGTCCCATATCAGCATCAACAATGAAATTGAATAGATGGCCATCTCCTAGAGCACATAGAAGATAAGGCTGCACCTACAGCCAACGTGTGGAAAAATTCCTTGGTCATGAAACCCTATTTGGGGCTTCAATTTTGTTCATCACCCGAGGCCAGCGTGATCATCATGCTATTCGGTAGGAAAATCAAAGACACCTAAAATACCCCAAGTGGAAGAGTGGAAGGAACCCTAAAGCAAAACCTCAAGATTTGCATGCCATGAATTGGTTTTTTTTTTTTTGGTTAAGGGGATTTAAACCATTGGCAAGTGCAAAAAACAGAAATCTTGATATCGCGCACTCTGAATGTCTGCATTAGTACATCCCGCGACAATACACCACGAAATCATATAAAAACCTTAGGGAAAAACGTACAAAAATACAAAAGCAACCCCCTGTTATAATGCTAGATATTTTGTTAATCTTGTACAATTAATACTTTGTAGCTGGTCAAAACCAAGGGAACTTGCTCCAGCAAATTCAAAATAATGATGCCTTTCTTAATACTATTGTTTTTCTTTGCAGCAAAAGCTTCGGCTACGAGAGGTGTAGGCAGGGGCAAGGGGGTATGACTTTCAAGCATGGGCATTGTGGGAACAATTGCTGCAAGCGAAGGTTTGGCTTCTAACTGTGAAAAATCATATCAACTTCATTGGGGCATCAAGTCTATGAAGTTCTTGTTTTGCAAATACACATTTTTTCGGTAATCTTGTACAATTAATGCTTTGTATTGGTCAAAACAAAGGGAACTTGCTCCGGCAAATTCAAAATAATGATGCCTTTCTTAATACTATTGTTTCTTTGCCTATACTGGAACATTTTGGAGGCTGAAATAGGATTGTGTATGGTAAAAAATATCTCCATTTTTGGATCAAGATGAATTTCAATTAGATTTAGAAGGCTTTGTAGCTGTCACAAGAGTAAATGCGGAGATAATTATAACGAAATGGGATTAAATCAATTCTAATGCACCTTTCTCACGATGATTTTGATAGAGTACTTGGAGTTCTACGAGAGGGCGGGAACAAGTTGACACCATGCTCACAGCACCAGAGCTGCACTTTCTTTTACTGTGACGGGGTTTTGCAAACTTAGAGCCACAGACCACAAGCAACCTCGGATGAAATTAAATTATAGAATATGGGATGTAATAGCAATGAATCGTCATGGGCTAGATTTATTCTTGAGGGGAAGTTAATATTGAGATGTCTTTGCTTGTTCGCTTTTTATTCTGTACCACTTCTCATTGGCGGATAGGCGACTCGATGTTAGGTAGAGGCCTATACCTCTCATAAGATCTTGGTGATCTGTAGTACCAACTGCTCCTTGATGTTAAAGACATTCATCGGTACTTATGGATAATGGATGCGAGTTACTTGATTATAAGTTTAGGTGACTAGGGCTTCTATTGGGTATACAATGCCATTTTTGACCAAGTCCTTGGGAAATCCCCATCAAATCGACTTAGCTTCATAATTCCTCTTTCTCACTTCATGCACATTACACTCTCCATAAAATCAGGATAATTTCTTTTGCTCGATGAGTAATCTTGCTTTTTGTCTAACTCTTTGCTCAAGCACTTGAGAAAGCAATTTTGTCATACGGGGTGAGAATTTAGATGGCACAGTGTGAAATTTCTTTATGTTATAGTATCGATCCATCAAGTGGGGCCAAAAGCGATTACTTCTGGACATTTCCTCTTGGAAATTCCTCTACCTTCGACTCAACACTTACTTGGGTTAGTGCAACTATTTCATTTGAAAAACACTATCTGTTCTTTTCAACTCTTAATATTTTACTCTTAAGATGTAACTAATGAGATGTCATTTCCCTCATTAGAAGCATATTTGTATAGTTTTATTAATTAATGGAAAAAACATCTTTTAACTAAAAAAAAAGTAATAATAATAATAATTCATACCATTTGAGGCGGCGATTATGTGATGTATACTGCTCAAGTCGGCCCATTGGCCGATCATCGATTGGCCTAATCGTTCTTCCGGTAGAAATCGTTCTTTTTCTTTGTATTTGTTTCTTGAATACTTCTTGGGTTGCAGGTGTCCCTTTGCATCTCCACTGTCGACATCTTGAATGGCGTTCAGCTTTCCCTCCGGGCATGTATTGCCTGTGTGTGATGTACTCCGAGGCCCTCGCCATTCACGATGCCCGCTTCTTTGGCGCATGCGATTCCCCTCCATCATTTGTGAGGCCTACAACTTCGAGCACTCGGGTGAATTAAATCTTGCTTGAAGTATATAGGGATTCAAAAGATTGAAAAGGAATTACAAGAGTGCCCGCCCTTAGTGGTTGGCATGAAGTTTGGAGGGTTCAACCCTGGGTGGGGGAGTAATTCCGGTTGCCGCGAATTCTTTTAGAATGGGGAAGGAGTTAGGCTGGGCTATTAGATCTTTTGCTTTCTGTGGCTTGGGAACAGGCGTGCTCACGGAAGCGATGATTTAGTTTTGATTGAAGACATCTAACCCCGGTACTGCAGGACAAATTGATTTAGTCTTGATGCTCCGTACACATGTTGACTACTGCAGGACAAGTGAGTGCTCTGTGCATGATTTGGGAGCATCTAACTTGGCGTGCTACGGGACAAAGTGATTTAGTCTTGATGCTCAAGTACACATGTTGACTACCTGCAGGTTAAATTGATGCTCCGTGCACTGTGTTGACTACTGCAGGACAAATTGATGCTCGTTGCTGTGTTGACTACTGCGGGACAAATTGATTAACTCGTTACTTTTTGTGTTGACTACTCTGGGACAAATTGATGCTTTCATTTTGTGTTGTACTGCGGGACAGTGATTTAGTCTTGATGCTCGTGCACATGTTGACTGCAGGAAAAGTGATTTGGTTTTGATTCTCCGTGCTGTGTTAACTAGGGGCTTTGACGGTAGCCGGATGCTCAGGTGCACAATGTTGACTCACAGGAAAAGTGATTTAGTTTTGATGCTCATGCTGTGTTGACTAGGGGCTTTGACCGGGCGCCAAAGAGAGAGAGTGAGGCGCTAGGAAAGAATGAAAGAGGCGTAGGTAAAAGCAATGCTGTTGTCTGAGAAAGAGACATAAGAAGTGAAAACAGTACACAATATTCAATACAATGAGGCTACGACAAACTAGGAATATATGTGTGTAAATTATTCAAGATCTCGAATTTCATTCTATCATTCCATGAAAGTTTTTAAATTTCATCATGTGCATCTTCATGTTCATAATACTTTTAGAAACCATAATACTTTTTAAAGCAGAGCAAAAACATCATTTAAAAACCATCCAAGAACATGTTCAAAAAAGAAATGTGGGAATTCTTTCGAGCTCGCTTTTACTTTGAGGGGCGATGTGGGGAATATAAAGACAAGTGGCGGGGTACGCTACACATACCTATAGTCCCTCGGGATGATGTGGTGGTGCATGTTTGGAAGAGTTCATCCAGGATGTTGTATACCTTGTTTTGTGCGGCAACATTACGGAGTCTTGGCTATTCATGACACTTAGCCCCCTTGAGCCAGTGGTCTCTCGCTTCACGGGTTCTCGATGGCGCTCGGGTTGGGCCCGTGGACATGGAGCTCACTTCCCCACCCGAAGGTTAGGGTGCTCCTGTGGCGGTGGTGCCATTTATGCTCGAGTGAATGCCCCTTGTGGTGAGTTTAAGTAGGGGCGTGAGCCCTCACGCCCCTTGTTTGGCCTTCATCGTGAGGCTGTGGAGCAGTGGTGGTTTTATGCCCTCACTTGCGGCACACAGGATTGGAGTCGAGGCTGTTTGAGTGAGATTGACTAGCCGGTTCTTTGCTTCATGTGTATCCTGGCGCTTGGCGCTCTTATGTGACGAGGCCTTGCATCATCGTGCTTGGTTGGTGTGGGTGATTTGGGCCAGCGGCGGTTGTGGATCTTCGGGGGATTGACTACTGACCTCTTGATTCCTCGACTCAGGTACAAGCTATTTCAAAACTTTCTGGTGTTCCGGGATAAGTAGAAGCGGAAGTTTGCCATTGGCGGGACTTTTGGGTGTTGTAGATGGTGATGAGTCGGTTTGTCGTGATAGAGTTATGGATTTTACATGAGTTTGTTGTGGAGTGTTGAGGTATGTGTCTCTTTAGGGTAGTTCTCCTTCCTCCTCACTTGCTTTGTAACATTACTTTTCTTTTAATACGTTGATGACACAGTTCTTCAAAAAAAAAAAAAAAAGTAAGCATATTAAAATAACTATTGGAAAACAATAAAAATATGGACTCTTCACATGTTGGGTTGAATTTTTTACCACACTTAGCCAACTCTATATAAAACAAAGCAGATTGGATTCCAACCACTGACACAGTGCTCCACCTTCAAACCAGCCAGTCCTTTGCTTACATAGATGTAAAAATGTGTTATACATGTGTATTGCTACTTTAGTAACAACGAAAGTCCTCCAGAGCTCCCTTCCATGGAAGACGTGGAACTACGGTTGATGCTTAATCCCAGTTGTTTGGGATAGCGAATGGGGATTCTGAAGAAGATGGGAAGTCTACAGGAATGGCACAAAGACTAGCTTCTCTTGCCAATACAGATGTTCCATGAATCCATTTGCAGTAGAGGCAAGCACTTCACAGAATACCCGATTGTTGAACCGAGATGTAAGTCATGATCATCTGACATCTGATATTATAAGTCATGATCATCTGACATCTGATATTAGTAGAATATAGGTTATCTGATGTCATGGCTTTTGATGTGCAGGTGAGGATAATAAGTAGAAACAGCTGATAAGTTCAATAATTTGGTGGTTCCATTTCTTACGAGGAGGAGAAAGAGCAGTAGATCTGGGCTTGGAGTTGGTGAAACAGGTTGTTTTTATTTGCCACATCAATGATTCTGATATAGTTTCATCCTCCCTTTCCTCTCCACTACTCATCATCTGTGATAATGAATTTCAGGGTCTTGCCAAGTGTGTAAAGGTGGAGTACTACTGGCATGGATGATGAAATAAAAAAGGCGCTTGAGGCTGCCGGGCTGAGCTAAAGAAGACAGGCTCCGCATGCTTGGGTTAACTATGTTCCCCCTCCTTCCAATTCTACTGCCGTTACATAGCGTGAATTTCACTGGAAAGGTATGATTACTGTAGTGTGTGGCTTCCACAGACTTTATATATGACTACCTTCTGTTACAGGTTGTAGAAAGTAGTCAGTGGAGACTGCCTCATTGTCACAGATGATAGTGTTCTAGGGAGGATCATTGCCAGCAGGCGAAGGATTAACCTTTCAAGTATACGTACTTTAAGATGGGAAATCCAAGAAGAATGAAAGCCAGCTGCTTATGCAAGTAGGCGAAGGAATTTCTTCGTGCACTTTTAATCGGCAAGCAGGTCTTTTCTTCAAGGCTGTCCCTTATCTTTATATTATGTACTGCTTTCTGTTCTATTGTCTATACCACATGTGTACTTGGAGGTATTGATGATCTTTATCATAAAAAATGCAGGTAAGTGTTAGCATGGAGTACTCTGAAAGAGTGAAGCTACCAGTTGATGGGGCAGCACCAGCCATTCCACCAGGTTGGACCGAGTTATGGATTTTAGTTCCAGTATTTTTATTTATCAAGGATAGAAGAAGAGTGTGCCGTCCCGGACAACCAACTATTAATGTGGCCGAGATGATTGTAATAAAAGGTTTGCTGAGGGTTGTATGAGGCATAGAGATTTGAAGAGGTCAATTATTATGAGGCATTGCACAACGCTGAAATTGAAGGCAAGGAAGCAGAAACAGGATGTCACTCATGCAAAGGCACCACCAACTATGCATATAAATGATCTCTCTTTGCAACCAAATGGCCTCAAGCAAAGCAGTTTTGCCATTTTACGGCTAAAAGACTCCCAGCAATCGTGGATTTCGTTCTTAGCGGTCATCGGTTTCGTGGTGGTTCCAAAAAGAAACTTGTGCATTGGCATTTGCATTATCCAGGAGTGAGGTGCCCTGCACAGTGAAAGTATGCAGATGAAGCCCTAACATTTATGAGACATAAGTTAATCAGCATGATGTAGAGGTAAGTTATTGGTTGTCTTAATGGAAATCATTTTTGTTGTGTATGTCTCAATACTACTACTCAGATTGAGGTGGAGGCTGTTGATGGAACTGGACTTTTCTTGGCACCTTATGGAATCTACAGCTAAGTAGCGCACTCTCTTCTAGAGGCTGGGTTGCTTAAAGCTTCAGCGTAATGCAATGAGTGAAAAAGATGGCAGATTACCACTTGTTGGCTCAAACCAGAACAGTTAGCAAAGCAAGCGTTTAAAAGGTAACCACTTTTGTTTTCTCGTAATGACTTTGCCTGGTAGTCGAGAGATAAATATGTTCCATATTTTTGTCATATCTGAATTGACAGCTCTTTTACATTTCTTTTTGTGGGTTGAATCCCCACAGGAAAGATGGCCGGTCAGAGAGGACTTCTCTGGTTGATGCGAAATCAAATCGAGGTTAAGCAAGTAGAGTCTCAACTAATCTTTTGATATTTGAGAGGCGTTAGTCTTACTATAATCGTTTTCTAGGCGCATGGAACAGTGGTTCTTGGAGGAGGCAAGTTTTATGCCAGGTTTGAAGATTCATCTGCTTCTCTGTACAGCAACAACTAGAGCGCTCAAGTTAAAGGACAAGCAACCATATAAATTTTGAGCCCAAAAAGGTACAGTACTTGCACAATTTAGTGCTGATGATTCTTGGAACCGAACATTGGTATGTGTTCATGCATATCTGGATAGTCATTGTCATTCTTTTGGCTTCCACGCGTGTTTTGTTGACCGAAGGAACTTGATTCAGGTGGTAGAAGTGTCCCGTTCTGCCACAGAGAAGCGAGTATGAAGTATTTTTATATTGATTATGGGAAATCAAGTATATCTCTGTCAAGATTCGTCATGGACCCATCGATATCAACTTCTTCTCAGGTCTTGCTCACTTGTGTGATCTTGCACATATTAAAGTTCCTAGTTGGATGAAGATTTTTGGGGAAGAGGCTGCTGAGTTCTTAGCTCCCAGATTTGTGAGAAGAAGTGATGCTGAGATTGAAGGTAAAGGTCGTCAGGAGAGAAGTGAAAGCACAGGGAGAACTGGAACAAAGCTTATTGTGACAGTTATAGATATTGAGACTTCGAAGGAAATGTAATGCTTCTCTCTTAGGAAGTAACTATGTCATTTGTGTGCTTTATTTGCTGCGTTTTGTATCTTCCTATTCCTCAGAATGTTTCCCAGCTCCCTATTTTTTGCAGGCTGGTCTTGGCTAAGCTGGAAAAGAAGAAGAATTTGATAGTGCAGAAGATAGCTGCACTGGAAAGTTGTCTGAACCTAGAAATTTGCTTTCGGGAAGCTAGGCTAAATATTTGGCAGTATGGTGATGTGAGTCAGATGATGAGGCGTGATTCCTTTGAAAAAAGCGGGTGGTAGGCGCTGATTTCTGTGACACTGCAATTTTGAGCTCAGGAGTTGAGCTGAGTTTTAGAGCTGAGTTTGAAAATATTCCACGTGAATTTTGGAGGATAACATTTATATCTAATTGAACCTGTAGGTAGTTACAATAAGTCCCAAGCTCTTCTCCAAGAGTCAGGACATGCATTTCTTTAAATAAAGCTAAGACATTCAGTGGGACACACATTAGTGTCCCAGGGACACCACTTCTGATGTAGTAATTTGCACCAAATCACAAGTTTAACTTTAGTCAGAGTTTAAAGATTCAAAGTTTGTATTGTGGCAAATTGCCTATTAATAATCTGTGCGATATAACTTTAGGAAAGAATGATCGATATCTCTTAAGACCACTTAAGTGTATGGAAACTTCAGCTATTTTTGCGTATAGCCTTGTGCTATTACATAGCTTTCTGTTTGGAGCAGGCTGGCGGGCCTTTTTCTGCATTTGTAGTTGACGTTTTGTTATTTTATGGAAGATGTTTAGATTTATCTTGTTTTACTGTTGCCGACATGCGATGTTGTCTTCACTACAATCATTTGCGTTCCAACTGCAATGGACTGATATCAAGCTGTAAATGGGTAAGAAAGTATATAAAATTCTATGATTGGAGGCTACGATTTGGCGATGACCTTAGCCAGAACCCGGTTGCCATATTATCCACAAGGCCAGCTAGCCTTCTTGAACTCTCATCAACATTTTGAAGAAAATTTGTGGCGCTAAAAGAACCAATTAAAGCGGGAAAAGTTACCTACCATTTTGGGCATACAACACTAGTTTTAAGATTCCCTACATTTTGTAGGCATCCTTTAAATTGGTTTGGTCAAGAAGCACAATGCCTTTGAGTTTGTTTTCCCGTCTCTTACGTTTCCAACTTCGCTACTATGCATAACCTATTTCTTGCTCTTCAAGCGTTTTTATCAATTACAACAATTGGAGTGAAGCTTAGTAGAGATGCCTATCTTAGAGTTCTTCTTCCGAACAACGATTCACGAAAATCACGGCATGACAAACCGTCAACAAAAACATTCAAGGAAGGAGATTTAGTTCTTCTATTCCGGATACAAAAATTTTTCCGAAGCTGAAATTTGGGGTGGCTTGGCCCTTGTCAAATTCTTCAAGTGATCCCATTAGAGTGTGTTTCAACTTGCGAGGTTAAATGACTCTCCTTTACCTACTACGGTTAATGGTTTCACCTCAAGCCCAGCACATACAAGCACAGAGATATAAATCCAGAACCACGAGACACGCAAGGTGAGTCGGGTTACTATACTTATATTAGAAGGAAAAGTTATACAAAATTTGGGCATAGCCCTTACTTATCATAAAAGCGGAGAGTGCGAATGGCGTCCACGCTAGTTGGACATCGGATCCAAGGTTGCTCAATGGAACCCGGACTGACCCGACCATCCATAAGGATGCAGCGGTTCTCCATCTTCCATAAATCCTGATCGCGGTTCATACTGACCTGAAGTGATCAGATTCGAGACAATTCTTGGCATAGTATTCACCATCTTCATCAGCTGCAAATTGTGAGGTTCTGCCTCACTCCTTGATGCGACTTATAGTCTCACTTTGTGGGGGCTGCGTGGCCCAATCAAATTTATTCCAATTCAGGATTCCACTCTATCTCATTTGCCAAATCTAGTCAGCGGTACCGTCTCTACTGCCGCTATTTCTACTACCACCTTTGTTTGAAGTGTTCGCATCACAGTACACTCACTTAACACCATTGTGTCAAATCATTCAATACGTATCTCTACGGCGTCCCTTCAGATAGTTCAGCCGGTTCATCTCCACCCTTGATTCACTCGGTGGCTTTACAGGACAATCAAAATTTTGGGTTAAGACCTTCTTTCATCTAATCATGTCCTAGCATTACCAATGGCTCAGTTCTCCTTTCAACACTTTGCTTATAAAATCTTGGGTGAGAATAGCGAACCTAAAACACGAAATTTCTTGTTCTTCGTCTTCGCCTTCCAATTTCTTCAAATCATTCGCCATAGTTTGCCTCTCCAAGTTGCTCCTCTCTGGCCACAACACCTATAATTACACAGGCTCTTTCAATCGGGGTTATCTTTTCCCTTGCACACTTCCACGACCCTAAGGCGCCAATGCATGAAGTTCTTTGAAAGAAGCGGGATTGCTTGAATTCTCCAAACAAGAACTCCATGTTCTGTCCAGGCTCAACTCACGTGGTTGTTGCACATCTAATCAAGGCAGATAAGCTGCGGATGATAATTAGGTAATAAAGTCACTCTCAACCAAAGTCTCTTGGCCGGAGTATTTAATTGCCTCGGCGCACTCCTTCTTTGATTTGGGCGCTGCGGGGATCATGATGTTATAATTTATGGCCAAACTCCAAATGCGTACACAACATAAGCTCCACCAGAATATTGCGAGCCCATGGAAGCTTTTTGTTAAATTCTTGTGGCGAGGTTCTGCTTAATACTCCATAAAAAAACACCCACATCAACAAACACTTCTTCCACACAACCATTGCATTGATTCATTCCACAAGTTTTTGTTGATTGGCTAAATCTGATCGGTAATACTCCATGAAGTAGACAATCTCACTTAATCTCCTAGCTCTCGACTTGGGAATCACTATGGGTGCCACTTCGAGGCAATTATCAAGCTTGATTGCGCTGAGCCACAATAAGCCTCTCAACCCGGTTGCTCAGGCTACTTCTCAAGCTTCAAGTCACACATACAGTATCCCTGCCATCAGGAACTTCAAGAGAAGAAAATTCACGTACAACCTGATGTACAATCGTCTCCCGACAATAAGAACCACACACACACCTCCACCTGTCATCAATGTTCCTTCCTCTCAATCCACGCATCTTAGATGCTTCCACCTCTAGAAAGTCTCAAACTTTCACTCACAGATTCAGCGCCACCTTTGCCTCTTCAGCCTATTGTTCTTCCACCCTTTCGCGCGCTCTGTCACAGTATGAGCAGTTGCCCTTGAGATGTATGATCAAACTCAGGTCCAAGAACATTTCATGAATGGCGATCGAGAATATATGGATTCCACGGATGCCTTATAGTGATCTTGTTGCAATACTCAAATCCTAGACTACGAAGAAAACCTTGAGAGTAAACATGGAACTTAGCTCGAGAAACTTGAGAGAGCTCCCAAGAGCGAGCAAAGAGACACATACACTATCTTGAACTTCTAGTTGATCAAAGAAAAAGACAAAGATTCTTGTTGATATAAGGCAGATCTCATCCATAAATATCCACCTTTGAGCCGTCCTCACAATGAGCAGGATGACAAGGTTCCTGGTTTTCCTCCTTCTAGTCTGTTCTGCTTTCTACCTCCAAGTGTTCTTTGGTGGGGAAGTGTTGGTCTTGTGCGATCGGGCCGCAGGATATTCTAAATTCCATGCAAGCCAAGGGACCCGGGTCAGGCGTCGGGTAGCGGACTGCGCCCCTCACCGAGACCAGCAATCCATGCCCCGGTCAAAGAGAGGCGGACAAGACAGGCGGCCTCCCGGGGAGTTCGGCCCTAAGCGGGATTCCGAGCACTAATGAAACCTTTGTGATTCCACGAAATCATGCATATGATCTAGGAGTTAGTGGCCAAGATACGCCATCTATCTATTAGGACCAAGACCATTGTACTATACCGGTGAGATAGGTTTTGAGTTTCTAGATGAGATTTAGTATTATCTCGTTCATTTCTCTCGCTTAGCGAGAGTTCATATCTTATTGATATTCAAGGACCTTATCTTGGCATATTGTCTTTGAGTTTACATTTGTTTTCATCCTTCCTTTTTACGATCTCTTGCAAAATCTCGCGTGACACTTTCATTCGTTCCACGCTTGATTCAAGGTCCTCACAGAGGGCAGCAATGCATGTGA